>JAMPIV010005233.1:600000-1197895 GCA_024509875.1 Oreohelix idahoensis | reverse complement strand
ATGGGTGTATGTATGAAGTAAAGTGTAGAGTGTGATCACCGCGAATGGTGTACTGTTCGTGGTGCTGAACCAATATAACCACTCACACTTGTGTCTACAAGGCACCAATGCAGACTGCTGGAATCTTAGTTTACTCAATTTATTCAGACGTACACACTGGGACATACGAGTACATCATGGTTCGTTGACATATCAATTTGTAGGTATACATAGCAGATCTGAAGTCATGACACATTCAGAAATAATGGGCAGTACATCAAAAGTTCAATGTCATGATACATTATGGCCGCATCTCCCTATCTGACTAAACGCGTCAGTGAAAGCAGATCGATAAATAACTAAAGTTACTTGACGTCCATAGTTTGTAGTATAGATTATGAAACCACGAAAAGGGGGTTTCTAGCAAGATTGAGATCTCCCTGTCACTGTCCGATAATAAGATAAATAATCTGTTCTCTTGGCAGTGATCAAAACATATGATGACCGAAATCCAACATGGCTGCCTCCCTGAGTTGTCGTTCACTCATTCATAGGAAGGAGAATATAAGCCAGAGTTAATTTATAATGGTTATATAAAGGATTTCATAAATGTTTCCATACAGCTCTACGGTGATCAGGTTAATTCACGTAGCCATAACCGCTGCAGGAAAATCTGTCATCTTCGTCGATACCAAACACGACACTAGCATAACGAAGCACCAAAAGTCAAACTAGGCCTAACCGACGAGAGATCATCAAAAATAGGAGCTGGGTTTACCTGGAGTCCGAATCATCTATATACTGACATAAGGAGAGTCTCTAACACAAACTATCGTAGAGACACCATCTCCTTCAGAAGAAAAACCACTTCGTGAGACATTTTTTTCTGACGAAAGGACCAGCTCTAGAAAAACGTACCCCGCCATTTGTAAGCAGTACATCGGAACTCATCACGACTTGTCAAGACAACTCATACTTCCGCTAGCAAGAATCTAGTCCCTCCTACCCATCCAAAATATACAATATAGGACTGATTCTACTTGTACTAATAATATGTAATACATATGAATTCAGGCCATAAACACAATAAGCAAATTAATATATTTTCTGGCCCTAAAAAATAAGTACAAACGCAAGCGCAATATCCTTGCGCTGGATCAATATCCAGAACGATTACTCCTATAATCAAAAGTGTGAATCAAACATGGATTATCTCGCTTTTACCATAAACAGCATTTTCATACACAAATAAATGAATGTCTATATTTTTCCCATATTAAATAGCCATATCGATTTTTGTAAAATGTGCGTCAAAATATGCACGCAACAACCTTGCCATTGTCCGTAAGTATAGATAAAGGACATCCGTGTCGAGGGATAAATTCCCTAGTTATAATTTGCAATATGTTGTTAGCCGCAGCTTCGCTGAGCGGATAAGATTCTGGCTAACCTGATAGCATATCCATTATATGTAGTATGTATTTATTCCCCATTAATGTTGTTGGATAAGGTCCAGATATATCCATGCTGATTTTCTCCATCGTATAATTTGGCGTATAAGCTTTGAGAACTTTCCTTACAAGATGTTTTGGAATATATTTCTTCTGCAAACCATCTCCTTTCCGTGTTAATGTATTCCGTCACATTGTCAAGAGGGTTTATCCTAAAGTTCTTTGCCTCTTTATCTTCATTCCATATTTTTTTTTCATCCGCCTAATCTCTGGATCTTTGTCTTGTTCCTTCTTGAAGTCGATAACTCTCAGTTGTGAATCTTCATCCGTTCCTGATAATGACTGCGTCTCCATTCTATCTGAATTTATTATGTTGACCTGTTTGAATCGATCATCTATCTCTGGTGTATCATCCCCTTCTATTGTCATCCCTTTCTGGTACGGTATTCTTGACAATAGATCCGCGCATGTATTATGGGTACCTTTGATGTACTCTATTTTCATGTTATAGCTTTGTAAGTTCAACGTCCACGTTTGCAATTTCCTTTGCTGATCTTTCGCTTTAGTTAACCATGTGACTAGTGGGGGATGGTCTGTTTTAACCGTAAATGGGATAGGTAAAGTCCAATTTCTGTATCAAATAGTGGATGGCAAATCCCTCTTTCTCTATTGTAGGCCATTTCCGCTACGTTTTGCTCAGCGCATGTGATAGAAATACTAGTGGTTACTCGTTTCTCACGTTCTTCAAAACCGGTTCCTCGTCTTCCTTTGCCGGTTGCACTAAGCATGCCCCTATCGCTGTATCCGATGCATCAGTATACAGTATAATTTCCCTATTCGGGTCTGGATGCGCTAGATATGGGATTTATGTTAATGCATTCTTGAGGTATTCGAAAGCTCTCTGGCAGTCTTGTGTCCATTTGAACCTGGGAAATTTCCTTGTGAGCTTTATCAAGGGTTCCGCTGCTTGTAAAAAATTTACGATGTAGTTCCGAAAATACCCACATGTTCCTAAGAATCCTCTCGTTTGGTGAACATTTGTTGGTGCTGGCATTTGTCTGATAGCTCGCACTTTCTCTTCATCTGGTCTAATGCCTTCCCTATTGATTACAAACCTTAAGTATTTAATTTCTTGCTGTAAGAAGTTGTACTAGCTCAACTTGAGTTTCACATTGTGATGTCTTAATCTATTGAATACTTTCTCTACATGGTATAGATGATCTTCTATCGACCCTGTAGTATGTACCAGTATATCATCAATATATGCTGTGGAGAATCCTTGCATCCCTTGAAGTACTTCGTTCATCAATGCCATATATGTCGTCGGGCTTCCCTTTAGCCCAAAAGGCATCACGTTCCATGGGAACGTGCCGACATGTGTGCAGAAAGTGCTCCTCCTTTTGACGTCTGTGGGACATTGGGATGCATCAAAATCCTGACCTCGCATCTAAGGTTGTGAACCATTGTGACTTCCCCAGTGTTGCTAATATGTCATCTATTCTAGGCATCTGATACGATATCGTTTTTGTAATTTTATTTAATGCCCGGTAGTCACAACAAAATATGTTGGTTCCGTCTTTCTTCTCAACAATAACAATCGGCGATGCCCACTCTGACCTGGACCGTTCGATTATTCCTGCCTGTAACATGTCCTGTATCGCTTGCTCTACTATCTGTCTATTCTTTAGCGGCGTACGATATGGTTTCATGCTAATAGGTTTGTCCGTCGTTGTTTCTATTTCCATCTGGACTGTGTTTGTTCTTCCTAGTTCCTTGTCATTTAGTGCAAATACATCATGATGCTTCGTGATAAAGTCTTGTAATCTTCTTTTGTTTTTGGGGTCTGTCCTTATCTGTGACTTAATTTCTTTCATCCTATCCTTCATGTTAACCTGTTGTATAATTCGTCCCTGCATTCTATCTCTTTGTTGACCGCTTCCAGTCTCATATAGGTTCCTATTCGTATATCTATAAATGAAGCAAGGTTGTCGACTCCTTCCTTGAACCAATTCTATCCTGTGTACTCGATCGGATGTGTAGTACGGTCCGTGACAAGTGTTTTCCCATCTGGTGTCTCTTACCCTGTATTGTATGCGATTGTTGTGTCTATGGCTCCATCTTCTTTCCCTCCACGTACGTTCCTGTTCTCTACACGCTAGACAATTACTGGTAATCCTATAATCCCGTCCTAACTATTGGCTACCCTTCCTAGTGTATGTTTTCCAATCTCAAATACCACTATGTCTATCTTTCCTTTCGTCATAGTTATCCTGTCCTTGTCTGCTGCCTTCAGTGTGTGACATGTGTTGTACTCTCCCCACGATGAATCCTCCTGGTATCGTGACATGCTTTGCTGCTGTGTTGAGTAGCATAACTGGAAATTGAGACTTGTTTTCTATCACTACTATCCCCTCCGTCGTGTTTATGCACGGTTCATCGGCTATGTCTGCATCCTGGAATTCCCCTGTTCTGACCGTCTGTCCAATTTTATAATATGGTGACACCTTAATCTTTCCTGTGACTATGTTCACCGTATTCGGACGTAAAGTGATTGGCTTCTGTAATCTTATTACTGATGCAATATGCATATCATCCTGCACGTCAATATATTGTTCCTGAATCCTCAGCTTCAGTATGTCAAAGTACAATCTTACGCGGTATTTCTTCATAAAATCTCTGCCTAATATGCAATTCCGTGACATACCTTTCACTATAATAAACGTTTGCATCAGCGACTTCGTTCCAATGGTAAACCGTAACGTTGACCTTCCCATCAATTTTAACCTTTCACCTGACACTGACGTGAGTTGCATGCGTATTTTTTCCAATTTGGGTGGCTGACGTAGCTGTTTATACAACCAAAATCTTAACAAGCTAACACTAGCGCATGAGTCCAAGAGACTTCTGATTTTTCTGTCACCTATTGTTATCAAACACGAACTCGGATCTGTGTGGTACGTTTCGTTCACTGTTGGTATATCTCCATTCTGTTTCCTTATCCTTGTTTTCCTTCCCGTAGGTACCTGCTTATTATTCTGAGATTTATTATTCATCCTACTCATGTCAGTCTCCCTTATGTGAGTAGGTCTGATTTTTTCCTGACTACTGTATCTGCCGTACCGAGGCGTCTCGAAAGCCCTCGTGTGGTGCGTGCACGAGTGTGCCCCTTGTAAGCGGGTGTATTGAAGTTGACACCAAGTGTTATCCCTGTCCCTACACATTGTCTGTCCTGGACTATGATAACTAGCTATATGTGCAGACCTACTGTTTTGATACATGCGTAGCGGTCTCCATGTACATGTGCTAGCTATATGTCCCCGCTGATGGCAATTGTAACATTCAATGTCCTGCAACAGTCTGCTACCTGTTTGTTGTCTTCTTCCACCATTGTTTCTTCGACCTATGTTATCTATTTCCATTGGTTCCTCTTCATCAACCCTTGCCTGTTCTACTCTCAACTCAAACCTTCTTCTTATGTTTTCTTCTGCAATGGCAGAAGCCATAGTGTCTTTTAACGTCTTATGATCCTTCTTTATTAGGTGGAGTTTGATGGCATCACTATATTATCTGTCTACAAAGATACCGATCAATTGGCTATCTATTCCTTGTATGTCTATCGTTTCAGCTGGAAATACATCTTCAATGATGTTAAACATTCTATCAGTATACATTTGTATCGTTTCCTCTTTGCTTTGCTTTATCTTCCTGAGTTCTTGCCATCCTAGGTGTACATCTTGTAATTCTCCATATCTCTTCACCAATTCCTGTTTTAAATCTTGCCATGATTCCTCTGGCACTGTATTTAACCTTCTTCTAAGGAAATCGGCCACTAAATGTGTGCTAGTAAGAAAAGCTAACAATCTCTTTTCACTGTCTGAGGCCTGAACCGATAAAGAATATCTTTCTAATAGTAAGAGCCAGGCCTTACATTCAGTAGCTTTACCTGAAAAAGTGTCAACATTACCCTTAACATTGGTAAGTTTGCTGTTTTTGTCTAGCTTACCCAATGTATCAGATACCTGGCGTAACACGCCTACTACTGTTTCTGTACTGTGTTCCATCTTGACCCTGAAATCCCCAAAAAATTGTATTATTGGGAACTTCTTGGGGCTCTGAACAAAAATTGCCTTGGTTAATTATGTTGACGTTGTAACAAAACAATTGCTATTCACAGCAAAACCCTATAACAGAAATATGAAGGAAATAATAACACATACATAAGTTCAAAGTTGTACACAAACAATAATTCTAGCTAATCTCTAACTAATTAACTACTCTGTGCGTCTTTTCCGGACCGTTGAACTGAGTGTGCACACTGTTTTTGTTTCGTTCTTTTTTCATTGTTGTTTTCTGTGTTATGAGCGGCTGTTGTTGATACTTGTACTACACTGTTCGTGGACAATCACTATGGTGTGATGTTGCTTGACCCGTTCCCCGATTGTGGAATTAAGTTGTACAGAAAATGTCTCTTCGTGTGTATTTTCGTCCCCGTTGACTTGAGTTCCTTAGTTGACCTTGTCACCCTTGCTGATCTTCACATGACTCTGCACGTAACTGTCTGGTTTTCGTATTTGTTTTTGTCACCGTTGACTTGAGTTCATTCGTCGACCTTGATGTTGTCATTCATCGCTGGCGTTTTTATACGTACACTGATTTGTAACAATCGTAATATTCACACAAGTGGTCACTGGCACCATAAAGAGAAATGTGTGATAGTTCTAACCCAGGTTCTTTGCTTGTGTAGTTAATTGTTACGTTTGGACCCTGCATAAAGAGATGTATCACAACTTCTAGGTTCTTGGTTTTGATGTTATTAAGTTACATCTCGATACTGCTGTGTGTACGTTCTTGATTAGACTAAAGATGATTGTAACTTGTCCCTGTCTTTATGTACGTTGGCTATAATTGTATGCGCCGTACATTTGTGGCCTATCTTGCTCCCGTGTCTACTGAATGAGATTAAATGATCAGACACTATAATGACTGGAATGATTTGACGACTCAGAGCTGACACCAAAAGTTCTTTATTTGTTGTAAATGAACATATCCACAGATTTGGCTATCTCCGAGCCAGATTTTCGAGAAAATATAACATATGAGACTTCTATGTTTGCATTTCTACATCACGTACTTCACTGGTCAGGAACTATTTTTGATTACCTCGAGATCTCTGCTGTCTACTGTGTTTTCTGTCTACCATCTATCAAATCTGGCTTCGAAGTATTGTCTGGGTCACCACAAGTGTTGGGAACATATTTTTAGCCATCTAACTTGTTCCTTGTAAAAACTGCCTACACGTCCGACACTGGACCACTGTTCTAACACTTGTCCTTGACTATCAGCACTTAGTTAATTATACGAGAGTTTACATACCAGAATAAACTGCTGGCGATATCTGCTGGCGATATACTGGACACAGCTCGACATGAAAAACTAGTTGTTGTGGAAACATCTTTCATCAGTCTTCTTTTCTTCTGCAAGCTGCAGCGGAACCATAAACAACATGGTATCTGAGCTGGCCACTAATTTCAAGCTCGTCGTTACGGTTTTTGTCTAACCCTAACCTTTTCTCAGCTGACGACAAGTGAAGAGTGATCCCAATTCTTCAATTAGCGCACAGACTTCCCGTGTCACACATGACGTATCACCAAGTCCTGCTACTCAATAATTATCCCTTCTTATTCCTATCTCAGTTATTTCCTATTCTTATAATAACATCAACAACAGAATGAACAAAGCACGAAAAGCCTTTTTCAGTCAAAACAACATCTGGAAGTCCTCTCAGTACAGCACAAGAACAAAATTTTGAGTATATCAGAGCTGTGTGCTTTCTGTGCTTCTCTATGGCTCGGAGAGCTGGAGAGTTACAGAGAAGGAAATGCCGAAATTGTCCTCTTTCCACACAACATGCCTAAGAAAAATTTTCCGAATCTTTTGGCCGAATACTATCACCAACCAAGATCTGCTTATTCGGAGCAAGCAAGAGGACATGCACACCATCATAGCTGGCAGACGCTGGAGCTGAGTTGGCCATGTCCTCAGAAGAGACCCCGATGCCATCACAAGAACTCTCATGCAATGGACCCCTGAAGGAAAACGAAAGAGAGGCCGACCAAAAACAACTTGGCGGATGACTGTGGAGGCTGAGATGCGAGGTATGAACCAGTGTTGGGGCACCGTACGAAGGATGGCCACCGACCGAGCAACTAAGCTTCGCCCTTTGGGCCGTTGGAAAGAACTGACTGGGTGTAAATCGAGAAGGAAGTAAGAAAAAGGATACACTGGTTCCCTACCACTTACGAGAATATACTAACAAAAAGATGATATATTTTATCTGGGATACCTCCTCCTATATAGTTATCTAACTATTACTGCTATTAATGGCAATTAAGCTCCTAATGCAGACGACTATGCCAAATAAATGGTAGTTAAGATTAATCACTAACAAAAATAAAATGCTACAGTGGAATCAAAACAATTATTGCAAAAAAAATTTTTTTGAGAAATAAAAATACCGACCCGATTCAACAATAAAACTCTGATTCCTGAGGCAGGGGCTGTATTTATTTCTACAACCCTATCAGTGACTACAAGCACACACAACAAACATTAAACAAATAAACCAACAAACCAAACACCAAACAAACACCCAGCTAGTGCTCGATTGCTAATCTGAAGAAGCAAACAAAGCAACGACTGGTTAAAATCATAATAGTTAAATAATCAGAGACCCCATGCTCTCACCTGTCAAACTGTCCTTCCACACTACGTTAAACTGAATATTCAACTATCATGCACACACACATACATGTCGTCCAATGAGACTAGTATGGTGTTGTGCATGAGGCTGGCAATCTCACCATGTAACACAGACTGCTACCGAAACTACTACTGCACGAGCATCTGAATGCTTCATGCGGAGGCAAACCACACTGGTGGCCCCATGCTCCCTCAGGAGCGGAGAAAAGAGATATATATATCTCCGAGTGAGCCCACGTGCTCTCACAAACCATTCTACACATAACCATAATTAAATAATAATAAAATATGTATCAAATAGAATTAAACAATATGTACAACCAATACTCTCCTTAATGGGCATAAACCACTACCTCGCAACTGATCTATCTCAATATTCATTACTGCATTCTGAACATGTCGTAAGTGACGACTGGTGCGCCTGGCAACAAGCGTGTCGTATATGACCCCTGATGAGATTGGGAACTCATCACATGAAACACATCGTTACCGTTACCGAAACAACCACTGCAATAGCATAAAAATGCTTCTTGTGGGCCTGTAATGGACACCAGCTGCGTTGGTGTTTCCATGCTCTGCCGGGAGCAAACAGAGAAACACCTGTCTTAACGTGCCTTACGCACCAAGGAGTGGCCTCAATCTCACCAGAAATCTAAATGACTATTCTCACCTCAAAGTAACCCACCAAAGATAAACAGCAGAATAATCAATAATCGTGACATACACTTAATTACTCTTACAGTAAGAATAAAATATAATTATTCTTGACTTTAACAAAACTGGAATAAAATACATCACATAAAGGCGATTTAACACGACAACTGTTTCTTCCATTACTGGGGGAAATTACATTTAACCTACTTTCACCCAGGTGTCAATTCACACAATATAAAACTGGCATCTTCTTTATACACACGCATGGTGACGCGCCGCCTTTATACACATCGCAAGATGCTTTTCATGAACACGTGGCTGCCATCTTGATAACAGTTAATATCATCTAAATTCAAGTAATAGATTGCTTCTCTGTCTGGTTTCATGTATGAAATAGTTTCATACTATATTTGTCTTTCTGATGAATGAAATAATCGCTCTTAAACTTTCACATCTTTCCATCTATTTCATTAAACATTAGAACTGACACGCTCAATATAATTTCAGAATTATAGAACATTAATGCTAATCTAAATTAACTCACGTGCTCAAGGCATCTACAGATTGACTCTGGTGTCTAACTTCGTTTCTCACTGGGCGGCTTTTGCAAAATAGGCCCGTTCGACGCCCGCATCTCTTTATATAGGCTCTAGGCTAATCACTCAACTTTAGTGCGCTGCGCAGATTAATTGCGCCACGCAAATAAGACACGCGATTATCGCTCTAGAAATAGCGAAAACACAAATTTAACACACAACCAATAACTATAACACGACTATCAAATATAACACCACAACTAATTCTTAGGCTTTATTATGGCCTAGTCATCAATCTTCTTCTTTGTCAGACTTTTCACATCCCAGCAATGCTTGCTCGCGCCGTCACGTGGGCTGACAGTCACATGGGTTGCGCGCACATCGAAAATATACGGGCGATAAATATGCCATGAACCTGAAGGGGGAAGCTGGGGTGTCTTTACGGCCCCATCACACACACACACACACATATATATATATATATATATATATATATATATATATATATATATATATATATATATATATATATATATATATATATATATATATATATATATATATATATATATACTACTACACACTGACACACATAGGATAATATTAATAAAATATGTCACTACAATATTCATATTTATAAATTCTGTACATATAAATTGTGATTACATTTGAATGTGATTCCTGGTTCACTTTGTAGTTGAATCAGGATATATAATAGTGAAAGTAATTAATACATAAATATTTGAAACTTTACCAGTGACTCATTTAAGATAGTCTTATAGAGTGTTAAATGTGTGTGAGTGTCACAGTGTTGTCAAGTGTGGTGGAATAAATTAAATTGTTTATCTGTCTGTTGTTGTTGTGACTTACACTTCATCATTTACATAACCCTAGACATTTAACGTAGTCATCACAATATTCCAGAATAATTCTGACTGAGTTATAAATGTGGTAGCAAGTAAGGTTATCTGTAAAACACTACACCTATTAGATACAGATACCTTCACAGCTGATCTCAGTCAGTACACTAAGTCCCCTATAAATATTTATATCATCCCACTTTTATTAAGCCCCAGCTTTATTTCAAGAGCTGAAAGAAATTCAGAGTGGTGCATGTGGAACAGTAGCTGAAAATAGGAAGCATTTTCCTGAAGCACTGAATTAAAAGCAACTCAAATTGAAAAAGGCAGATCATCCTGTGTTTTGTGCCACAGAAGATAAAGGCATGCTGACAGTCAACTGGCATGATATGAAAAGAGTTAACCTTATATCTACTGTTCAGGACCCAAATATGCAGCAATAGAGAATGCATTCAGCGACCCATAGCTTGACTGCATGCGTCAAGGTCAGCAAACCAGAGCTGACCAAGATCCTACTCCATCTCTACGTGTTGGTCCTGGAAGCAGGCTGCATCACTGTAGTCTGGCTGAGAGAGTAGGGACCGAAGAAGGAGGGAAAACCCGGTCCCAAAAATGCAGTGCTGAATTTGAATGTGTCGGCCGAAAGGCGCAGATATTGCAGCTTTGCTGTAAACAAATACATCACAACGAACATCCTTTTCAGGACAAACGTGGAAGAGGAAGAAGGATATCTACTGTTCACTCCAATGAAGTTATGGACAAGACAGTTAGAAATACCATGTTTGCTCAGTGTGCCAGGTCTGTTTGATCTCATGATGGTGACTATCTATGCAGTAATTGGCCTCAGAGAAGATTGACATGCTACATCAAAATGTAAGTGCCCCCAGAGAAGATTTACATGCTACATCAAAATGTAAGTGCCCCCAGAGAAGATTGACATGCTACATCAAAATGTAAGTGCCCCCAGAGAAGATTGACATGCTCCATCAACATGTAAGTGCCCCCAGAGAAGATTGACATGCTACATCAAAATGTAAGTGCCCCCAGAGAAGATTGACATGCTACATCAAAATGTAAGTGCCCCCAGAGAAGATTGACATGCTACATCAAAATGTAAGTGCCCTCAGAGAAGATTGACATGCTACATCAACATGTAAGTGTGAAAGAACTGGATACACCTGGCTGAAGAGTTAGTTGTTCAGCTGAAGGAGGTAAAAAACATTTATTGTATGACACAGAACCATCATGAGAGTTTAGAATACTCAAGATCAGTGCACTGTTGTCTTGCTATCAGTTTTCAAATAAGAAATCAGTTGACAATATTATATTCTTCTTTTTATTTTTTGTATCCTTGTCTAGTGTGCCAGGTGCCTTGTCCTTGAATGCAGCATTATTTGCATTAGTGTGTTTGGCTTCCAGATTACACACTCCCTGGCATGCATTTACTACAGTTACCACTTCCTTTGAACTGTTTGCCCTTTGGCCCTTATTCAGGAGAAATTTGAAGGTAATTTGTTTTAAATGTGAACACACAATGCCCACCACTTTTTTTTCACACAATGATCTCTGACGGTCCTCTACGTTTGCCTTATCTGTCTCTGTAACTGTTTGCTAATGGCAATTTAGTCAGTTAAGTCCTTGTTAAATATGCAGAAATTAATATTTGAATACCACATTTCAGGTATCAATAATATTCCTGGGTAATAAAAACAATACAATTTATACAAACAATACAAACTCTTATTTGAAATAGAGTCCAGTAATTGATGGTAGGTATGAACAATGAATACCCGTGTGTTACCGGTGCCCGAAAGAAGAGCAAAGAATAGTAACACTGTACCCTACCAGGCATGTCGTAAAAAGTGACTAAGGAGGGTTGGGCATGGGGCTGGTTACCCCATCCCGTAAAAAATTTTTACCACAAAAACTTCAACAAACATGGACAAGTCAAATAAAGAATATAAATCAACTCAGCCGCTCAAGACAGAAGAAGGTCCTCTGGAAAGGAGGCGCATGAAGCAACCCAGAGAAATTTGAAAGGAGTCTGGGTTGTCAACTTACCTTTTTTCGTCTAGGAAAATCTCCAGGATTGGCACCTGGAATGTTCACACTCTATGTGAACAAGGGAAAACTGCACAGGTAGCAGCAGAAATGACAAATTACAGGACTGATATCCTGGGTCTCTGCGAGACGCGGTGGAAAGGCATAGAGAAGAGGAGATTGATCACAAGAGAAATGGTGTTGTCCTCAGGACATGAGGAGGAAAAAGCCCACCACAGTGAAGGGGTGGCTCTAATGCTGTCTTAGGAATTACAGAAGGCACTTATAGAATGGGAAGCAATGGGACCCCGAATTATAACAGCAAGGTTTAAATCAGCCAAAAAGAAAGTAAATATAAACATCATCCAGCGTTATGCACCAACAAATGATAAAGAAGAATCGGAGAAAGAAGACTTTTGAAAATGTCGTCTTGGACAAAAAGAAAAGAAAAGACATCACAATTTTGATGGGGGACCTAAATGCGAAAATAGGAACAGACAACACTGGCTTTGAAGAAATCATGGGAAAGCAGGGAGTAGGTATGATGAACGAGAATGGGGAACTATTACCAAACTTCTGTGCTTCAAATCAACTAGCTATAGGAGGAAGCATATTTCCACATAAAAGAATACATAAAGCAACATAGATATCACCAGACAACAGAACAGAGAATCAGATTGATCACATATGCATAAGTAAGAAGTTTAGGTCATCATTGCTTGATGTGAAAGTATGTAGAGGAGCAGATGTGGTATCAGACCACCATCTTCTGTTTGCTAAAACAAAATTAAAGCTCAAGAAATGTTCAACAGCATGTATATCTATAGGCAACAGTATAATGTGGGATTTCTAAGAAATCAGGAAATAAGAGAAAAATTTTCAATCACAGTATCCAACAAATACCAGGTACTCCAATAGCTGGAAGATGAAACAGATACGGAAGACCACTGGCAACAAGTAAAAAATTTATGGAACGAGACATGTGAAGAAGTACTGAGAAAAAGAGAACATCAGCACAAAGCATGGATAACAACAGAAACCATTAGTAAGATAGAAGACATGAAAAACAAGAAAGCAAATTTAAACAGAAGCAAAACCAGAAGCTCCAAAGCCAAGGCTCATGAAGTGTACATAGAAGCAAACAAAGAAGTAAGAAGAAACATCAAAAGAGATAAGATTAAATATATTGATGATTTGGCTATGGAAGCAGAGGAAGCTGCAGCCAAAGGAAATATGAGGGACCTGTACAACAACACAAAGAAGCTAACAGGAAAATATAAGCAAGCAAATGGCCTCATAAAAGATAAGAATGAAAAATTGCTCAGTAATATACAAGAACAAATGAAGAGATGGACATAACATTTTGAGGAACTTCTCAATAGACCATCTCCAACTAATCCCCCAGACATCCAGCCAGTAGAAGAGGAGCTACAAATCAGTTGTGAACAACCAAGTAGAGAAGAAATAAAGAAAGCCATAAAGCTTCTGAAAGATGGAAAAGCAGCTGGTCCAGATTGCATTCCAGCAGAGGCCATCAAAGCAAATATTGATACCTCTACAGAGATATTATACAAACTACTTGGCAAAGTCTGGGAGAGAGAGGAAATATCAGCAGAATGGAAGGAAGGTTATCTGGTCAAGTTGCCTAAGAAAGGAAATTTACAAGAGTGCACAAATTATAGAGGAATAATGTTATTATCAGTGCCAATAAAATTATATAAATGAATCATCCTTGAGAGATTAAAAGAGTTCATAGACAAGCAACTAAGAGATGAACAAAAGAGATTCTGTACAGACCAGATAGCCACATTGAGAATAACAGTTGAACAAAGTCTGGGACCGGTATTCGGAGGAGTACCCAATTTAGATCTTCACACCTGTTTTGTAGATTACACCAAGGCCATCGACTGCATAAATCAGAAATTGTGGAACATCATGAGTGGCATGGGGTTTCCTGTGCATTTGATCCATCTAATCGAAACACTATATCATGAACAACAAGTAGCGGAGGGAAACATCAGGATGGTTTGAGGTGAAAAGGGGAGTAAGACAGGATTGCATCCTCTCTCCATACTTGTTTAACATCTATGCAGAAAATGTAATGAAAAATGTTAGGAGTGACCAATAATGTGAAAATTGTGATCTGTTCACAATTGGTGGAAATGCGATTCCAGAACTCAGGTTCGCAGATGACACAGTTATTCTTTCAAATAGTGCCAAGGGACTAGAACAGTTAATCCTGTCTGTCAAAAGACACAGTGAGGATCAGAACCTTTTTCTGAACACACAGAAAAAAACAAAGATAATGTCCACTGACAAAATAAGATGCCAACCAAAAATTACCATCAATAATGAGGAAATTGAAAATGTCACAAATGTTGGTTATCTTGGCTCCATAATTAACAACAATGGAGACTGCTTAAAAGAGGTCAGAAGGAGACTGGCCATAGCAATGAAGAGGTTAAATAAAATGAAGAACCTATGGCATAACACCAGCAAATTAATAAAAGTAAAACTTCTGAGAACATGCACCTTTCCAGTCGCAACGTATGGTTGTGAATCATGGACCATTACACAATTATTAAAGAAAAAAAATGAATCTTTCGAAGCAAAGTGTTACAGAAAAATTCTCAGAATATCTTGGACCAAGAATAAGAAAAATATAGACATCCTACATGACCTGAACATCGAGGAAAACTGGCTTATAAACAATATCATGTCCAGGAAATTGAAATATTTTGGCCACATTAAACGTCATAGAGGTTTAGAAAGAGCAGTGATGGAGGGTATGGTACCTGGAAGATGAGGCAGAGGCTGACCAACATGACGGTGGACACAAGACATTGAAGACACCTTGAATACGATAGTGGAGGTGGTGGGAAGGCTGGCTAGAGATCGAGAGTATTTCAGGCGGGCTGTGATGAGAGCGACGTTCTGCATAGGGCATGTTATGATGAATCCACTTCTGTTATTTTTCTGGTGTTTAGTCCGCTTATCTGATATTTCTAGTGTTTAATCCACTTCTGTTATTTTTCTGGCATTTAGTCCATTTCTGTTATATTTCTGGTGTTTAGTCCACTTCTGTTATATTTCTGGTGTTTAGTCCACTTCTGTTATATTTCTGGTGTTTAGTCCACTCATATGACATTCATGGTGTTTAATCCACCTATCTGATATACTTGGATCACTCTCTTAATTTTATTCCCTGCTGCATTTTGGGAGTAGCTTCCCCTTGTTCTAATAGACATTGTTGATCTGTCTGTTTCTGACAAGGTAGTGATCATCATTTTTACTTTGTGCTTTGTACATAGAACATAGAACCACCACTGTGCTTATGTTGGATCTCAAACTAAGAAAGCACAATGGGCTCCACATTTTTTGTAATGATTCAGAGCTACTGTCTCCTCACTACTCTTCCTTTCACATTGTTTCAGTTTTAATAATTTAAAAAAAAAGGACCTAATGTCATTGATTGCCCATGTCATCCAATTTTCAATTTCAAACAAATTAACTTTAGCTCTGATGTGATTGTTGAGTTTTAATCTTCAGAGAAATGGAAGCCTTTTGAGTTGTATTCTTCAGAGAAAAGGAAGAATTTTGAGTTTTGTTCTTCAGAGAAAAGGAAAACTTTTGAGTTTTGTTCTTCAGAGAAAAGGAAGACTTTTGAGCATTGTTCTTCAGAGAAAAGGAAGGCTTTTGAGTTTTGTTCTTCAGAGAAAAGGAAGACTTTTGAGTTTTGTTCTTCAGAGAAAAGGAAGACTTTTGAGCATTTGTGACCGTGTCCTTCTATTATATTATTATTATCTTCTTTCCATCATCTTTGTCCATCAAGTGTATTATAAGTACTAGCTTGCCGTTAGAGGTGTAGATTCTTGTGGAAATGTGCCAGGTTTGTTCTTCTCTCGATAGATGTTGTTAAGGTGCTATAGTGGTGTACTTACTAACAGTGTTGTAGCTTTGCATTCAATTCATTCGACAAATCTGCATTACTCAGCTGAGTCATATAATAAGGTTTATTTACAGAAATACATAAGTAAACAACTGCAGCTGGAAATCAAATCAATATTGTTTGTTGTGAAGGTAGTTTACTGTAGTGTCTGTATTTACCTTTCTCTCTCCGTAATTGTATGAGTTACCCAAAAATCTCGTACAGCTCACGATCTAGGTCACTTTGACTTTTGCTTCCACAACTTTTCAGTACAAGATATGTGCCTTTTACCTTTATTAAATAAGGGTGTTATTTTCTTCAGATGATGAAACATCAATACATCTGCAGTTGTTTCCTGGTTTTCTTCCTTCAATAAAATCAATTCTATCTGGGAACTGAAATAAAATTGAGATTGTACTTACATGTGTTACCACTTTACATAGTCTTTCTCCTGGTACAGAAATATAGCGACCGCTTATATTCTGTCGTGAAAAACGATATCATTAAACTTTACACACAGTATGCTTCTTTCTGAAATACTTCAAGAAATTTAACTTAGAACATGTCTTTGTGGTTTTTTGAAAATGAGACAGCTCAAACATGGCTTTCTCAACAACTCACAAGTACGAAACACAACCTTCTCCAAGGTTGTCTACATGGAACTCTCTTTAAAATGCTAACTTTTAGTTAGCTCGACAGTGTTGTGAGTTCTTGTCACTGTCAACAATTGTGATTGGTCCAACTAAATTATACGACCTTATCTCATTGGCACAAATAATGCTGGGGTAATAAGCCTCACTGTCACACATTGTTCTTCAGAGAAAAGGAAGACTTTTCAGACCAGCACATTTTAAAGATATATTGATGTTATTGTTCTGCCATATTTGGTAATATAGAAACAATTTTCTTTACATTATCATATTTAATATCTTTCGTTTTCAGACCTGGAACCAGATGGGTCATGCAACACTAAGTCTCCTAATGTCAGTCATGTGTCTTGTATGTCTCACCTTGAAGACTTTTGTTGGAGCAGTATTGTACACACTAGTTGTTTTGTTTATCACGTTTGTGTGTCCAGCATGGTTGTACAGATTACAGCCTCATAAAAAGTAAGTTGTTAGAACCAGAATTTATCTGTTACAAGTCATACATATGTTACAGGTAGCAGCAATTCACAAAGAACACATGACTAGTTTCATATGTCAGAACACATTAGAAGTCACACGTGTGAAACAGAACATTTTACAGCTCACATAATGCATGGAGGCATATCTGGAGACATCTTTATATGACCACCAGCTATGCACAATGCTGCATCATACAAATGTGGAAGTGAACCTATTCCTGTGAGGCTAATTACTCCCTCATTGGCTCTTGAAATCACCCACACACTTCCAGGGATTCCCCTGTGGTGAAACATATTGAAAACCCAGCATTGCACACTAAGATTGGAGAAGTCACTTGAGCCCCAGATGTGATTCTTTGGCTTTGACCTGGTTGACTGCATGCAGGGGGACTTCACTATGGACCCAGTGATAAACACGGGGAGCTGAGAAGTGGCTCTGTGCAGGATGTGACAATTCCTTGGGAGAGCCCAGAACCAGAGCATAGTACGAGGGGCAGTTAAAAAGTTTTGCACTTTACTAAGAAATCGTTAAGACAGGCGTGATTGCTGTGTATCATTGTAAAGACACACTATTGGTTTACATTTCCCACGCGTACATGGTGCGCGCGGGGTGATTTTATGACAACATTTGGAATTTTGTGAGATTTTTCTTCCGAACTGCAAATTTAGCCTTTGACCCATTTTCACATAATGCAGTTTTATAGTATTCAGTATTTCATGTGGCTCAAAAAAATAAATCATGAAGTATAAAATGCTCTCTTTAAGTTCAAGAAATCTGATAACTTTCCTATGAGTAGTTTTTAATTTATGAGTGCATCAAAATTTATATTTGCACTTTGCGAGCACAACAATGAGACTTGAGATTGTATTTTTTGTCAATTTTGATTAACCATAATTCATTTAATTGATTTGTTGCACTTGCTATGTTTCTTTTCTGCAATAAGGACTTGTATGACTTTGTAAAAAAAAAAAAAAAAAGCATTATTGACTTGGTGAGAGTTTGTTGACTGCAGTTATGATTGTACAAGTCATGCAATTTATTCGGTACGAAGATGTTCTGAAAATTTAGTAAGTCTTCAAAATTTTGAAATGCTGTAACTCGGTGGTTTGATGTTCAATTTTACAAATTTAAAAAGGAAATTTCATGGCTTGAAGAGATCTATTAAGATTTATACACAAGACACTCTACAAACAAAATTTTTAAAAATCACTTTGTGATACCTACATATAGATTTCTTGTTTAAACAAGTTGAGTATTGTTGTGAGTGGTGTTTATTGAAGACATCAGATTAAGCTGGGAGAACAGGTCCTGGAGCAGGTCGACCACTTTAAATATCTCTGAGCTATTATAGACCGAAAGGGAGGCATCAAAGAAGAGTTGGCCACTCGAAAAGCAGCGGCTGGGAGACTTTTTCAGGCCATAAATCGAGGATTCCTCAGCAAGAAAGAGGTTGGTAAGAAAATGAAGATGGCTGTATACCACTCCACCTATGTCCCACTCCTGACATATGGATGCGAGTCATGGGCAATGACTACACCCCACAAAAGCCAGATCCAAACCTCAGAAATGAGGTATCTGAGGAAGATGGTTGAAGTAACAAGAAAAGACATGGTCCGCAACCAGACGATACGCCAAGGCCTAAAATCCCACCCGCTGCAAACCCAAGTAAAACAGTCCCAACTAAGATGGTTTGGCCATGTCTGCAGAATGGGAGAAGATCGACTACCACGACAAGCATGGGAAACAAAGAGCCAGGGATCCAGACCCCCAGGATGACCCAGAGTCCGCAGGGAGGACAACATTAGACAATTTTTGAAGGATCGAGGACGAATGAAACCAGGCCAGGAAGAAGACATCCGATAGGATAGTCTGGCGCTCTCTCTTCTAAACCTCTACACCTCACAGTAGAAGGGGAACGACTAAGTAAGTAAGGTGTTTATTGTTGTAATGTCTGTTTGGTAATTAGTACAGAATTCTCCACATGGTTCATATATTTCTAGTATGTTGCCATTTGGGTACTTCACGTAAGCATACATGCCACACCTCGGAGATGAAAAACCTGTACAAAAAATTCAAAAACCCTGTACAAAGACCAGCAAAACCTGTACAAAAAAAAAAAAAAGACAGAAAAAAACGTATCAAAAGAGTTAATTCGTGTAAAAAAATCTCACTTACAGCTGCATCATAGAGGTATGGGGACTTTGCCTTTTAAAACAGGTCTTCATTTATTTTAAAACTCAAACAATATTTGTCTGAGTTTATTTTGCACTGTAAAAATGATGTGATCGGGTCATCATTTAGTCTATTTCTGCACTTAATTATCACTAACAGACCAGGAAATCCTGTGTTTGATAGGACCTTATCCTTTAGCACGCTGCATTGTTTTCCCGAAAATGTGCCCTGCAGCTGCATTCTTTTTCACAACACCCCCTTTTTTATAGTGGATGACTTGTAAATTCTATAGTTTTTTGGTCAATTGCTCTAATTTTTGGACTGTATAGAAATAAATGAATGATGAAATAAAATTTGTTTGTGTACATTGTGTACATGTTAGATCTGATAGGAAGAGAGGTATGGAAAGATGAAAAAAACGATAAAAAAATTAAAAAAAAATTTTTTTTTTTTAAATTAAAAAAAAAACAACAACAAACGAAGAGTCCTTTTCCTCTCAATGAAAGTCATTTGACCAATACAAATCAAATGACGATCTTTTCGTTACACCCATCATCAGTAACAAAGCAACAAACGCCCTCGTCAGCAGTGACATTCGGCCGTAAAACTAAACCTTTCCGGTAAACCTAATCCTAAAATTATACATACTAGCAATGACATTCTTCTTTCGTTTCCATCTCTGCCATGAACCATATTCTGAGAACCGATATTAGCGCTAATAAAGACAAAGATCTCCTTGTCATCGCATCGGAGTCAGAATCCATTAAAATTAGAGCGAAAATGGCCACGTGTTCGATGCCGATCGATTGCAATTTAAAAAATTCACAGAAAATAAACGCGGATACACCCATTACTAAATAAAGATCGGAAACGAAAGCTAACTCTCTTGCAAATAACATTAAATATGACGCAAATTATGGCTACGGTAGTGGCACAAGACGATCGATTTATATATATGTTTAATAATTAGGCGAAAAAACCCGTACAGACGTTTGTACGGGCCGTACACATTTGAAAACGCAAACACCCCGTACAGATTATGGGTAAACCATAGCGTGTGGCATGTATGCGTAAGCTCCATACCAAGCATTTAAGGTGGCCTTCAAGGCAGAGCCATCTGTGCATGCTTGTATTGCAGTGTTAGGGTAGCTGTCTATAGTCTCTAAAGTAGCTGTTTTAAGTAGTGTTGTGTTCATGGCTCTTTTTAGGGTGCTATCCATGAGTGTGGTTTTTATTAGGAGTAGTTTTAACTCCTTTCCAGGATAAAGGACCGTATTTTAAAATTATTTCTCATGTCTGTGGAATGTGGTATTATACTTCTACACTGGCGGATCTAGGAATCGTCTGCCTGGGGGATGGGTGTGGGATTAGATCAGAATAATAAGGCTCTCCACTCCTTATTTACACATATTTTTAGACATTAATAACACAAAGTAATAAATTTTATTATACAGTATCTCAAAAATATTCATTTTTATTTTTAAAATATAACTATTTATAACATAATTACATAAAAGTAAGGTACAACTACAAAGAGACAAAATTTGATAAAAATTCATACATATTTTACATTTTAGCATAACAACAGTAACTCAAAAATATTAATACCGTACTTAAAAAAAACTATTTACAACATAATTGCACGTAAACAATATATTACATTATAAAATCTGTTTTTCTGTTTTTTTTCTGAATTTGCAACCTGTCAGTTGCATTTTCTATGTTAATACTGATCTGTGTACTTTCTGTGCTTCTCTATGGTGTGGAATGCTGGAGAGTAACAGAGAAGGAAATGTCAAAGCTGTCCCATTTCCACACAATCTGCCTAAGGAAAATTCACGGAATCTTTAGGCCGAATGCCATCACCAACCAAGAACTACTTATTCAGAATAACCAAGAGGACATGCACACCATCATAGCTGGCAGATGCTGGAGTTGGATTGACCACGTCCTCAGAAGGAACCCTGATGCCATTACAAGAACAGCTATGCTATGGACCTCTGAAGGAAAGTGAAAGATAGGCTGACCAAAAACAACTTGGCAGAAGACTGTGGAGGCTGAGATGTAAAGAATGAACCGGAGTTGGGGCACTGTACGAAGGATGGCCGCCGACCAAACAAAGTGGAATCAATTTGCTGCTGCCCTACAAGATGCCACCAGGCGTGATGGCCACTGACTGCTTTGACAGTCAGTGGCTAAGTATCAAAGAAGAAGACTGATATCTTGATATAGTTGCATTAACGCCAACCCTAATAATCTTTCTTCTGTTATCCTATTTCTCAGCCACGTTTTAAATCTGCGAAGATCTGAAAAGCTACGATCCACACTGGCCACACTGTTGGGGTCACTTCATGGTGTGAAAATAAATAGCGGTGAATTTATTATTAATGCCAGGATTTCTCCACACCATGTCATACCTCAACTAAATGCATGAAGGATGAGAATATGTTTCGGTGTTGCTGAAAAATTAGTAACTATATATGACAAAAAGAGGAGAGTATATGTAACGCTGCTAGCATCTGGCTGTGTTTCAGGCTTGTGGCTGTTAAGCCTTTATTCAGTGTGTATTTACTGTGGACATATGTGAGCTCCAATAAGGCAAGTGTATTATAGAAATAATATGTTTGTGTATCGAATACATTTATGGGCTGTAGGAATTGCCTCAATTATAATAAATTATATTTTTGGGACGTAAATTCCCCGTCATGTGAAGATATAGGATTTTTGACTACACATGTTAACTAGTCATGGAACAGGTTCTTTAACCTTACAAATGTGCTGAACTAAAGTAAATTAATAGGAAAATAAGAAGTTAATAAAAGAATAAAATATATGGAGCAACTGATCGAGATATAAGAATAAATTGGAGCAGAAAATGTTGATTCAGAAATATGTTACGTTAAATGGAACTGACTATAAGGAGAATTGTAATGATTGCCTAATTTTCAATGATTGAAAATATATAGTGAACTTCGTAAAGAAAGTCTGTATGTCATATTGTGTAAGAAATTTCGTCAAAATGAAGAGTCACTTCAATATATCATGTTGACCGAGCTTTGCTAATTGGACTTTATTCAAGAATTTAATCAAAATTTTACATGTTGGCATTACAAATTTTGAATAACCTGTTACTATGGGGAGCGGCTACTGTATTTTATAAAAGTTGAGATCAAACCAATACCATTAGAATACTTGGGCACTTCAATCTCCCTTAACACACACTGATATAAAATGTTAATAAATTTTGTAATAGAATGTGACAGTTGAGATAAATGTTACGATCACAGTATGAATATGCTTTTACAGGATCTTTCATAACACTTTCTTGATTTTGCAGAAGCCGCTAAGATTTAACTTGCCAGATTGTAACTTCTGATCTAAAGATTTGTAAAGAATTCATTTGAATTTTCATTAACATAGTCTCATATTTTCTCCATAATCTTTCAGTGCATGTGTGCAGATCTTTATTAATATTGGTTAAACTGATTGGAAGAAGAGTATTTAAATGGAACACAATTAAACGTATTTTCTGAAAAAACGCGTCTTCACATCAGTTACTATAAAATCCAACATAGGAATAAATAAACTTCTTCTATAATATTCTTCCACACAAATTGGTGCATGATTTTCCTGCCTTGTTTGTTGTCTAGCAATTCTCAGCTTTGTAAAAAGAATTTCAAGATTATTAGCTGACTGTTCTATTGATTTCCAAATTGAGGCAAACACGTTTTCTGCATCATTTTTTGGGCAATTCAGAACTGTAAGAAGATCTTCAATGCATACACCAGCTGAACTGAAATCAAGAGTTTGTTTCTGTATTATTCTGCTTTGCAGTAACGTTAACGCAAAAATATGCACAATGCATTCTTTAGTTAATACAAAAATATGCACAATGCATTCTTTAGTTAATACAAAAATATGCACAATGCATTCTTTAGTTAATACAAAAATATGCACAATGCATTCTTTAGTTAATACAAAAATATGCACAATGCATTCTTTAGTTAATACAAAAATATGCACAATGCATTCTTTAGTTAATACAAAAATATGCACAATGCATTCTTTAGTTAATACAAAAATATGCACAATGCATTCTTTAGTTAATACAAAAATATGCACAATGCATTCTTTAGTTAATACAAAAATATGCACAATGCATTCTTTAGTTAACACAAAAATATGCACAATGCATTCTTTAGTTAACACAAAAATATGCACAATGCATTCTTTAGTTAACACAAAAATATGCACAATGCATTCTTTAGTTAATACAAAAATATGCACAATGCATTCTTTAGTTAACACAAAAATATGCACAATGCATTCTTTAGTTAATACAAAAATATGCACAATGCATTCTTTAGTTAACACAAAAATATGCACAATGCATTCTTTAGTTAATACAAAAATATGCACAATGCATTCTTTACTTAATACAAAAATATGCACAATGCATTCTTTAGTTAATACAAAAATATGCACAATGCATTCTTTAGTTAATACAAAAATATGCACAATGCATTCTTTAGTTAATACAAAAATATGCACAATGCATTCTTTAGTTAACACAAAAATATGCACAATGCATTCTTTAGTTAATACAAAAATATGCACAATGCATTCTTTAGTTAATACAAAAATATGCACAATGCATTCTTTAGTTAATACAAAAATATGCACAATGCATTCTTTAGTTAATACAAAAATATGCACAATGCATTCTTTAGTTAATACAAAAATATGCACAATGCATTCTTTAGTTAGCACAAAAATATGCACAATGCATTCTTTAGTTAGCACAAAAATATGCACAATGCATTCTTTAGTTAATACAAAAATATGCACAATGCATTCTTTAGTTAATACAAAAATATGCACAATGCATTCTTTAGTTAATACAAAAATATGCACAATGCATTCTTTACTTAATACAAAAATATGCACAATGCATTCTTTAGTTAATACAAAAATATGCACAATGCATTCTTTAGTTAATACAAAAATATGCACAATGCATTCTTTAGTTAATACAAAAATATGCACAATGCATTCTTTAGTTAACACAAAAATATGCACAATGCATTCTTTAGTTAATACAAAAATATGCACAATGCATTCTTTAGTTAATACAAAAATATGCACAATGCATTCTTTAGTTAATACAAAAATATGCACAATGCATTCTTTAGTTAATACAAAAAATATGCACAATGCATTCTTTAGTTAATACAAAAATATGCACAATGCATTCTTTAGTTAGCACAAAAATATGCACAATGCATTCTTTAGTTAGCACAAAAATATGCACAATGCATTCTTTAGTTAGCACAAAAATATGCACAATGCATTCTTTAGTTAATACAAAAATATGCACAATGCATTCTTTAGTTAATACAAAAAATATGCACAATGCATTCTTTAGTTAACACAAAAATATGCACAATGCATTCTTTAGTTAATACAAAAATATGCACAATGCATTCTTTAGTTAATACAAAAATATGCACAATGCATTCTTTAGTTAATACAAAAATATGCACAATGCATTCTTTAGTTAACACAAAAATATGCACAATGCATTCTTTAGTTAATACAAAAATATGCACAATGCATTCTTTAGTTAATACAAAAATATGCACAATGCATTCTTTAGTTAATACAAAAATATGCACAATGCATTCTTTAGTTAATACAAAAATATGCACAATGCATTCTTTAGTTAATACAAAAATATGCACAATGCATTCTTTAGTTAATACAAAAATATGCACAATGCATTCTTTAGTTAATACAAAAATATGCACAATGCATTCTTTAGTTAATACAAAAATATGCACAATGCATTCTTTACTTAATACAAAAATATGCACAATGCATTCTTTAGTTAATACAAAAATATGCACAATGCATTCTTTAGTTAATACAAAAATATGCACAATGCATTCTTTAGTTAGCACAAAAAATATGCACAATGCATTCTTTAGTTAATACAAAAATATGCACAATGCATTCTTTAGTTAATACAAAAATATGCACAATGCATTCTTTAGTTAATACAAAAATATGCACAATGCATTCTTTAGTTAGCACAAAAATATGCACAATGCATTCTTTAGTTAATACAAAAATATGCACAATGCATTCTTTAGTTAATACAAAAATATGCACAATGCATTCTTTAGTTAATACAAAAATATGCACAATGCATTCTTTAGTTAATACAAAAATATGCACAATGCATTCTTTAGTTAATACAAAAATATGCACAATGCATTCTTTAGTTAACACAAAAATATGCACAATGCATTCTTTAGTTAACACAAAAATATGCACAATGCATTCTTTAGTTAATACAAAAATATGCACAATGCATTCTTTAGTTAATACAAAAAATATGCACAATGCATTCTTTAGTTAATACAAAAATATGCACAATGCATTCTTTAGTTAATACAAAAATATGCACAAATTCTTTAGTTAATACAAAAATATGCACAATGCATTCTTTAGTTAATACAAAAATATGCACAATGCATTCTTTAGTTAACACAAAAATATGCACAATGCATTCTTTAGTTAATACAAAAATATGCACAATGCATTCTTTAGTTAATACAAAAATATGCACAATGCATTCTTTAGTTAATACAAAAATATGCACAATGCATTCTTTAGTTAATACAAAAATATGCACAATGCATTCTTTAGTTAATACAAAAGAATGCATTGTACATATATGCACAATGCATTCTTTAGTTAATACAAAAATATGCACAATGCATTCTTTAGTTAATACAAAAATATGCACAATGCATTCTTTAGTTAATACAAAAATATGCACAATGCATTCTTTAGTTAATACAAAAATATGCACAATGCATTCTTTAGTTAATACAAAAATATGCACAATGCATTCTTTAGTTAATACAAAAATATGCACAATGCATTCTTTAGTTAATACAAAAATATGCACAATGCATTCTTTAGTTAATACAAAAATATGCACAATGCATTCTTTAGTTAGCACAAAAATATGCACAATGCATTCTTTAGTTAATACAAAAATATGCACAATGCATTCTTTAGTTAATACAAAAATATGCACAATGCATTCTTTAGTTAATACAAAAATATGCACAATGCATTCTTTAGTTAGCACAAAAATATGCACAATGCATTCTTTAGTTAATACAAAAATATGCACAATGCATTCTTTAGTTAACACAAAAATATGCACAATGCATTCTTTAGTTAACACAAAAATATGCACAATGCATTCTTTAGTTAATACAAAAATATGCACAATGCATTCTTTACTTAATACAAAAATATGCACAATGCATTCTTTAGTTAATACAAAAAATATGCACAATGCATTCTTTAGTTAATACAAAAATATGCACAATGCATTCTTTAGTTAATACAAAAATATGCACAATGCATTCTTTAGTTAATACAAAAATATGCACAATGCATTCTTTAGTTAATACAAAAATATGCACAATGCATTCTTTAGTTAATACAAAAATATGCACAATGCATTCTTTAGTTAATACAAAAATATGCACAATGCATTCTTTAGTTAATACAAAAATATGCACAATGCATTCTTTACTTAATACAAAAATATGCACAATGCATTCTTTAGTTAACACAAAAATATGCACAATGCATTCTTTAGTTAATACAAAAATATGCACAATGCATTCTTTAGTTAATACAAAAATATGCACAATGCATTCTTTAGTTAATACAAAAATATGCACAATGCATTCTTTAGTTAATACAAAAATATGCACAATGCATTCTTTAGTTAATACAAAAATATGCACAATGCATTCTTTAGTTAATACAAAAATATGCACAATGCATTCTTTAGTTAATACAAAAATATGCACAATGCATTCTTTACTTAATACAAAAATATGCACAATGCATTCTTTAGTTAACACAAAAATATGCACAATGCATTCTTTAGTTAGCACAAAAATATGCACAATGCATTCTTTAGTTAATACAAAAATATGCACAATGCATTCTTTAGTTAATACAAAAATATGCACAATGCATTCTTTAGTTAATACAAAAATATGCACAATGCATTCTTTACTTAATACAAAAATATGCACAATGCATTCTTTAGTTAACACAAAAATATGCACAATGCATTCTTTAGTTAATACAAAAATATGCACAATGCATTCTTTAGTTAATACAAAAATATGCACAATGCATTCTTTAGTTAATACAAAAATATGCACAATGCATTCTTTAGTTAATACAAAAATATGCACAATGCATTCTTTACTTAATACAAAAATATGCACAATGCATTCTTTAGTTAATACAAAAATATGCACAATGCATTCTTTACTTAATACAAAAATATGCACAATGCATTCTTTAGTTAATACAAAAATATGCACAATGCATTCTTTAGTTAATACAAAAATATGCACAATGCATTCTTTAGTTAATACAAAAATATGCACAATGCATTCTTTACTTAATACAAAAATATGCACAATGCATTCTTTACTTAATACAAAAATATGCACAATGCATTCTTTAGTTAACACAAAAATATGCACAATGCATTCTTTAGTTAATACAAAAATATGCACAATGCATTCTTTAGTTAACACAAAAATATGCACAATGCATTCTTTAGTTAATACAAAAATATGCACAATGCATTCTTTAGTTAATACAAAAATATGCACAATGCATTCTTTACTTAATACAAAAATATGCACAATGCATTCTTTAGTTAACACAAAAATATGCACAATGCATTCTTTAGTTAATACAAAAATATGCACAATGCATTCTTTAGTTAATACAAAAATATGCACAATGCATTCTTTAGTTAATACAAAAATATGCACAATGCATTCTTTACTTAATACAAAAATATGCACAATGCATTCTTTAGTTAATACAAAAATATGCACAATGCATTCTTTAGTTAATACAAAAATATGCACAATGCATTCTTTACTTAATACAAAAATATGCACAATGCATTCTTTAGTTAATACAAAAATATGCACAATGCATTCTTTAGTTAATACAAAAATATGCACAATGCATTCTTTACTTAATACAAAAAATATGCACAATGCATTCTTTAGTTAACACAAAAATATGCACAATGCATTCTTTAGTTAATACAAAAATATGCACAATGCATTCTTTAGTTAATACAAAAATATGCACAATGCATTCTTTAGTTAACACAAAAATATGCACAATGCATTCTTTAGTTAATACAAAAATATGCACAATGCATTCTTTAGTTAACACAAAAATATGCACAATGCATTCTTTAGTTAATACAAAAATATGCACAATGCATTCTTTAGTTAATACAAAAATATGCACAATGCATTCTTTAGTTAATACAAAAATATGCACAATGCATTCTTTAGTTAATACAAAAATATGCACAATGCATTCTTTACTTAATACAAAAATATGCACAATGCATTCTTTAGTTAATACAAAAATATGCACAATGCATTCTTTACTTAATACAAAAATATGCACAATGCATTCTTTAGTTAACACAAAAATATGCACAATGCATTCTTTAGTTAATACAAAAATATGCACAATGCATTCTTTACTTAATACAAAAATATGCACAATGCATTCTTTAGTTAATACAAAAATATGCACAATGCATTCTTTACTTAATACAAAAATATGCACAATGCATTCTTTAGTTAATACAAAAATATGCACAATGCATTCTTTAGTTAATACAAAAATATGCACAATGCATTCTTTAGTTAATACAAAAATATGCACAATGCATTCTTTAGTTAATACAAAAATATGCACAATGCATTCTTTAGTTAATACAAAAATATGCACAATGCATTCTTTAGTTAATACAAAAATATGCACAATGCATTCTTTAGTTAATACAAAAATATGCACAATGCATTCTTTAGTTAATACAAAAATATGCACAATGCATTCTTTAGTTAATACAAAAATATGCACAATGCATTCTTTAGTTAATACAAAAATATGCACAATGCATTCTTTAGTTAATACAAAAATATGCACAATGCATTCTTTAGTTAATACAAAAATATGCACAATGCATTCTTTAGTTAATACAAAAATATGCACAATGCATTCTTTAGTTAATACAAAAATATGCACAATGCATTCTTTAGTTAATACAAAAATATGCACAATGCATTCTTTAGTTAATACAAAAATATGCACAATGCATTCTAAAGTTATTATGAAGTCTGATGATAACAAAGAATGAGTACTGGAGCGGTTTAAAAAAAAAAAATTTTCTAAGTCCCATCCCCCCCCGGACCCGCCAGTGTTCTGCTGTAGTTGTTGCTACGTGTAGTAGTGATTGTTTTGTTTGTTTTAAATTACTAATGGGCTTCCAGTTTTCAGAGAACTGTTTGTTTGATTGTTCTTTTCTTATTCTTCCATAGCGCTGGATTGCTTCCAGGACTGCACATTTACATTGTTTGTCCAAAGGTTCTATGTTTGCATCAATTTCACAGGCGGCTGTTGGCGTGGTTCTCATCCTCCCTCATATGAACCTCAGAGCTTGGTCTTGGACGTTGTCCAATTCTGCTTGGGAGATTTTGTTCATTGCCAACTGCAGTGTCAGTTATATCCAAGTTGATCAACATGCATCATATCACATTATATGTCACACAAAACACTTGACAAGTCAAATATGTCACACAGAATACTTGACAAGTCAAATATGTCACATAGAACACTTGACAAGTCAAATATGTCACACAGAACACTTGAAAAGTCAAATATGTCACACAGAACATTTGACAAGTCAAATATATAGCGTCCGCCTCGAGTTCTGGAAGTACCGGATTCAATTTGGCAGGGGAGGGAATATAATTTATAGAAATTTTTTTTCAGAACCTAATGGTCCTAATGATGTCATACTCCCCCCTGGTCTCCTGGTTAGTGAGATCGGATGCCTAGCCTTCTCGGATAAGGGTGACAAAACAGGAGGCCCTGTGTGCAAGTTGTGCACGTTAAAATCACATGGCAGTTGGAAATCGTAAAGAGTAGGCCTATCATGCCGCTGCCCTGGCAAGATTTCAAAAATTAGAAACCTACCCACAACAAAAATATTTATAGAATGTGGGATTTCTATATACACACAGTGGAATTCTCGCCAGTGCTACAGAGTTCATGCACTGTGCTGAGATCCTTCTTGTGTGATCTGAGGGAGGAGATCAAAACACTGATGGAGTAGTCCATGTGCATTGAAGATAGTCCTTAAAACCAAACCAAACCAAATGTGTCACACAAAACATTTAACAAGTCAAATATGTCACACAGAACATTTGACAAGTCAAATGTCACACAGAACATTTGACAAGTCAAATATGTCACACAGAACATTTGACAAGTCCAATATGTCACACAGAACATTTGACAAGTCCAATATGTCACACAGAACATTTGACAAGTCAAATATGTCACACAGAACATTTGACAAGTCAAATATGTCACACAGAATATATGACAAGTCAAATTTGTCACAGTACAAGTCAAACATGTCACACAGAACATTTGACAAGTCAAATATGTCACACAGAACACAGTACAAGTCAAATATGTCATGCAGATCACTTAACAAGTCAAATATGTCACACAGAACATTTGACAAGTCAAATATATCACACAGAGCACTGTACAAGCCAAATATGTCACACAGCACACTTGACAAGTCAAATATATCACACATAATATTTGACAAGTCTGTTATGCCACACAGAACACAGTACAACTACAAGTCAAAAATGTCACACAGAACACTTGACAAGTCAAATATGTGTCACACAACACTTGACAAGCCAGATATTCAGGATGAACACTCATTTGACATAATTTCTTATCTAAAGTTTGAAAAAAAAGTTATGTTTGAAGTTTTAGCTCAATTATTTTATCTTGTAGATTTGTTGTTGAGATGATCAGTTTTTATGTTGATTTGTCATCTGTTCCTGCAGCAATATACATGGGCCCTGGGATGAAGCAACACCAACATGAATTGTTAATTATGAACATGCTACATGGACTAGACATGCAGGTATGATCTCATTCTGATAACACAAGATTAGAACCTGATTGTTTTGACTTTGACAGTTTTGTGTTACAAACACAAGCCCCACTTATGTTTGGTATTGTAGGTGTTGCAAGTACAGATTACAGTTGTCTGGATGATTCACATTCCAAGTGCATGAATTTTGTTGTTTGTGAGGGTTCGCTAGGGCAGGATGACTAGGGGATGTGGGCATGATATCAGACATAGTGGGCAGAGGTTCGCTCAGGTTGACAGTTAAGCTAATTAATAAAAAGTCTTTTTAAAAATAAAGTGTCTAGAAAGTTTAAAAAAAAAAATCTAGGCCCAAATTCATGAAAACTATTTTTCCTGTGATGACTTGTTCATCCAATGGAGAGCACAAATACTTACTTCATGTGCCACCGCCAACTGTTGACAAACCCACGGTCACACAAAAGAAACACTGGATATATAAAATCACTTAGCCAGAATCCATGTGCAGTCCCATTACTTCAGCCAATGAATATGCCCATAGTCCTCGACAAGGCATATGGGGCACCATAATGCATGAGTTAAAACCACTAGGCCAAAGTGTAAACCAAGATACTGACATACAGGGCATCACTAGGTCTATAAACCAAGACATTGACAGAAGGCATCACTAGGTCAAAGTACAAACTAAGACACTGACAGAGGGCATCCTAAGCCTAAGTATAAACCAAGATACTTGACATACAGGGCATCACTAGATCTAAGTTTAAACCAAGGCACTGACATACAAGGCCATCACTAGGTCTAAGTATAAACCAAGACACTAGCATACAGGGCATCACTAGGTCTAAGTATAAATTAAGACACTAGCATACAGGGCATCACTAGGTCTAAGTATAAACCAAGACACTAGCATACAGGGCATCACTAGGTCTAAGTATAAAGTAAGACACTAGCATACAGGGCATCACTAGGTCTAAGTATAAACCAAGACACTGGCAGGGCATCACTAGGTCAGTGATCACTAGGTATGCTAGTGTCTTAGTAAACACCAAGACACTAGCATACAGGGCATCACTAGGTCTAAGTATAAACCAAGACACTGACAGAGGGCATCACTAGATCTAAGTATAAACCAAGACACTGACATACAAAGCATCCCTAGGTCTAAGTATAAACCAAGACACTAGCATACAGGGCATCACTAGGTCTAAATATAAATTAAGACACTAGCATACAGAGCATCACTAGGTCTAAGTATAAACCCAGACACTGACAGAGGGCATCACTAGATCTAAGTATAAACCAAGGCACTGACATACAGGGCATCACTAGGTCTAAGTATAAACCAAGGCACTGACATACAGGGCATCACTAGGTCTAAGTATAAACCAAGACACTGGCAGGGCATCACTAGGTTAGTGATCACTAGGTATGCTAGTGTCTTAATATACACCAAGACACTAGCATACAGGGCATCACTAGATCTAAGTATAAACCAAGACACTGACAGAGGGCATCACTAGATCTAAGTATAAACCAAGACACTTGATGGATTTTAATATCATTGTGTTCGTTATCATTGTGGCTTTGTCATAACACCACTTTTGTAGTGTCAGTATGAAGTGAAATTTTTGATTTTGCTGAAAAATGGATCTACTATTATAATACATTGTGCTGTTTTGCATCAAAACTTCTAGTATTGTTTAATGTGTAGCTGACCACCCATGAATAATTGAGTGCCTAACAATTTAGTTTGTTTTATTACAGGTCTCCAGTGTGATGCCTTATTGAAAAATCTTCCATAAAAATGAAATCCGGCAACCCAAGTCAATGCATTAAGAGTAGTGGTTACCAGCCATGAAGAAAGCTAGTTACCTTATTCCTCAGCAATAAACATTCATCACGACTCGACCAAGCAGAAGGAAACAAAAGGACTACGTCTTTAATGCTCCTAAAGCGGTGAAAAAGAAGACCAAGGTTCTCAATGCAGACATGCCCTCAGCACCATTAGTAACACTACAATATGAAAACTACAACCAGTGTGCGATATTAACATTCCAAACATTGCTTGAGTATGACGCCTTATGTGGCTTGTCAAAGGTCTACTATAAACCAGTCGTCTCTATTGAATTTCACACTGACGCTAATGATGCTATGTCAAAGATGCCATTTCTACTGGACATATTAGTCTCCACTTCTACAATATTTCAAACAAAGTTATGGATCAAGCTCAGAGTCTGCTGTAAAAGAGTGGATCCAGAAAGATTTGAATCATTTATGGGAAACAGCAACGACTGCTGGAGTCAATTGAATAGCAAGAACTTCCGCGGCTGTTAACAACAATGCACTAACCACTTCCAGTGCTCAGAAATTAGCCCTCGCTTATTGCCCTTTTCCCGTTGTCTCTTATATGAAGTCATCCGTGACATTCGCTCAGGAGTATGACAAGGAACTACAGATGGAACAAGACATGCCTTCTATTATATCAAGATCTACCATTACAGAGACAGCATAATTCATTCATAGGATTATGTGATAGTAATCTAGAAAGGACACCATGCAAGCAAACCATACAATCACAACATGATGATATATATAAATAATATCTGAGCAGTCTTAAAAAATCTTACGAACAGCTTCAGGCTGATCACTTGTCTTTAAAAAGTAGCTATGAAAACAGCAAAACTCACAATCAGCGGCAAACTACACAGCAGTATACAAAAAAATTGGGTCACAAACAAAAATATTCGGACAGTGACTGACCTCAGCAACAAATATTACATTCTGAACTACGCCTTAATGAAGGTAGTTCCCTGGACACTCCCGAAAATTTTGCAGTCAGTGTCTGCTGAATTCCTGTCCAAATTTTAAATCGCCATTCGCCACTTTGACCGGCAGCTGCCAGTGCATACCATAAGACTTCTAGCAGTCACAGTTTAACTGGAACAAGGAAAACAACAGGTGTTATCACTGGCATCCACACAAACATAAGAAAACATCTTATCTTTGGGGACTAAACCATGAAGGAGCTTCAACAATCAAAACTAGTAACTGGTGATACAGATTCTGTGTCTGTTCGCTTCAAGAACTGGGCATCAATTCAGGACCTATTGACCCTCCTTAAACATTTTTCGCCTGATCTCTCTGTAACTAGAGTAACTGTGCACATAGGTCAGTCAGACTCAATAAAAGATATTGAACTCTCACAGACAGACCTAAATGAGATCTCATCCATATTCAATGCCTATTCCATAATGCCAAAATGTATTTCTCATCTACTGTCCCTCCTGTCCGTGCCCATTACCGCAAATGTGTTGAAACTAACAATGTTAAACTGAAGCAACTCTGCCTCAGAAATGAACATGTTTTCACAGATCACAGCTCGGTCTTCCTTGCCACATCAGGAGCCCCTAAGAAGCATCTTTGTAGCGGTAAGATGACCTTATCCTATCAAGGGACCAGTATGTTGGTGACAAATATCAAATATCCAGAAAGTACCCTCAAAGGCACAACTCACACATCAACATCAATATATCCTGCCAAACGCCATGTGAATGTAAATAGCAACTCCTCTAAAGCCAATTATAAACTTCATTTTCCATCACTACCCACAACTTTAAACACTATCCGGATGACATTATCAGACAATCAGGATCATCAAGTCATACCCCTTGTTAGAACCACAAATGTGCAGGAAACAGCCAACAATGTCTGCCTTCAGGAACATTCTACAGCAGATGACCCTCAACATCATCGACTTGACCTACTCCGTTCCCAAAGGTCTGTAAGTGATTACATTGAGGTGTGCTTGTAACACAAAAAATTTAAGTAAGGGCTTCTTTGTAGATGACATTGGAATTACAGTCACTTGACGTGTAAGTGTTCCCGCATGCTAATTTGGGAAAATAGCACATACAGATGGCCACGTGAGAAGCACTCATCGCTGAAGTCGATGCCGGCCAATCATCGGGATTCTTGGTATGCAGACTTTCTTCCTGCTACCACAATCACCAGTCTATTTTTTTCATGGATGAGATTTTTTTAAATCTTAAAAAGTCAAAGCATTTAAAAAGAGACATAGAAGAGGAAAATACATGGAATCTGCACATATCTCTACATATATATACATACACGCACATACATACATTTGCATTCATGCACATACATACCTCCACAAACATGCTGTTATGTATCAAATGTATGCACGTACACTACTAATGCCCTTTCCTGTATAATATAATGCTGTAAGGGGATACATTACACATAAAACCACGAACACGTAGTTTCACTTGCAGACTTAAAGTTTAAACGTAACAAGGAAGGAGAATTGTACTAAATAAAATAAACTAATTATTTTCCTCAAAAAATGTTTTGCGCTTCTTTTAACTCATCATCATCATCAGCTGCCATCTCCACAACGAAGGTTGGCTGTAATGGATCTCCAACGTCTTCTGTCTCTTGTCTTGGTGGTGCACTCTGGTAGACTCTTTCCTGTCCCTCTCTTGATGTTATCTTCCCACTTATAGCGCTGTATTCCCCTTGCACGTTTGCCTTCAACTCTCCCTTCTATTATGGTCTTCTGCAAGGTGTGATGCCTTTTTATGTGGCCAAAGTATTTTAGCTGCCGAACTTTGACCTCCCTCATTAGTTCTCTTTTCATACCTAAATTTTGTAGGACCTCCTTATTTGTTTTCTTCTCTTTCCATGAGATGTGCCCCATTCTTCTATACATCCACATCTCAAGAGTCTCAATATATTCTTCCAAATGCTTATTCATTGTCCATGTTTCTACACCATACAGAAATGCAGAATATATATAACACTTTATGATTCTCAGTTTTAATTTGCGAGATAACTGTTTAGATGTCAGTATATGTTTCATGTTGTTGAAAGTAGCTCTGGCCATTCCTATTCTCTTCTTGATTTCTGTTTCACATCCGCCATCTTCTGTTATTATATTACCAAGATATGAGTAGCTCTAAGATTTTCCCATTTATGCTTATCTTTAATGTGGGCTTATTGTCTGTTTTGCTAATTATCATAGTTTTTGTTTTCTCAATATTAATGTTCAATCCATATTCATGACTTATACTGTTCACTTGCTTCACTAGTTCTTGTAAATCCTATTCACTTTCAGCTAACAACACGGTCTCATCTGCATATCTAAGGTTGTTTTTTGACCTTCCACTGATGTTCAGTCCTGGCATTTCTTTTATCTGTTTGAACAATTTTTTGGTTTATATATTAAGTAGGCAGGGGGACAGCACACAACCTTGTCTGACACCTTTTTTTATGTCTATGTATGGTGAATAATTCCTTCCAGATCTTACTGTGGCAGTTTGCTCCCAATAAAGGTTACTGAGTATTCTTAGTTCTTTTCCATCAATACCTATGTCTTCGAGGCATTCAATTATTTTCTCATGATGGACTCTGTCAAAAGCCTTCTTTTAGTCAATGAAGCACACGTACATACTTTTTGGACCTCTGTATATTTTTATGCTAATATTCTTAGGCAAAATATTGCCTCTCTTGTTCCACTGTTCCATGTAATATCAAACTGTTCTTCTTGGATTTCGCTGTCTACCTTACTGTTTATTCTTTCCTGCATGATTTTGAGCAGTATTTTAATTACATGACTCATCAGGCTGATTGTTCTGAAGTCTAAACATTCTGTTGCATTTGGCTTTTTTGGGCAATGTTATAAAGACTGATGTCTTCATGTCATGTGATATATATATCCTGTATTGTATATACTGTTGCATAGATCTGTGATTGTATCTATACCTATCCTTTATTGATACAAGTATTCATGGCAATTGGTTCCCTTCTGCTCTCTTAATTTAATACTTATTCACTGGCCCTAGAATTTTGGGGTTTTGTTCAAGTTACGGGAAATTCCCAAGATAGCTCCTTTACCCTACAACAAAATTTCTTGGAGGGATTTTACAGTACAATGTTCCATATGAAGAGATAATTCTTCGAATCCTACTTAAACTTTGTTACCAACCTTACAATTGACGAAAGGGGCATCTTCCTTTATTTTCCTCAAGTTATCGTAAAACCTTTGTCTTTACTTAATTGACCTTAGTGGTAGCCAGCACTTCCAAAGCGAAAAGCAAACAGTTGGCGAAAATATCAATCCAATAGCAGACTCCACACAGATTCATGGCATTCACATAGTTGAAGTGTAATTGACTTTGTAATGGGAAGAATAATCCTGGTATCACTTTTTCAAGGTAAAATGTCTTCTTGTCCTATCTAGGCCCTTCTTGTTCCTTCATGCCCGGTTCTCAAAAACAAACTGCTCGAATCCATTTACGTCGCTGTCTCCATGATGTAGTACCCCTACTATTATCTCTTGGTATGTAGGCCTTTCTTTTTAATTTACGTCATGTTACCACATTATGTTACTGCTCCTGTGACAGTGGATAGGCGGGGGTGCCGTTCGGAAGGCCCTGGGTTCGATTCTCCGTTAAGCCACTCACTTCTGCTGTTTTTCTGTTGTCTAGTTTTCTACTTCTAAATTTCAGTGCCGGAAAACATACCTTTGTGTGTAATATTTATTTATGTACTGTTTACAGGCCTCGGGTTTCCCTTCTTTATTTGTTTAAACATAAATGCCGTAGTGCACTACAGGTAAGCTTCTTGCACGCTATCATCACACGAAAATAGGTCACTAAATCAACCCAACCCCCCCACCCAATTACACAGAGTCGGCGCTGATCAATAACCATTGCAAAGCGTTATGCCGCATGGTTCTTGTGTGACAGGGCAGTTACTTGTGCGCAGGTCGCGGTCCTCAAAGACGAAGTTCAGTTAACGCTATCTAAAAAAATCATCTAATCTAAAATCATGGAATCCTTGGAATCATAAATCCTGAAATCTCTGACTATCGCCCACATCTCTCCTTTTTATACTGTTCCTGTCCTTTTTCCACACGTCCCATTCTTTTTTCCCACACGTTACAATTTCTGCACACGTCACTCTGTTTTCGACATTTTGCACACAACTTTCTGTTATTTCGACTTTTTTCACATGTGTGATCTTTTCCAACTTAACAATTGGATAAAAAAAAAAAAACCAGATCACACAAACATTCATTTCCCACTTTCCCCGCATAAAACCCATTCATTATTATTATCTGGGACTGACCTACGTTTGCCTTCTCAGAGCAGTGACTGCCAACTGAACTTTGAATGATACTGCGTTTTGTGTAAAAACGTCTTTTTTTCTTTTGAGGTCTGTCATTTTTATATGTAGCATATTATAGCACGTATAAATGCTTAGCGTGGAAGTAGTAGGGATAATGCTAGCGTGGAAAGCCATACGGTCACACTTGACTTCTGAATTATCTTGTGAATACTCCCTTCTGATAGAAGCATCATTACACTTCTATTTACATCTCTGCCAAGAGTAATCTTGTGCGAAGGTATACACCTTTGACGACCCATTTAGATACTCTTGAGGTTTGGCCACTGTTGGACCACTACTGCAAAGCAGGGGAGGCAATCCGTGACAATACCAAACAAGCCAACCAGTAAAACTCTTGACACTACGACGGAGGTAACAGAGACGGGTAACAGCCTACCAGAGATCCTGAATAACCTGACCCTGACGAGGCGAAAGAAGGGACAGAAGCAAACGTCTCTGATGTAATAGAAGAAATCCCCGATATTGCAGACCTCAGAAAGCATTGTGAGGTCGCTCCATCGGATTTGGGAATCAAAAGAGAAGATGAGGGCCATCGCCTTACGGACCCGAATCGACAGCCGAAATCGTGTCCACTTCAGAGAATCTGTACCAAACCCCGATTACGGTCGAGAATATAGACAAAATTCAGGAGCCTGAGAAACCAGGCTCACCGCTTAAACAGAAGCAGACAACAAACCAAAACGTGAGTCCGTCCCACAGGCCACACGCTGTAACGGAGACGGAAGTCAGAGCGTGCCACCTTCGCAAGCCAAGCAAGGCCGCTTCTCACGAGGCACTAAATTAGAAGATCGTTAAGATCACCCAGGTTTCTGGAGAAGAGGTCTCCCTCAGATCCGTGCTGAACGACAAAGTAATCGGTCTCTTGGAGGGATTAGTAGGCATAAGAGGAGTAATAAGTGTCAAAAGACACCATAAGGGTGTGATACTACCCCTTAATGCAACGGACAAGAACAAGTCTCTGATGGCTGCACTAGAGTCAGGCCCTAGAGAAGTTCAGCTGCCTCACCAGATAACAGCAATAGATGAGATTCACAGAGAAAGTAAGAAGCTGGTCATCAGAGGAATCGACACACGCTTGACAGATCAACAAGTACTCAGGTACCTGCAGGCCGAAAGCTCTGGTATCGTAACCACGCACGTTGAGAGGCTGAAAACATGGAACCTGAATGAGACTAACCTCATGATAGTAATGGTTTAAAGTATAACTATGCCACCGACGCTCACTATACAAAGCAGAGCTCGAAGGACAGAGGCGTATATCCCTCCTGGTATACAATGTTCCAGGTGCCAGAGTTTTTCGCACACTAAGAGCTCCTGTAGAAAAGAAGTAGCTTGCAGGTACTGTGCGGGAAGCCACACATACAGTGACTGTCCAAAGGCGAAGAAAAACGCCGACTACAAAGCACCCAATCAAGATACGAGTAGCATCTGTATGAATTGCTTGGGAGAGCACGAAGCAAGATACTGCGGTTGCCCAGCATATCAGGAAACAAGAAAGATAATAAAAGTATCAATCAGTAAGGGAGTATTGTTTGGTGAGGCAAAGAATAGAGTAACAGCAAATGTTCTATATCGTCAAGAACAAGGCCTTACAACTCAAATCAGACAACTGACGTCTGAGATGAGAAACATCAAAGAATTACAAAAAGATGGACAAGAAAACACTAAACTAAACAAAACCCCAACTGTCATATGAGGAGAAATCCAGGGCGACTTGTATACTGCAAAACAAATGATCCGCGAAATGGAATTAATACAACAAGAAATCCAAGAAGACATAGCAAAGTTGGCTGAAATGATAAAGGACAACGAAGAAATCCTTAAAAGAATTGAAGTAGAGAGGCAAGTCGTCACAGAAATAAGAGACGAAACTATCCAAAGACACAAGCGCCAACCAAGCGAAAAAACACTAGAAGAAATTCTAGAGGACCTTGTCCCAGCTATAATCAGCAGAACCATAAGACAGCTGGAGATAAGGCTGGGAAAACCTGAAGCTAACACGAAAGTAGGTCCCAGCTCATAGTCATTTTCAGGACTGCCAACAAAGCTAGAACAGGTGGAAACAAAAAGGACAACATGATTGCAGAAGAGCAATATTGAGATACGAGCAAGAGACGACTGCAGACAGTAAACTAAGGGTCCTTCTCAGGACCAGCCATATTCAGGGCTAACAATGACATCGATTGAAAAGGAAACAAAGTACTCAATATAACCCAATTATAACCAAAATGGTCCATTTTGGGTCTGGTTGAACGGAGTATAGAAAGCGCTATACCAAAGCAGAAGGGGGAAAAAAAGAAGTCTACTACATGTATCTGGTAAGAAACCTGTGCATCTCGAGAGTCGTTTGGTTTCAATCGCTCTGTCGGACGTGTTACAGTACCCAAATGTGGGAAGACTCGCTTTCTTTAACTATTGGAATGAAGTATCAAACGAATTGTTACTATCGCCATACCCAAATGTGGGGACACTCGCTTTCTTTAACAGTAGATTGAAGTATACAACGAATTCTTACTATTGCCAGTGTGGCTGTTTCGCACACCAAACAGTAACTTGTCTGAAGAGCCAGGCGTGTTCCAAAAGATATGTACGGTTGGGAAATATCAAAGGGTATTAAAGTTATAATTAAGTAAAAGTCAGGATTAGGGAAGATAAATGTAAGACTGACGAAAGAGCAAAACCATTAGATAAATACGAGTAAATAAGAACGATGATGACAACGGTAAAAGATAAAGGTAGTCTCATAGTGGATATTGTCGTAGAGGAGTGAAGTGTGTGACACGTCACCATTCTAGGCCCCACATCGCGAGAGGTTGCTGACCAGTTTCCTTACTCGCTGCTTTTTCCTTCCATAACTCAAAGAACAGTGTTAGTTATCCATTTACAACTGGTAGACTGCAGCATATCGGTACCGTATTTCGAACTCGGCATCTTTGGCCCTACAGACCATGGTTCAAACCCCTCTGTCAATATGATGCTTGATGAAAAAAGTAAAAGATGAAACAGATAGGAATGCTTTATCAAGGAAGTTGAGGGGAACTGCGGTAAGACGTGGAGTGTAATGTTATGATGTATGTATATAAGCATTACCTCGTCATCTACACAAGCACACACATGTTTCAGAAGGCACTCAGTAAAAGCATGTTCAGTTTGTAGCCATGTTTATTTACAGAATATCGTACATGTGAAGATTCGCATATTATTACAATGTGTGGTTCGTATTATTAATGTATTATATTACATCCCCCCTTTTTTGAAAAAAAAATGTGTGCAAACATTTCCAACGAAATGTTTCATGTGAGAAAGGATAAGTATGTGTAATGCTCAGTGTGAGTATATATATGTCACTGTCTGTATCGGCTGGGAGGTGTCACTGTACGGCCAGAACGAGTGGTGTAAAGTGCTGGTGGTTCTGCGGAAGTCCCTGGTTTAGCTTGAGTTGGTTGTGATTTCGGCCTTGGCGCTTGTTGGTTTTGTGGGGCACCAAGGTCTGGAGTTACTGCATTGTCTGTTGAAAGCATGGGAATTCTCTGTTCTGTTGTATTCTGTGGGATTTCTCTTATGTCCACTCTGTTTCGCCTCAGGAGGTTGCTGCTGCTGTCTGGTCTTAAAGTATAGCTCCTGGGTTCAGGGTTTCTGGAAATGATTGTTGCTTTTGACCATGTGTCATTGTTGTGGTTGTAGGTAGTCACATGCTGACCAGGATATAATGGTGGTAAGTCTTTAGCACATTTGTCATAGTTGGATTTCTGAACTTGCTGACGATGCTGAAGTTGATCATATGTGCTGCCTCTATGTTGTGGACGGAAGTGGACCTTAGATGGTAGGAGGTCTTTAATTCTTCTATCAAACATAAGTTCTGCTGGACTGTCGATCTTACTGTCTACCGGTGTTGTTCTCCATCTCAAGAGTGCTAGGTGTACATCCTCTGTTCTTGTTTTCTTCATGATTGACTTGATAGTTTGTATCTGTCTCTCAGTGAAACCATTAGATTTAGGGTATCTAGGTGATGATGTTGTGTGTTTGATCTTCCAGTCCTTAGTGAAGTTTCTGTATGCTTGACCTGAGAAATGTGGACCGTTGTCTGATCTAATTTCATCTGGGATGCCAAACATGCTGCAATACTTCTTTGTAATGTCTGCAATAACAGCTGATGGTGAGGGTTGTGGAAGTTTCTCAATGATGGGAAATTTGCTGTAGTAATCAGCAATAATAAGATAGTCATTATTGTCGATTGAGAAAATATCAGTTCCTATAATGCTCCAAGGGCTCAATGGTATGTCTGATGGTATGAGAGGTTCTCTGCACTGCCTATTTGCATGTTCTTGGCAAATTGAACAGTTTTTACATAGTGTTTCTATCTTGACCTATCACACTGAAGTCAAAAAGATCCTTTTCCGCGACTTACTTATTCTCCAAATATATTCTGTGACTCGAGAAGTGTTTTATGAGGCACCTGTCGTGGCTTATAGACCCAAAAAGAACCTGTTGTGACACGTTCCACGAAATATCAGGGAGTTATAACGAAGCTGGTCCAGCGTTTTCAAGACCGGTCTGGTTATGGTGTCTAGCGTTGACAGCAGGCCAATTGACAGCTGGCTACACACTTTGTTCCAGAGATAGCACCCTCAACTGGCACCACCGACTAGTATTATGAAAGAAGAGAAACAAATACTCTCATGAGTATTGGGTTTCCTGACAGACAGTCATGTGCCCCTGAACGTTACCCTCTCTGAGCATTTCTATTAATCCCAGTGAGCGGAAAACATTCCATATATTTATAGTGAATATTTTTACATGTGCACATGTTGAAAATGTGAATACTATAAAAAGTATGTACATCAGTTCTATCATCATCCACTCCCTGCTCTATATGGATCTTGGGACTACCTCTGCTTTTGGTTCTTTATGAGAAACCCGCATAAAGCAGTCACCAGCTCTTGCAGTTGTGGTTTATGAAACCATCATTCTACATGCTGAAGTTGCCAGCCTCCCACTGAGCTATCGCCGGTTCTAGTTCTATTCAGACCGGACCATAATTGATCTTAAATACCTATCAAAAATCTACGACAATCTCCACTGATTGAAAAGTGTTCACAATATAACTTGGATATGTTTTCATTTATATTTACACTGATTGAAAAGTTGGAAACTTCTATTAATTTTAAAAGTGAATATGTTTTAATTTACATCTACACTTGTTTGAAACTGTAAGTATTATTACTAGATTATACATCTTTTTTTCATCTTTTCCTGCCTGCTCCATATGGAACCTGGGACTCTTTATGAGCTGTAGTTCTCTGCAATAATTGGAGAGGAATCACTCTTCTCTCAGTTCCCAGCAAAATACTAGGCAGGATAATTATACAGAGAATTTCAAAAGCAGTAGACCACAAACTGAGGAAAGAACAAGCAGGATTTAGAAAGAACAGATGATGTGTAGATCATATATTCACTCTCAGGAACATTATAGAGCAGTGCTCAGAATGGCAAAGACAGCTGTACATTAATTTCGTTGATTTTGAAAAGGCTTTTTACTGCATACATAGGGACAGTTTATGGAAAATGCTGAGGGCTTATGGAATTCCAAGATGCATAGTGTCAATCATAAAAAGCCTCTATGCCAACTTTACGTGTAGTGTTGGGCAGAGCAACCTAACCTTTGAGGTGAAGACAGGAGTACGACAGGGATGCCCCTTATCAACCACTCTATTTTTAACAGTCATAGATTGGGTGATGCGCCAGACAACAGAGGGCAGTCCAAGAGGAATAAGATGAACTACATTTTCTACATTGGAAGATCTGGAATATGCAGATGACATTGCGCTACTAGCACATTCGCATCAACACATCCAGGAAAAAACGGATAGACTAAATAAGTTTAGCCAGCAGGTAGACTTGAACATCAATTTAAAGAAGTCAGAGGTCATGACGCTCAATGTGAGCAACCATGAGCCGATATCAGTAAGGAATCGGCAACTAGTACAGAGAGAAACCTTCACATACCTATGATGCATAGTAACACCAGACGGCGGGGCAGGCAAAGACATTAACATCAGAATGAACAAGGCAAGAACAGCCTTTTTTAGCCTAAACAACATCTGGAAGGCCTCTCAACACAGCACAAGCACAAAATTAAGATTATATCAGAGCTGTGTGTTTTCTGTGCTTGTCTATGGTGCGGAATGCTGGAGAGTTACAGAGAAGGAAATGTCGAAATTGTCCTCTTTTCACACAACATGCCTAAGAAAAATTCACCAAATCTTTTGGCCGAATACCATCACCAACCAAGATCTGCTTACTCGGAGCAAGCAAGAGGACATGCACACCATCATAGCTGGTAGACGCTGGAGCTGGGTTGGCCATGTCCTCAGAAGAGACCCCGATGCCATCACCAGAACAGCTATGCTATGGACCCCTGAAGGAAAAACGAAAGAGAGGCCGACCAAAAACAAACTGGCGGGGACTGTGGAGCCTGAGATGCAAAGAATGAACCAGAGTTGGGGCACTGTACGAAGGATGGCCGCCGACCGAGCAAAGTGGAATCAATTTGTTGTTGACCTACAAGACGCCACAAGGCGTGATGGCCACTGACTGATTTGAAGGTCGGCGGCAAAGGATCAAAGAATCTGTGTGTGTGTAGATGTGGTGGTTGAATAAATAAATAAATAAATAAATAAATAAATAAATAAATAAATAAATAAATAAATAAATATATATATATATATATATATATATATATATATATATATATATATATATATATATATATATATATATATATATATATATATATATATATATATATATATATATATATATATATATACAGCAAGTACGACAAATGTCAGTTCGTCTGTAGGATTAAATAACCTTGAAGGTCTAGAATAGAGAAAGAGTGTGATTGTCTCGTAACATTAAAAATAATTATCTCCTAGACAAACGATCTGTTTATTGGCTTGCTGACCACACAAATATATATTTTTTTTCCACATCATTGTTGAGTATATACAATTAGATTTACAGGGTGATTTTTGTCGGAGTTATGTTATGTATTGATTTTGTAATACTAAGCCGCTGGTAGCGTGTGATTGTTACCCAATCATAGGGTTTTTTGAAGCAAAGGTGTTTGAGCTAAGCGAAGGAGTGCGTTCAGACTATTACGTCCAGTTAATTGCCTCCCTTACCCTAACTGACTTCAGGGGTGACTTGATAGTGGACTTAAAAAAATTAAGGGATTTTTTTTTTCTCCTTAAAATGTTTGCAATAAATGTTTTGTGTTTCCACTATAGTAACTTAGTTTTTGGGTTAGTTGATTAATCTGAACTACCATTTATTTGGCGTAGTCGTCTGCATTAGGAGCCTTTATTGCCAGTTAATAGCAGCGATAGTAAGATAACTAATTATAAGGAGGAGGTATCCCAGTTAAATAACATATTTTGTTGTGTTGTATTTTCTCGTAAGTGGTAGGGAACCAGTGTATCCTTTTTCTTCCTTCTTTCTCGGGTAAGTCACAGTCAGCTATTTGCAATGGAAGAGAGGACAAAGCTTAGGCAGATGCTCAGAGAGGAAGCAAGGAATGAGGGATTGAAAGGAGAAGAAGCGAAAGCTTTTGTCAGGGACGAACTTGACAGATATGATGTGGAGAAGAAAGAAGCAGAAGCCAGTGAGAAGGAAAAAGCAGCCGAAACTAGAGAGGAGAAGATTGAGGAGGAAATGGAAATTCGCAAGGCGAACGAAAGAGAGAAGGAGAGACAGCACGAGGAAAGAGAGAAGGATAGGGAGGAAAGAGAGAAGGAGAGACAGCATGAGGAAAGAGAAAATGAGCAATGACGACAGCACGAATTGGCTCTTAAAGCTCTAGAGGTCCAAAGTCGTGGGGCTGCCTCTACCTCCAGCAATGGTGACTCTCTACCTCAATGACAGCTAACTGATCCTTCTAACACTCAATCTCCTCAACTCACCGCTATGTCTTTTGCTCTAGAATCTTTCCCATGCCATAATGAGAAGGTTGACACGTATCTAGAAAAAATTGAGAAAATGGCCAATCTGTACGGTTTAGAGAGGTCGCGTTGGTGTATAAAACTTTCCCAGGCTTTAAAAAGGTCTGCTTATGATGCGTACGCAAAACTGGAAAGCAGTCAACAGGACAATTACGACGTGTTAAAGAAAGCTTTACTTGAGCGGTTTGAAATGAACGAATGCAAATTTTTGCAACTGTTCCGTAACAGCAGAAAGGAAAGCTCTGAAACTTTTCAGCAGTTCTCTTCTCGTCTAACGGGATACTTGACAAAGTGCCTGGAGCTCTCGCAGCTTGCCTCTACCTATGAAAGACTTGAAGAGTTCGTTATAACCGAACAAATAAAGAACACGGTGTCAAGTTACACCCCTAGATTTCTAGCTGAGCAAGGCGCAGAAACGCTGGAAGACATTTTGGAAAAATCTGAGCGATATCATAATGTGCTGGCCAAACTACCGGCCACAAAACGTAAACCGACAGAAGAGCCTTCTCGGAAGAATAATCTAGAGCAGTCTTCCCATTCTTCTCACCAAAATAACCACAGAGAAACTGGACCCCAGAATTGCCCTGCTGAAAAAATCTAAGTTCTACAAAAACAGGTACCCCACCAACAATAAAAATTCTGATCAACCCAACCGTCCTACATGGCAGCGCGGCAAGAAAGGACAGGGTGACAAAGGGAAAACCCCTGCGCATGGGACATATGATCAGAGCGAGCACATCGAGATTAAACGAATCGGATGCTTACAAACAGTCTCGCAAGGAAGAATTAATGTCAGTAATTCTCAACCTGAGGGAGAGAGGCCCTCTACGCGAGGAACTGTTATTTTGAACGGGTCTTCAACTTATTGTCTTTTAAACAAAGGGCTTTCTTTTGATTGCATTGTTGCCAGACACTTGGTCAAACGTGGTCAAGAGACAGAAGAAACCGTCGAACTTTGTGGAGTTTTTAAGAGTAATGCACCCATTTCGCTTCCCATCGCAATGATGGAGATACACTCTGATTTTGTCAGAGATGTGATCAAAGCGGCTGTTATGGATGATTCGATCTACTCAGTCATACTTGGCGGTAGACATGTGTTTATTGGGAAACCGGAAGAGCCAATTGTGGCAGCAGTAACCACAAGAGGGCAAACCAAGAAGGAACGGGAGCCTGCGCCAAATTTGTTACCTGAGGAACTTAAAGAGGCGCAACAAAACTACCCTACCTTGACACCCTGCTTTAGGAAATGCCCATGGCTAAGGACACTAGACACCACGGGGACATTTTTTCTAGGATGGCGTACTTTATCGTAGACCGGGCAAGTCTTAACAAGGTTATAATCAGCTCCTAGTACCGAAACCGTACAGAAGCCAAATCTTAGAAATGGGGCACTCTCTTCCCTTTAGCGGATATATGGGAGACAGCGCCACAAATCAGCGAATATCTACTCACTATTGGTGGCCAGGAATGAACTCTGATATTATCAGGTACGTGAAATCTTGCGCCAAGTGCCAACGGGTGGCACCCAAGCATTTGACACCGGCAGTTTCCATGTGTGAAATGCCAGTAGTGGTTGTAATCGACATTTTATGACCCTTAGAAAGGGCTAAAAGAAGGCACAGGTATGTCCTGACCTTAGCCGACACATGCATTATGTGGGCAGAAGCTATACCGCTAACATGCACGGATGCCAAGCATGTCGCAGAAGCCCTAGTACAGATCTTTACTCGGCTGTGATTCCCTCAACAAGTTTTGACGGATAACGGATCCCCATACCGTAGCCTGTTAATGAATGAGATTGTTAAGATCTTGAGGAACCAGCACATCCACACAAGCCTTTATAATCCGGCCGGAAGTGGGTTAGTAGAAAGTGTCAACGGAAGCCTCACAACGATGTTATGTAAACTGGGACAAGAGAAACCTGAAGATTGGGACCTTTGTATACCTGCAGCTTTATTCGCCTACAGAGAAGCCCCACATACTTCCACAGGATTTCCCCCAGCTACACTTTTATTCGGCAGACCTATTAAGAGACCGCTTGAAGCCTTACTTCGGTCCCTGACAGACCATAAGGCCGATGAGACAGTCATCTCAGCCAGTAAATATGTGTCGGAATTAAAGGAATGGTTAAAACATGGATGGGACCTAGCAACGACAAACCTTAATTAAGCGAGCACGCGCAAAGCACGCTAAACGATACAGGAAAGTTGCGAAAGAAAGAGAATTGCAAGCAGGAGAGAAAGTTGTGTTGCTACTCCCAACCAGAAACAAAAAACTACGTATCGGATGACAAGGGCCGTTTACCGTCCTTAAAAAGATCTTATGGGCTAACTACCAGATCTCTATTAAAGGAAAGGAGAAGGTCTACCATGTAAATCTGTTAAAGAAATACTTGGAAAGACCGGTGTCTTCCTCCGAACATCTGGCGATCGCCATAACTGACGAAGATGATGATAGTTTCAGGGAAATTCCACTGCAAACACACGGAATCTTCTAACAATGTCAAACTCGGCGACACTCTTTCAAGCGCACACGGAATACATTCCAGAGAAAGAAAACGTTGGAGCAGATTTAATGAGTAGGAATTGGAGAGAGACGGAGGGGGAAGTTGAGAGTGAAAATAACAGTCACCCGGATGCTACTGATATAGGAAATCTATTTCCATAAAGTGGACAAGAAATGGTTTCATATCTTTAAGCGGGGACGTCTGTGACATATTATGATATTAGCTTTCATATATCTATTTCATTATCTACATATTTCTTTTACCTAGCTGTAATTTACGCATGTTTGGTTAACACCAAACCCTCCCACACTCAGAGATCTGTCTCTTTTTCTAATTTTAGCACGGATATTTTATTACTGTTCGCTATTTCCTTTGATGAATGTTTACCAGCAGACCAAATTAGCTAACGTTGAGCTGTAATAAAACGCCAGCGAATGGAAATCGTTGTAATAGATCAGACAGCGATCAGAGGAAATACATTTTAGTAGTAGAGCAGATAATGTGGAACAAAGGGAGAAAATTTCTATTATTCCCCTTGATAACCGTTCGTTTGAAGGTAATTAAACACGGCAAATCGCCAGATCAAAGGACGGGCTTCGCTCGATTTCGTTCAATGACCACGTCTGCAGGCGGTAAATAGTGTGATTTTTTGATCGAAGAAATCTCGCAGGGTCTGGTTAATTACGTTACGCCTGATCTAAAGAGAGACCGTTCGCTCGGTGCTCGAGTTTGCAGCGGTAGAAGTATGTCGATTTCTTTTCATATAGAATTTGAGCAGAGATTTCCCCGCAGGTGCTAAATCTAGCAGAGAGTCTGGTTTCGGTGTATAGTGTAACATTCCCTTTCATTTCAGAGATATTAACCCCAGCATTTTAACTCAATTTATACAGTAATTCACAGATTCAGAAGACACCTAGCTTCGTTTTCTAGAATCGCTTGTATTAAGTAGAGTTCTTAGTTTTTCGTTGGAGATAGTCTTAAAAGTTTGTGTGAAGGTAATTATATCCCCCTAAGATTTTGTGCAGAGTGATTTACTAAATAGGTCCGTCATTTATATTTCTCTAGGTTTTACTGTGTTACATAGGCTAGCAGAATAAATAATAATTTCTAGCTAAACTCTGCCAGCTATCAATTAAATTTAATTAATTGCTAGTAACCAGTCAGAGAATATTTTAACGAACTAGTAAAGGCACTGTTCATCATGAGTATTGACGAAATATGTATTTATTTCTAATTCATGATGATTGACTTTTTTTAAATGACTAGAACTTGTTTCACGGGAGTTTTTAAACGATAAGACAAGCTCTAAGCTTGTAGTTTATAATTTAAGTTAAATAACCGAGGTGGATAAATATATTATATTTAACGCGGGTTAAGGATAGGATTGAGAATACTATATTATGGTTAAGTATTTGTATTTTTTCTCCTTTACACAGTATTGGGTCAAACCCTAAACCTCACCAGCGGCTTCCATATGAATCTGAGAATAACGGACTTAAGTAGAACAGTACAAAAGAACATTCTGATATAAATATCGGGTTTTCAAGGTGACTTGTCTGGCCTCGTGTTTTACACCCAGAAAGAGACAGAGTACCAACCCAAAGAATATTAAGAATAAATTGTAACTGGACTTATAGATATCCAGATTTCTTTTTTCCCAAGTTCATATACATTCAGCCTGTTGTGGCGACATAATCAAACATTGACAGTACCTGAACAACAAGCACTGTGTTGTGAAGAAGATTTATCCTAAACAGATTTATTTACCTGACACTCGATTTAACGATCGAATATTCCAAGCTACTGTACTCTGTGAACATTAGATCTCTAAAGTATTTTCCTACCGGGACAAAAATTGAAGTGACATAATCAGCATCCTACTAATAGTAACGAATCAAGCGTTTCCCAACATTTGGATTAATTAGTCTTGGAGAAACTGGGGCTTGTTTCGCCAAACCCAACCTTGGATTTGCTATGTGTACCTTAACGATGGTTCCAGATGTTGCAAAAGCACCTAGTAGGTAAGAGTGACTGGATGTGATGACAGGTTTGTCAGAGCGAGAGAAAGCAGGGATGAATAATTCTTTTATTGTATAATCCATGTACTCACTTTGTATTTTTTTATATGCAAGTTTTTGCTAAATGCTGTCCCTTTCAGAACAGTTTAACGTATGAACTCTGTTCTTTACTGTAGAGGGAAATTTTAGATAATAGCGTATAAACCATTGACTCTTTGGGGTTAATAACTTTCTTCTAACAGGATCTTGTCTCAACAGAGGGAGGGAGGATTACACCTATGAGTCTAACTCTTTAATTAATTCATTAACTTATGTTTATATGTATTTGATTTGATATTCAAAATATTGCTGTTGTGAAGATCTTTATGATAAATAAAATTTAGATAAACTTTATTTACATGTGTTGGTCAACTAGTCCCAAAAGATCCCTATTCCATTGATATAGTTTTGCACGTCTGTGCGTCTAATTGTCGTCACTTATCTGTGTGTGTGTAGATGTGGGTGGTTAATATATATATATATATATATATATATATATATATATATATATATATATATATATATATATATATATATATATATATATATATATATATATATATACCAATCTTGGCTTCACAGACGTTTTTGCTCAGATGAATACATTAAGGCATTGGGTTAGGCCTCTTACACGTGTGTGGGGGTCGTTAATTTTAACTTCAATTCCCCCTGACTCTGTGTCTTTCTTCAGTTTCCTTGTTTCGGTGTTCCTTATTAAAATGTAGAGATTTCCTGTGCTTTGTAAGTTTTATAAGGTTCTCCAACAAAAGGTCCGGTTAAAAAAGGAATTATGAATCTAGTCTTCACTTTGGCGAGGTCTGAAGTTGTCTTGGTGTGACAGACGAACTCAGCTGACCCTGAAGTGTTGGATGATATGGTACGACCCTTCGTAACGACCCCTTCGGATAACATCAGTGCCCCCGAATATGGTTGTAATGTTATCGTCAAACGGGAATACTTCCACCTGGACTCATTAGCTATGCACAACAGAAACGTGGAACTCCACCTGGGCTCATTAATATGGGTCTGAGCAGAGTAGACTTGTTAACACGTTTGCTGATTAATATGTGGACAGTTATCTACCGTACATTCTGGTCATCGCATTGATTTAAGGAGAGGTTAAATCACGCCCACGAAAATCTCTTGAGCAATCATATGCAGTTATTTTCATTAACTTGGTCAGTACGCCGGCCCAGTGGGGGCGTTGCCAGAATCAAACGAAAGTAGCGACACACGATCAAGCAGGCCCTGAGGGATCTCAGGAAAGACTAGCGGCATGCTATCAAAGGCAGTAGTGGTCCCTGAAACGAACGACGCAAGTTTCTTGCCGGCATTTTGCATCCCTGTGTTAACCACAGAACCGATCGCAGTGGACGCGAACGGGAAAGCCGAAGCGGACGCAGCGAACGGAGATACGGAAAACCAGGGGCGGGATCTCTCCTTAGTCTGGCAGTCAGAACCCCGAAAGTCTCCTGAGATCTAAAAAGGTGTCAAATTCTAACATGTGTCCCCCCCCCCCCCCAATCTTGCATTCCAGTTGGATATATACAGACCATGAAGAAAGCCATTTTATCATTCTGTTGCCAGAGATTTAAGATTCACTAGCTATAGTAGCATTTTGCTAGATTTCCATCTGAATTGGTGGCTACATTGGAGTGATTTCTTTTTCTGCGTGCGGTATAATATATTTGTTAAAGATCAGTGGTCTAGTGCTTTCATTTTATTTCACTGGATTTTGTGTTTATTTAAATCTATTAAATTAAACTCATCTCAAAAGTTCCAGTGGTAAATTTAATGATATATCTATTGTAATATTTCAAAAAATAATAGATGCTTAAATGCAAAAGTAACTTTTAAAGTCGCGAAGGAATTTATAATTAATAAATTTAGTTAAGTCCTATATATATATATATAGATGTGTGTTTTAACCATTAGACTCGCGAAGTGTTTTCTTAAATACATAATTAAATACGCGAGTGTATATAAATAGTCTTAACGGTAAATTTATCGCGCGTTAGAATATTATTTGACTCTTGCGGTATGATTATGTTGTCATGGTTTTTCTATCTTTTTCTATAGAATGATCCCATAACTTTTGCGATCCCGGCAATAAAGAAATCATACAGAGTCTTCCAGACTCGGTTCTTAAACTTCCAGATATATTGATGAAACATTTTAAATATAATTCCTCATTGGATTTAAAACTTACCGGTCAGTTGCTATCATCACGCATTGAAGGAATTTTACCACCAGAGGCGAAATTAAAGAGACCACTCCATTCTCACCCCTGTACCTAACTGTGACAGTGCCATCCCATAGACTCCTTTTTATATAATAAAAACACAAGAACTCTTAGGCTTCACGTCCGGCGATAAGTGGGAATATTTGCTATCAGCCACTCTCGCTAAATCTGGGGCTGGACATCGAAGTACCAGACATTTTCATATGTCAAGAGTGTAATTGCTGTTTATATAATTCTATGGAGTGCCTGATGCTACAATCGGTAAGTGAGTTTGAGCATATGAGTGTGGGCCCTCACGAGCGTGCATGAATGACAGGAGATTTCATTTTTGCAAACTATTTGTTAACTTGCCTACCGGTTAAAACATTTTCTGTATACCCTGCATTGTTCCTTTAAGTGGGATAGTTTGTTAACTCTGTTTACCCCCCTGTAAAGTGCAATCTTTACTATCTTGCAATATAATACATTTATATACTTATTATGTTCGCAAATATTTTGTAAACAAAGTATTTCCTTTTTAAGTGCTTAAGGAGAAGTCATTTTTGAGTTACTTCCCTTGAAAGGAGTTCCGTCATCTTCGATCGGACTCCGCGGACGAAGCTAGGCCTACTGCGATTTATTCTTTGCCTGGGTAGGAATAGATTGTTCTTGCTTCAGTATATCTATGGCCTGAATTTATACGTAGTGTTTGTATGAGTAGGACGAGTCTGTCTTATATATGTATATCTTTACATTTCTAAGTCGAACTATGTTGGTTGTCGCTGGAAAAGGTCAAAGGCTATGCAGCGGAAGTATCGCTAGCAGGGGGTGTGATTCATGGCTGTCATCCTGTCGGGATGTCGAATTTTGTTGTAGCCGGCTTATCGCCGAAAAAGTGATCTATAAGTAGATGGGGAAAAGTGATAGTCATTTAGACATGTTGTATGTACTTTACCCCAGTGTTTATTCTCTTTTGCCAAGGAATGGCAAAGTTATATTTCGCATAGAAAGGTAAAACCACAATTTATTATGAACTTGGGCTTCGCCATCGTTGTCGATAAGCAGATGCACAGTGGTACTTTTGAAAAGAATATTTATTCAAAGGAAGATGACATTCCTATGTATCAGCACTAGATTATATGATATTATTCAATTACCTCTATGATAGAAGCTATGAAGAAATGAGGACATTTAACGAATGACCAATTTTGGTCTGTATCCAATAGTGAGTGAAGCTCACGAGAGAAGAACAGCCATGTTGAAATCCATATACTTTGTATTTATCGAGTGAGAAAAAGGGATGCCTGTACTATCGCTCGATGAACCAAGAGATCACTGCTACATGTGAGAACCCATGTCTGGGATTCCTATATCTTTATGAAAAATATATATATTGAACTTTACGTGAAGGGATATTCGCTAGACGAGGTTAAGTCTAGGAGCCTTCCTATATATTGGTTATGGACTGACGTGCCCAGTCAGTAAAGCCAGATGATTTACATGATGGAACTCTGAATGCTTATTTACGAATGCTCCATTATGATATTTACCAAGCATGAATGCTAACTTAAGATGATATTCCTGTGACCAACATTATGCTGTCTATGTCGACATTTGTTCCTGTAACCATACACGTACTGTCCAAGTGTGCGTCTCATTAAATGTTATAAAAAGACCACCGTAGTTCCAGTACTTCTTGAATTCGAACAGTGTGAGTATGAGTGATGTACTACCAACCTGACAACTCTATCGAATCATTCTACCATTCGCGTTCTGACATTCATATACACACTCATTGTCTACACTCACATTCTTGTCAGAGCCTCATCACGTTCTAGGACAAGATGACCTGTATGACCAAAACTGTGTTGGGTTTAATGAGTTGACAATCGTTACACTTTACCACACCAGTCCCAACATCTACATTTATCAACTGGTGGACATTGACGGCATTTAACAAAATAAACGTGATTTAACACCCCCCCCCCCTTTCATTTCCTTAGTAAAGGGAAAAACAATTGGGAATAACAGGATTTTTTCTACCACCCCTACCTAATATTGTAACACCTCTTTCAGAGTAATTAAATTCACTGTTGGGTCACATTACCTATATTCCTGATAACTATCTATCTTTGGACGGGGTTTATCTTTGTCTAATACCAGCGGGAAGGGCGTAGTCGATACCAATCTTCTTCACCCCCCCCCCCCACCTTGTTATTTGTATTTTCTGTACTTATGATATTTTTCCTGTAACACATGATAATTGTTGTGATTGATTCTAATTGATAAATAAACAGCATAAACTTATTTAGTACTGTGTTGGAATACCAAAGCCCAAATTTCCCATATCTGTTTAACATAGTTGTATTCACGTAACGTCCGTGAGTTTGAAGCACTAAATCGGTGTGAGCGAGTGAGTGTTTGACAACTGGCAAATAATAGTTTAGCCAGGAGAGTTTTCAAGGAGTAGATTTGAGAAAAACCGATTGTCGTAAAAGAGTCTGTCCTTACTCTCCCTAGCACTCTGTGAAGCAACTATTTACTTTCTAACCCTTGTTATCACTGAGCCTCACCATCATTCTTCACTCTAAACAGGACCATTATTTCTAAGACTCTTTCTCTCAAAATAAATTTACGACACTTGGCGAGCGTAAAATGCACAGTGAAATAAACTGCGAAATGGTCAGACTATATTCCTGCCACTGCCAAGCTTAGTACAAGGGAATTTTACCAACATGCATCTCGTAATATTATATATTTAATTAAAGTTGTGAATAATAATATATTCAGTTATAAATTAAATCACTTTGATGTAAATACTTTGAATTATCATTTTGAGTTTCAATATTACAGTATACAAGAAATTGTGATACTGGACCAATAAATTGTAAAAAAAGATTTCACATTTTAAACTTAACTCGGGGTGTTGTTAATTACTTTTCATAGAATTCTTAGGTGTATTTGTTGTCATTTTATTACATCACATTTCACATTACCCTAGACACTAGCCAGATAACATACATACACCATTATTATACTTAGGATAAAATACGTCGCAGGTTGAGGTCGTAGGGTGGTAGCAGAAAGGTTCCCTGACAACACAAACCCTATTATCTATTAGACTCAAGGGCCTTCACAGCTTGACCTCACATCTGCATAAATTCACATTTTACCAATTAACATCAAATCCACCACAGGGTGAGTATCGTGTTGGCGCCTTTTCGTCGGGCTCACTTCCAACTGGGCGCTCTGGTACCTATCAGCAAACAGTACCACCTGCTCAAGGGTTTCGGCTCCGTGTTCAGCCAGGAACCTTCTCATGTCAATGGTAAGCGAGTCCTTGAACTGGTCCGCGAGAATCATCTCTTTATACCCTTCAAAAGATTCATCGAAAATGCTGAGGGACCCCCACTTCTCCAGGTACGATTCTAGCCTGGTAGCAAATTGTCTAAAAGATTCATCTTTTTGCTTCTGATCCTCACGGAGTTTACTACGAAAAGTCTGCGTTAAGCATACAACGCTGAAGCAGAGCCTTCTTCAACATGTCGTAGTTACATGGACAGCTACCCTAACACTGCAATACAAGCATGCAGAGATGGCTCTGCCTTGAAGGCCACCTTACATGCCTGGCTTCGAGCTTACGGGAAGTACCCAAATGGCAACATACCGGTACTAGAAATATATGAACCATGTAAAGAATTATGTACTAATTACCAAACAGACATTACAGCAATACACCCCACTCTCACAACAATACTCAACCACTTTAAACAAGAAATCTATATGCCTTCAGATATCATAATCTTCACTGATTCAAAATCAACACTTTGGCCTTTGGAAGGATACCTCCAAACTGAAAGTAAAAAAATAATACAGCTGGCTGACATGACTGACAGCAAGCTAACAACATAGCCAATTTGTAATAGATAACATGACACACATATACATACTGTCACACGATGATGATGACGATGATGATGTTGATAATTATGCTGATGATGATGATAATTATCAATGTTTGTGTGTCGGGGCAAATGATAAAGTAAGAGAGGTTGTTTGCGTGAACATCTAATTGTGTAGGCCTGTGTGTATGTTAAGTGCGAATGAAAACTGGTCAGTCTGGTTTTACGCGAGGTTGCCTCATGCGGATAGTGGGTCAAAACATGGGTTAATAGTTCAAGATGCGAAGTGGTTAGTTTTAGATTTTTTTTTTTGTTAACCAGTGGCACTTGGGCTTTTCAGCCCTTCTAGATTGAAAGGTGAACTGGAAGGTTGCGTGTAGAGCTGAGAAGCTGGCTAGACGTTATGGCTGAATCTTGTTGTTCGGTTCTGAAGAAAGGATAACGAATTATTACCTTGGATACTTGTATTTCATATAATATAGGATTTTCATGACATTTTCGTAAAACGGTGTTTAGTTTCGACTTAATTTCGGAGTTGATTGGCTACTCAAGAATGGTGTTAAGTTATTTTAGCGGGGGAGTTATATGTTTGAGATCCTCACATGTGAGTCTAGTATTTTGTAGACGCACATTTAAGTGCATGTAAGTTAATTGTATGTTTAATTATTTGCGTACGACCGTGCACCATTCTTAAACGGGCATGGCGCGTTTTGTCGCGGTGATCTGTTGCTATTCAGAACAGATATTTGGAGGCAGACCCGATAATCCATTGTAATGAACAGACGTTTTATTTGACCCTGGATCTTATCCCAAGTCTAAGAGAACACGGCCGTGTTATAATTATAATCATCTGTGAGATGATATTCTTGTCCTTGTGCCCAACGTGCCAAGAAGTATATATTATTAAAATTCAGCCATAATCGGCTAATTGTATCAAGCCTCAGATACATGTTTCTCTAGTGCCGTTTATTGCAGAGCTTCAACCGACCAGTGGAGTCGGTTGCTAGTGCGTCAATATAACGTAAGGAGACGTTATTAGATTGTCATTAAATATATTGATGCTCAACGATTTTAACATGACTATTTGTGTAAACCCATGCAACCTACAACTTCGTTGCCGCAGAGCTTCCGTTAACCTTCATGTGGTAACGGCTAGTGAAGTCAGTCAACGTCCATGTTGACCATTAGTGGCAATGTGCATTCTCCTGCCATGAATTATAATTTGGTATGAACGTTCGTTGCAAATAATGATTGCCTGTATCGTTTCGTCGACATATTCAAGTCTGTACCCATTAAATGATTTCTCGTTGCAACTGTACCCTACGAGTCCAGCGTCTACTTTCTCTTCGGTTTGGTCACACAGTCTTGACCCGTTATAGTATTATATGCCAACACATTACCGGCCCACTAAACATTCGCGAAAACTTACTATACAAAGAAACGTCGGCCACAGACAGTAAGCCCGACAGGCCAATAACCATGAAAGAAAGTAGGCAACAATAGATGTGACAATTGTGGTGTAAGATGAAAGTAAGTGTCTTTGAGGATTAATTAATGTGACAGCATGCATCCTCAAGCACGTGTCACATACCAGTCAATGAGAAAGCAGACAGACTAGCAAAACTAGGAGCATAAACGGTTCAAACTAACATTCTAGCCAATATGCAGACAGCTAAACTAATAACTCAAAATAACTTCAAAGAGGAATAGCTAAAGTGATGCGCATAAGGAGGAACTGGAAGTCCCATGTATAAAGAAATTACTCACCACAACAAACAGTGATAACATAACAGCCAACGACGTGTGGAGGTGAGAACAACCTTCCAGCTAAGAACAGAACACACAAGACTCAATAAGCACTTAAACCCCACAGAGGAGCCTAATTATCACAACAGTATCCATCTATATGAGACCATTCAGCACGTGCTGCTCACTTGTCCAGGACTCTCCACAAAAAGACGATAGTTATTGCCAGGTTCCCCAACAAACACAAATTTTCTATACAACAACACACAACAGCTACAGAACGGAAGTAAATTTTTCATCATGGCATTAGCTGTGAGAGAGTGATAAGCTCAGCAACCCTGGTTAATCGACAACAACATATGATGTATGTGACGTGTACTGTCCTCTTTGACACACGTGATACGTTAAATGTTCTGTCTGACCTGTCATATATTCAGTTTTATACATTTGGCTTGTAATATGTTCTATCCGACATATGTCACATATTCAGCCTGACACATGTGTCTTGTAATGCAACTGATCTGACGGGTAATATGTTCCACCTGACTAATACAATTTGTAATACATTGTGCCTGACATATGTGACTTGTAATATACTGAAGCACATTAAAAACGCACCACCTGTATAATCCAAGAACAGAGTGTGAAATGTAAATATAAGTGTGTACAAGTTTACATATTTGGAATCTTTATTTATTTTCCTATGAATCCATGCTGGTCATTAATTTGTACATTTGATTGTTATGAAATTCATTGCATTCTGTGCAGGCAAGGGAGAAAACCAAAAATACAAAAAAATGCACGTGCGTTATCCTGCTGGAGAAGCTGCAAGTCTGGATAAATTGTGAACGCAGGAGCAACCAGTGCATCCAGAACCTCATCTCGATATGTCACAGCATTAACATTTCCACGGAAGACGTGAAGAGGCAAGCGATGGTGAAAACTGAATCCTCCCCAAATGTGAATACTGCCACCTCGAAATCGGTTGACACAGCAATCTGCAAAGCGCTCTTCACACCGTCGCTAAATCCGCATACGTCCATCTGCAATGGATATGTTGAATCTGTTCTCTTCTGTGAATAGGACAGCATTCCACTGCAGTCTAGTCCATCTGATATGTTGCTCTGCCCATTGCAGGCGCTGCTGACGATGTCTGTGAGTCAAGTTTGGCCCAACATAAGGTCGTCTTGCAGTAAGGCCTGTATCTCTGAGTCGTCGTATGACTGTCATTCGAGAGACTTGCCCATGTCTACCCACTATTGCTCTTGCTGTTTGACTTGCCGGGAAAGTCAATTCCTTAGGTGACTCAGCACAATATGACGATCTTGCGCAGGGGTAGTAACTCGTGGCTGGCCACTCCGAAGTCTATCCCGGGCACTGCCAATGGTTCCGTAACGTTCATTGAGACGTACAATAGTGCTGTGGTGGCAATTCATCCTTCTGGCAATGGCCCGCGAGCTCATTCCGGTCTCCAACATACCAATGGCTCGTTGGCGGTCGTTTTCAGATAGTCGTGGCATTTCAAGCACATGTACTGGGTGTTTTGTCTCAACGGCCTTTTTATACCGAGTATACTGCCACAACGCGTACACATTTTCAGGGTCATAGCTGTTGAGAATCGTGTTGCACGTGTAACTTTCATCGTTTTCATGTAGTCTGTACACACACCCATGGGTTGAATCATGCACTTTCCATTCCAGCAGCCATTCGCTCTCTACCTCATGGCAAACACAAGGAAAATCCATTCCCACACTTTTTTTTGCCAGCTTCTCGGCATCGGTATATATAATAGTGGTGCGTTTTTAATGTGCTTCAGTATATATTCTATCTCGCATATGTGACTTGTAATATATTCTGTCTAACATGTGTTACTTGTAATATGTTCTGTGTCATGACTTGTAATATGTTCTGTGTCATGACTTGTAATATGTTCTATGTCATGACTTGTAATATGTTCTGTGTCATGACTTGTAATATGTTCTATGTCATGACTTGTAATATGTTCTGTGTCATGACTTGTAATATGTTCTGTGTCATGACTTGTAATATGTTCTGTGTCATGACTTGTAATATGTTCTATGTCATGACTTGTAATATGTTCTGTGTCATGACTTGTAATATGTTCTATGTCATGACTTGTAATATGTTATGTCTCATGACTTGTAATATGTTCTGTTTTAATTATTATTATGTGACCTGTTGTTGTTGTTTAACTAGGGCTGCTGAGCTTCTCGCTCTTTTGCAGCCAATACCAAGTTGAAGACTCCTTGGTTTTATCTACAGGCTTTTCCTGTGGTTTTTCTGCCATTACGAAATGTGCGGAGTTGGTCACGAGCTCCAGTTTCTCCAGCTTGGCTTGCATTTAAAGTATCGTCACATCTGGTTCCAAGCTAGGAGAAAGAAGCGCGTGGCATACTGTGCATTCCCGCCATCCAAGGGGTCTCTCCAACTATGGAGAGATAAAATACTATGCTCTGTTTCTGGGCTCTCCCGAATTGTCACGTCCTGCACAGAACCACTTCTCAGCTCCCCGTGCCAATCACTGGGTCCATAGTGAAATTCTCCTGCATGCAATCAACCAGGTCAAAGCCAAAGAATCACATCCGGGGCTCAAGTGACTTCTCCAAGCTTAGTGTACAATGCTGGGTTCTCAACAAGTTTCATCACAGGGGGAATCCCTGGAAGTGTGTGGATGATTTCAAGGGCCAATGAGGGTGTAATTAGCCTCACAGACATAGGTTCACTTCCGCATTTGTATGATGCAGCATTGTGCATAGCTGGTGGTCACATAAAGGTGACTCCAGATATGCCTCCATGCAGGGCCGGATTAAGCTAGTACGGGGCCTGTAGCATATGTTAAGAAAGGGGCCCTATATTTAAAAAGAAAAACAATAAAACAACACAAATATATTTGAACACATACATTTTTAATTTGCATAGTAATTATCACTATCAAAAGTAACAACACAGTCAACATTATTGTTTAAATATTAATGTTTCTACATTTAGCATGAGCAAATTTGTTGATGATCTAGGATGTATCAATTTCACGCAGAAGTTTATGTTCAATGCTCATTAGTGTGAGATTCTTCAATCTCTTTTGACCCATGGTGCTCCTTAGTTCATTTTTAATAAGTTTCAGTTTTGAAAATGATCGTTCTCTACTGCAGTTGGTTACCATTAGTGACAAATAGATCCGCAAGGCGATTTCTACATTTGGAAAACAAGACTCCAAAGAATTGTCAATTATCAAACGGTAAAAGTGTAACTCTACAAGGTCTAGAGTAGTGCCAATATGAGAAGCAAGATCAGTTTTCAACAGTTCTGTAAACTGCACAAGTTCTTCACAAAGACTTTCTTCCAGATCTTCCGGATATGATTAAATAAGATTCGATGATCTCGTTACCACCTCTTCAGGTGTAAACGACTGTAACTGACGAAGGAATCCAAATACATCATTCAACTTTTGATAAGCTTTCTGGCGTTTTGACAAGGCAGAGAGCAAGCTATCAATAAGGACAAGAAATGTTCGGTTTTTAAACTGCTGAGAAGGCATTTGAGATTCATCAAGTGTGCTGGAACCACTGAAAACATCATACTCTCGATTTCTTTTCTGTTTTCTTCGAGTTTGTTCTTGATAATGTCCACACTCAGTCAGATCCTTGGCCTTTTGCTCTATGTCTGCAAAAGTAGACCGCATAGTTTGAATATACCCCCGCAGGGATTCATAGAGTGCACAAGCTGTATTCAAATCTTGGTCAGAAGATTGCAAAGAAGCACTGGTCATTTGAAAACGCTGTAATACTTGATCCCACAGTATGATCATTATTTCTGTTTCTAAGTTCATCATGGTTAAAAGTAGACCACGAGCCTGTTGACGACACTCTGCCTTCTGATCATTGTTATCTGAAATATCATCCATGATTTGTTTTATTGCAGAAAAGCTGTGTAAAAGTGCTTTTGTTGCATCTGCCCGAGCGGACCACCTGATATCTGACAGTCTTTTCACAAAGGGCAAATGGGATTTATTATGAGTACCGCCAGCACATAATGCAGTAGAAAGGAGACCCCACCGGTAGGTAGAAGCAGAAAAGAAGGTGTACAGACTTTCAACAAATCCAAAGAAAATGACTGCTTCCGTCCGCAAACAGTTAAGATAAAAGTAATAAAGAGTCACACTAAGTCACCCTCTTATGCTCTTTCTCTCACAATTTCGTGACACCAATGAAAAGGCGCTAAAGATGGCATAAATCACAAGATCATTGGTTTAACGCTCGTATTAGAAGATGAAAAAAAAATTATGTACATATTTATTGGCGCGGGGCCCCTAAAAGCGCGGGGCTCGTAGCATATGCTACTTTTGCTACTACGTTAATCTGGCTCTGCCTCCATGCATTATGTGAGCTGTAAAATGTTCTGTTTCACATATGTGACTTATAATGTGTTATGACATGAGAGTAGTCACGTGTTCTTTGTCATGTGTTCCCTGTAACATTTGTATGACTTGTAACAGATACATTCTGGTTCTAATAACTTACTTTTTATGAGGCTGTAATCTGTACAGCCATGCTGGACAAACAAACGTGATAAACAAAACAACTAGTGTGTACAAAAAACAGGCCGTAAGGAGGCAGCCCCTCCACCATGCAAAGGCACAACAGGCCAATCACCTGTTTGCTTTAAATCACGATTAAGTGAAATATAAGAGACAAAACCGAACGGATTCTAAAGATGAGGAACTGGAACGGACTACGGCTTATGGAATATGGAACACAAGAAGTATAAATGGGAAGGAAGAGGAGCTGGTGGAAGAGATGAGGAAAGCAAAACTAGAAATCCTGGCTATAACTGAAACGAAGAAAAAAGGACAAGGAGTCATGGATCTCGATGGCGACACGCTGCTCTACAGTGGTGTACCCATATCTGAAAGAGCTAAAGGGGGCGTGGGTTGCATTGTGGCCAAAAATCAAAAAGATAGTATCAAGGGATGGAAATTTGTCTCGGAGCGCATTATGGTTGTAAAACTAAAAGAAGGAGAAACCATAGTCAACCTGGTCATAGTGTATGGGCCAAATGAGGATGAGAGAGCAGAGGTCAAGGAGGAATTCTTCGAGCTGCTTCAAAAGACAGTGGATGACTGCCTAGATGAAATTATCATGCCCAGAGATTTCAATGCCAGAGTTGGAAATGACCATGCTAGATGGGGTCGAGTTATCGGAAGATATGGAGAAGATACTCTCAATGACAATGGAAGGCGACTCCTTAGATTCTGCAGTGAGCAGAATCTGATCATCATTACAAACACAAAGTTCCCCCATAAGCGCATACACGCATACACTAGATGTGAACCAACAAAGAATGAGAAGTCAGTGATCGACTATGCCATAGTTAGGAGGAGCTCATACTAGTATGTCATGGATGCTAGTGTCTGGAGGGGGCCAGAGATTGGAAGTGATCACTACGGTTGGGTGCCGTTCGGAAGGTCCTGGTTCGATCCTGGTAAGCCTATCACTTCTGTTGTTTTTCTGTTGTCTAGTCTTCTACTTCTTTATTTCTCACTGAGTGCCTGATAACTACCTTTGTGTGTTGTTTGTTTATTTATTTACTGCACAGCCTAGGAACTGCCCAACATCATGCAAGAAACAAAGTAAACGAAAGGGAGAAATGAGCATTAAGACCTACAAGTTGAGAGAGCCAGAAATTAAGACCAGATATCAGGGGCTTATAGCTGCAGCGGTGAGGACACAGAAGAACAACCTGATGACTTGAAAACCCTCTGGCTCAAATTCGAGGACATCATAAAGACAGCTGCTGCAGAAGCATGTGGTGAAGTCCGACTTAGGAACAAGATAAAGAGGACATCTTGGTGGACAGAGGAAGTCAAAGAGAAAATAAGAGACAAGAAAATGGCATGGAAACAATACTTAGGAGCTAAAAACACAGCAGGACAAATAGAGAAATATAGAGAATATGTGACACTCAGAACAGAAGCAAAGAACAAGGTGTTAGCAGCAAAACAAAAGTCCTGGGAAGAATTTGGAGAAAAGCTAGAAAAAGATGCGCAAGAAAACCAGAAATTGTTCTATAAGACCCCAAAGAACATGAGGAAGGAAAAACAATGCCCTCTCAAATTTATAAAGGACAAGCAAGGCAAAGTGCAGCCTATAACATAAATCGTAGAAGAGATGTCTGAAGTGAGCTGGCGATGCTATAGGGACGATCCTACTGCAGTACTTTCTAAGGGTCCATGAACGATGAGCGCGAGCTCGTGATGCACGCTACGTTCATACTCGCTATGGATGTGCTCGTATATCCAAAGGATACTGCGCGATAGATAAAGTCGGATTCATCCCAATCAAACACACCCCCCCCCAATTCCCCCTCTCTCAAAAAGATAGGAGAGAGACTAAGTTCGACATGAATCAGTGGAAACGTACACTAAGCGTATTTTGGCTACAGTCTCTTACTCTATTCTCAGCTGCTCGCTCTTGATAAGAATCTAGTGCTAAGTAGTGAAGTTCTGTATGATGCATTGTGGTAGTTTTCTTCCGAGTGTCCTTGTACTGCAGCTATCAAGTCGTGTGATGGAGAAAATGAAAAACTAAGTGCATGTGTGCTGGTGTCGAGCTTAATACGCGAGTAGTGATGACTAATGACTGCTCTCTGTAATCTTCATCAGCTCTGAGCAGTGAGTGAAAAATGGCCCTTGCGTACAGGTGGGAGGCATCTTTGTTTCATAGATTGGATAAGGCGTTTGGACAGGGTCCCTGGAGCGTAAGTTTGGAGTAGGTGCGAGTGGCAAGGAAGAACATTCCAGCACCTCTGATTCATGCTATACCGCAGCTTCTCACGCCCTCCTCTAAGTCTTGCCAGAAATTATGTGTATCGTAGTCACCTGTTGCGGTTTGCCATGCATTATAAATATTTTGCCAGTTTGGGGTGAACATTCAAACAAGTTACGAGAAAACGTTGTTGTGACAGATAAATTAAAACGCGCAGCCCTTCCTCGCCCTAGTAACAGCCACTATCAGTCCACGTTCGATTACTTAGATCATAGTTGACAGTAGCTCTATTTATTAATAAGAAAGAGTCTCTCTCAATATTTCACTACTAATCCGCTAACCTTACCTGTCCCCACTCGCACCCGCTACCCAGACCACTATCACTCCTCTATATAATATCTACTCACCCCTGCAGACATTCTGTAAATGTGATCATAGCATTAATCTAATGATAGACTAAATTACATAAGATTATCCTTCGTGAGCCCATAGTACTCAGCATTTATTGTGAGAAGACTTTATCAAGCTGCAGTAGGCTAATAAACTCCTCAACTCGATGGTGTTTGCCGTTCCAACCGCTCGTCCCTCCCTCACGCGCGCCATACATAGTGTATGTTTCAGGACTACTTAGATGAGTGTAGAATAGACAATGTGATTTTCGCACTTGTGCCTATGTAGACCTCATAATAGTACTAGCCATCCCGAGATGAAATACAGTTATTACCTTCTGATGTCTAGTATTTAGATAAAGTCCTGTTGAGTAGAGATATTGTTAAGTGCTTAATACGCTGAAGAAGAGCATATTTATGTCAGTGAATTTAATGATTGTAGGATATGTGATTGTGTGATTTATTAGCTGATTTGAGCATTTCACACTCGTTACACTAGCAGACCTGAACATTACTCCACTGTATCTCACTCTATCATATTGCTTTTGACATCATAGGAACCTCCATATTATCAATCATACCTAGACAATCGAACTATTGGTTATAGAGCATCAGTCAAGTGAGTTCTACTGGTGTTTGTGAATAACTTTCTGTGTGTTGTTTTACTGTGTCGTTGTTCTAAAGTAACCTTGACATAAAAGATTCTTCTGCGCTTCAACCTTACTATGATACACATTGTCCTCGACTCAATCATCCTATACTAATCCAACCCATATGTATCGTAACTCTGAATATCGTCAACATGTAGCAAGCGATATAGTTAATTGAGCATATTTTCTATATGTGTGCACAATCCTCCCCTATGGTAAGGAAGTTGATCCGAGAACCATGTATGCCAAACTGGGACATCCAATTTGAATACAATAAATGTGACTGATGAACGTTGTCGCTCTATTATTATTACTACGGATGGCTATAAAGATGTCTGACGAGTAAGTAGTTGCGTGTTGAGGTCAGCACTAGATGACTCCTCTATATTAGAGGTATTCTACTCAGAGTCGTTTAGCGCTCTCGACTAGGTATAAGTATGATTTATGTGGATGCTGAGCTGCCTGCACTCTGTTTGAGTATTGATCTCATGTGAATCATGTTTATAAAATGCATTGTCTCTCTAGATTCGTTATAGAGATGAACCATACCGGCACCTTAGTCAGAAGGACGATCCTCAGAGTTGACCTTATTCGATTGGTATGTAGTTAGATTGTCAATATATGATATATATGTGTGAGTGTCATGGTAGTATTTAAAAGAACTCCTTATTACAGATCTAGATATATATCCTTCTCTTTAGACACGAGTACTCGTTCGCAGAGATTATAGACTACATTCCAGCTATATTCCCTAGTTTATAAGCTGGATGATGATTTCAGCCCCGGTGCACGGCGCCTGATGCAGAATGTATATCTAGGATGAAGCTTAGATTATGATGTAAGCAACTTATATATTTTGAAGTTCTATCGTTTTTGGTGTATTGACGTGGCATTTTGAGTTGTGACGTGATCTAGTAGTGTCTGTGTGTGTGTGTCTAACATTACAGGACCTGTCATGTGATAGCAGAAGACTCTATAGACAGTTTAGGTTTGATTTTGCATGTGCTAGATGAACGCAATTGCAAATTTATATAATGGCCAGTCTTTGCTTATCATATTGTCCTATCAACATAGAGAAGTCAGTCTAGATCTCACTCTCTCATCTCAAAGACTATAGCTCGCTCCCCCCCCACCGGTATCCCCCGAGCCATCTGTGTGCGTCACATCCTCCCCCCTGCCCCCCATCATCTCTGCTTCTCTCTCGGCCCCCCCTTGCAAGCCGGCGACGTGTGCCCTTCCCGATATGCCCCCTCGACTCCACCACCCGATTTTTTACCACCTTCATCTACAATAATAATCCCAACTATACGTATCAAGTCATGTAATTAACAGCAGAGAAGGGTACGAACGAGTAGAGGGTTGAAGGAAAGGAAGTAGTTCATCCAAGAATTGTCAACTCTGGCGGAGAGGGCCAGTACCCATACACTACTAACTTAAACTTGGAAGATATATAAAGGAGACTGGTGTGAGTCACACAAATAGGCCTGCCATATGTCACCTAGTAATATAATATCAGCTCAGTCACATTAGTATAATTGGTGCATTTGGACCAGTTCTCGGATCACCACCACCACGGTGACATGAGGACAGCAAACTATAAGTCAGAAGAGTTCAGGACCACCACTGGTGCAAGACAAGGTGATATTCTGTCACCTTATCTTTTCATACTCCTCATGGACGATGTCATCAAGGCATGTAAGGAGAGAACAAGAAAGTATTCAGTGGGGTACTGGAAGATGAGTGTCGTGTGAAATTCTAATCCACATATATAAATTAAAAAGTAAATGTAAAGCCTAACAAATAACTTCAATAAAAGGAAAGAAGAATGGTAAAGAACAGTGCTGTCACAATGACTGTACTCGAAATCCCCCTTGTTTTCTACTTCGTCTGCAAATTGTAACGTTTCACGTTGATAGTAAAAGCCTACTGCTTCAATACCCGCTTTCTACGATAAAACGTGTACTGCCTTTCTAAGAAAAACCTTGAGATACGCAAGCTGACATATATTTAATATTCCCTTCATGACATTTTATACACTAAGTTACCATAAACGAAGGACAGATGGACTTAGGATAGAAAGGGAGGGAGGGCTGAAAGCCGGGACGCATGCAACACTAAACACGCGTCTCGCTATACAATTAAAGTCATCACGCGTGTAAGGCCACAAGCACTAGTTTTTTTTTTTTCAAATCGACAGTGATAAAAAACACTACCCATACGAGAGTTAGGTTTAAAAAACTTACAAAACGCTTATTAGGAAACATGACATTCTACTGTTTTATGTCTGAAATCCTGACATTAGTATGACAGTACAGCAGACACCATAAAGTTTGGAAGTGAGGAGGTGGCAACAGCACGACTATCCTAGAAGAAAATGCATATTTTGAACGCAGCCACTTAGCTCCTTTAAATTTGTATATTTGGGTTCCTTAGGACTTGCTGACAAAGAATATGTTAAACGTTACGCAAATAGTCTAGGAATGAACAAATTATAGCCAAAAGAAATAGTGAGGGTGTCAGACAACACCAAAATCAGAATCGCTCAGTGGCAGATTTTAAAACCACCATTGTACGGGAAATAGGTCCACATGTTAAATCCTATTTGATTGGAGCGCAATAAATGTAAGGCTAAACACGATTAGTCGGGCTACAAATACTATCTTTTGTTGTTAGGGGAGACGGAAGGAAGGGTACTTTTTTTCAAACGCATGTGTAAACTGATGTCAATTGTTTCAGATGAAGATAGCAGTTGGCCTACCGCTCTGAACTCAGTGTTTGTCATGTATTGTGTTCAGTCTGGAAATAGATTATAAATTAGTTATGAAGTAGGAGGTACAACCTTCTTGTTTCAGGGACTGTGGTCCTAAAGTTATTGAGCAGCACCTGGTCTGAGCTTTGCTGAATCTGGAGGCTGACAGCATACTCCTGGGTCCAGATAGCGACTAGTGAGGTGTCTCCAGAACACAGGAGAGCAATCGAGCAGAGGAGTCTTTTCCTGCCGCCATCACGAAAGTTAAGCCTCTGTGGCCAGTGGAGCTCAACATTATGTGTCCCCTCAAAAATTGACATTTTAGTAAAAAAGAGGGACAATACCTTGTTTAAATTGACAGGAACTGTGAACTTTTTCCCCATACTATTTCCCAGATAAACAAACACTTGAAGTCATGATGACAAATAACAACATAGCTTGAAAAACAAAACCAGTATTACCTCATAGTACTACTACACACTGACACACATAGGATAATATTAATAAAATATGTCACTACAATGTTCATATTTATAAATTCTGTACATATAAATTGTGATTACATTTGAATGTGATTCCTGGTTCACTTTGTAGTTGAATCAGGATATATAATAGTGAAAGTAATTAATACATAAATATTTGAAACTTTACCAGTGACTCATTTAAGATAGTCTTATAGAGTGTTAAATGTGTGTGAGTGTCACAGTGTTGTCAAGTGTGGTGGAATAAATTAAATTGTTTATCTGTCTGTTGTTGTTGTGACTTACACTTCATCATTTACATAACCCTAGACATTTAACGTAGTCATCACAATATTCCAGAATAATTCTGACTGAGTTATAAATGTGGTAGCAAGTAAGGTTATCTGTAAAACACTACACCTATTAGATACAGATACCTTCACAGCTGATCTCAGTCAGTACACTAAGTCCCCTATAAATATTTATATCATCCCACTTTACCACAATGAGACAGGTCTATATTTTAGAGCTAGCATTTGCTGATGATGTTGTCCTGATAGCTAAATCAGAGACACATCTCCAATCCAATCTGCAAGTCTGGAAGGAAGAGCTGGAGAAGAGAGGGATGGTCATAAGCAGCTCTAAAACAAAATCCATGGTGATATCACGAGAAGAAAGAAGACATCAGATTAAGTTGGGAGAACAGGTCCTGGAGCAGGTCGACCACTTTAAATATCTTGGAGCTATTATAGACCGAAAGGGAGGCATCAAAGAAGAGTTGGCCACTCGAAAAGCAGCGGCTGGGAGACGTTTTCAGGCCATAAATCGAGGATTCCTCAGCAAGAAAGAGGTTGGTAAGAAAATGAAGATGGCTGTATATCGCTCCACCTATGTCCCAGTCTTGACATATGGATGCGAGTCTTGGGCAATGACTACAACCCACAAAAGCCAGATCCAAACCTCAGAAATGAGGTATCTGAAGAAGGTGGTTGAAGTAACAAGAAGAGACATGGTCTGCAACCAGACGATACGTCAAGGTCTAAAATGCCACCCGCTGCAGACCCAAGTAGAACAGTCCCAACTAAGATGGTTTGGCCATGTCTGCAGAATGGGAGAAGATCGGCTACCACGACAAGCATGGGAAACAAAGAGCCAGGGATCCAGATCCCCAGGAGGACCGAGAGTCCGCTGGGAGGACAACATTAGAAATCTTTGAAGGACCGAGGACTGGAATGGAACCAGGCCAGGAAGAAGACAGCTGATAGAATAGTCTGGCGCTCTCTTTTCCAAACCTCTACACCTCACGGTAGAAGGGGAACGACTAAGTAAGTAAAGTGTACAAAAAACTCCCAAAAAAGTCTTCAAGGTGAGACATACAAGGCACACGACTGACATTAGGAGACTCAGTTTTGCATGACCCATCTGGTTCCAGACATGAGACTTCCAGGAATTCTCCATGTGGCGTACTTCTTTGGCTTTGACTTCGTTGACTGTGTGCAGAAGGATCTCACTATGGACCCAATGATAGGTAGGAGAAGCTGAGCAGTGGCTCTGTACAGGACGTGACAATTTCTTGGGAGAACCAGAACCAATGTATAGCATTTTAACTCTGCATATTTGGAGAGACTCCACGGATGGCGAGGAATGCACAGTACGTCACGCACTTTTTACTCCTAGGTTGGGACCAGATGTGACGGACTTTAAATGCAAGCCAAGCTGGAGAACATGGAGCTGATGACTTCAGCTCAACACGTTTCAGAAAAGCCACAGGAAAATCCTAGATCTACTCGTACAGTGTAAATAATACCAAGGAGTCTTCAACTTGGTATTGGCTGCTAAAGAGAGAGAAACTCAGCCTCTCTAGTTAAACAACAACAACTCACAAAGTAGGTTCTCCGGGACACTATCTTCTAATAATAGAAATCTGTTCGGTTCTCTGTCCTGACCTATATCTGGGTCCTAATATTCTGTATTCCTGGCTGTCTGTGATTTCACCTTGAAGAAATTTGAAGTCAGTGAAGTAGGCTTACAAGGCGATAGGCTAAAACACATTTTTGCGCACACACCCTTATTTCCTCGTGGACAAGAACTCAAATCAAGAGCAGCCAATCTTTGCATCTCAAATGCCAACCCTATAGTAAATAACTGTCTGATTTGCGTAGGGTCTATCCCCCACTACCCTTGTCTCTCATGATGAACATTCTACATGACACATACAATATTTTTTTGAAACACCATTACCATAAAGAGTCTTGCTATTTCCGCAGGTATTTATCATGTTCACAACTCATTACAACATGTATCTTCTCCAAATTGTCTTTAATCGTGTCTTTGGGCACTGCATATTTTCAAACTACCGCCTTATCTCCAATTAACGTTTGTCCATCCACATTGGACCACTGCGAACAACTTAATTGTGTATCTTCCCAGACAAGAAGTCTGGATTAAAATGAGGTATGTCACTCAGTGCAGACATTTACTCCTTCTGGAGCGGCGATAATGAAAATTCAATGTGGCAACTTCGCTTTGCACAAACATAGCCAATGTTGTGTCAAAACAGGTCAAGCGATCAAGGTAATTAGTAAAAATAGAACAAAATATGATAAGAAAACCTTGAACTATGAAAGCGTAAACAATACATATTGAGAGAAGGTAGCACGTTCGAGGAGTAGTAGATAATAATAACGGACTGGAGACAAAGACCAGCAAAAAAAGAACGAACATATTTCGTGACACTCGCTACCCTCTCATTTCCGTATTTTCTAGGTGATACCCACTTTGCAGGGAACAACCATTTTTTGACCCATATACTCTCTCGGGCTGATATACTTCTCATAAAGTGCCCAAATAATCTTATTCTTTGCCTTGAGGTATATTCCTAGATATCGATCTTGTTCCAATAAAAGATCTTATTTCTCTCAAGATCACCTCGCGCCTTTTCAGCTGCGTTCGTTGGGCATCTCATTTCACAAATATTGATCTATCTTTCTTGTAATGTATGCGTTCCATTATGGCAGCTTGTTGAATTTACGTGTTTGACATTAGAAGTTTTGTTGAATTTGTGTGTTAGACATTAGCAGCATGTTGAACATACGTGTTCTTCATTATCAGCTTATTGAATTTACGTGTTCGCCATTAGGAGCTTATTGAATGTACGTGTTCGACATTATGAGCTTATTCAATTTACGTGCTCGCCACTAGCGCGATATTTAATTATTTATGAGTTCATCATTGGCAGAGTGTTGATTTTATATGTTTGACACGGGCAGAGTGTTAATATGTGGTTTACAAAAATGTGCACTTTACATGTTACTTGGGCAAAAACGAAACGAAAAAAAAAATGATCAATGTTGCGACCACAAAATATTTGTTAGGGGATAAACGAACAAAACAAATGAGATAATGAAATTAGAAAGAAGCTAGATGCCTAAAAGGTAAATAACTAACCGGTATCCTGTGTCCCCGTTTTTTTTTTTCTTCTTATTTCCCAAAATAATAATGTTCGACAAAGATTGAGTCTGTAAGTACTACAACAACCATATTGTACGTTTAAAAAGCAAACAAGACAATTCTAAGTTAACCTTTGATTATTTCGTCTCGGAATTATTATTAAAAGCGTTTCGACATGCCACTAAAGAGTCGATAATTACTTGGGTGAAATCGAACGTATGTCATCTTCAAATTCATTTCAACCTACTAAAACTATTAACTGTGATCATTTCATGCCTACCTACAACAATCTATATTGTATTGTACAGATCCGGTTGACTACACTTTTTCATTAACTATATCTCTTCTGTATAAATCCAAGATAAGACATACATATTCATAAATAACGGTGATTATACATATTCATAAATAACGGTGATTATTTTGCGAGGTAGGCTACAAACTGAACATGCTTTTACTGAGTGCCTTCTGAAACATGTGTGTGCTTGTGTAGATGACGAGGTAATGCTTATATACATACATCATAACATTACATGGTGGCAACGGTCGATACCGGACTGACGCAAAAAAAACAGCTACACGATAACACGTGAGTACAGTATTCGGCTAATTTTCGTCATCGAGGTCAGCCATGGCGGCGAAACAATATCGCAACGCACCGCAAATGAGATTCGCCGGTAAAGATGATAAGAGTGAAGCTTTCTTGTTATGGCGCCAACGCATAGATCTATATTCCAAGACCACTGGTCTGGAAGGACAAACCCTAACTCCATATATCCTAGAAGCATTGATAAAGCACACGAACTTTAGAGCGGCAAGATTAGAACTTCACCACCTGCGACAGAAACCTAGTGAAAGTCTAGATGGTTTTTTCACTCGCATCAAGGAGAAAACAAGTGTATGCAAATTTAACAAAGAAGAAGAAAAAGAGCGAATTATCGAACAGATCCTTCTCAGCACACCAATGCCAGAGTTCCAGAAATGGATACTGAGCCAGAGTGATACACTAACTATACAACAACTTCTGGATGAAGGCAGGAAACACGAGGCACAAGCACTAAACATTAAACAAATTCAGCAAGGTACATTAGCAGCCCAGGTGGATACAGTGAAAAGCTATAAACCTAGACACAACAAAACAACTGGTTCGAAGCAACAAGAAAAACACAACACAAGCAGAGGTGCTATGTGTAAATGTTGTGGCCTAAACCACATACAAAACTACTGTCCAGCTAAAGACTCTACATGTCATTACTGCAGAAAGAGGGGCCACTGGATAAAATTATGTTTCAAGAGGAAACAAGACAGTGCTCAACACAACCTTCACAGCAGAGAGTCATCAAAACAAACACATTTTATGATGACTGAGGACCTTGACTCCAGTGAAGAAAGTGATCCTTCCACATTTGATACTGTGAAGATACTAACTTTCAGTAATGAACCAAAGAGAACGCAGGCTTTCTGCAAGGTACAATTCCGAATACCAGGAATTAAAAGGCACAAAGAAAGATATATTCGGTTCAAGATAGACACAGGTGCCCAAGGTAACACTCTACCCTTAAGAATATTCAGACAGATCATGCCTGACAAGGTGGATGAGCAAGGATTTCCCACAAGGGATGTAAAAAAGTAGGAGTGGCAGGACAAAGCTAAGAGCTTACAATGGAACAAGTATAGACTGTTTCGGAGCAGTAACACTTGAATGTTTATACAGAGACTCTGAATGGACATCATCAACATTTTTACTTGGTAGATGTTGAAGGACCTGCAATTTTGGGTTTTCCAATGTGCGAAAAGCTGAGTGTGGTAACTATTAACAACATTAAAGCTGACAAAAAAGAACATCTTACTCTACACGTCACTGGAGTAGATGACCTTAAACAGCGATTCCCAGAACAGTTCGACAGAATAGGCAAACTTCCAGGAAAGGCAAGATTCTTTTTAAAAGACAACGCTGAGCCAAAGATAGACCCACCTAGAAAGTATCCTATACATGTTAAACAGAAACTTGCCACAGAACTAGAAAAGATGGTGCAGAATGATGTTATTAGAAAGGTTGAAGAGCATTCTGATTGGTGTAGTAGTATCACAACCGTTCTGAAGCAGGATGGTTCTCTTCGGGTTTGCCTTGACCCAAAACACTTAAACAACAGTCTAAAGCGCTGTCCACACAAAATGCATACAGTGGAAGAGATAACTCACAGATTCCACAATGCCAAATATTTTTCTAAACTAGATGCTGTACACGGATACTGGAGTGTTGAGATAGCAGAGGAAAGTCAACTCCTTACAACTTTTCGAACACCATTCAGCAGATATTGTTTCAAGAGACTCCCATTTGGTTTGAATGTATCACAAGACATCTTTCAACAGAAGATTGACAACATTGTTGAGCAATGTTCTGGTACAGTGGCTATTGCGGATGACATTGTAGTCTGCAGCAGGTCAGAACAAGAACACGACCGTAACTTGATTAACTTGATGCATGTAGCACAGGCCAATGGGCTAACATTCAACAGCAAAAAGTGTACAATTAAGGCAACGGAGATACAATTTTTTGGATTGCTGTACACCCAGAATGGTGTAAAACCAGACCCTAAAAAGGTTGAAGATATTCATGACATGCCAACACCAGCTACAAAGAAGGAACTGCAACAATTCTTAGGTGCTGTCAATTTCCTAGCACAATTCATACCAAATTTGTCAGCTGCTGCAGAACCTTTGCGATCTCTACTACAGAATGAAACTCCGTATGAATGGTCAGAAGACTACCAACACATATTCAACCACTTGAAGACCCTCATATCATCTGATGCATGCTTGAAATACTATGACATGCAAGCACCCACTTTTCTCATGGTTGATTCCAGTCTGAAAGGCCTAGGAGCAGCACTTTTGCAACCAGACAAAAATCCTGAAGGACACTATGCCAAAGAACTTCGTCCTGTAGCTTACGCAAGCAAATCATTAAGTTCTGGCGAAAAGAAACTTGCAAACATTGAAAGAGAAATGCTAGCTGTACGTTTTGGAATCAAACGCTTCCACACATTTCTTTTCAACCGCCCATTTACAATTCTCTCAGATCACAAGCCACTTGAGATGATTCATAAAAAACCAATAGCTTCAGCACCACCACGACTACAAGCTCTGTTATTGGAAACACAAGGTTATGATTTTAATATTCAGTATATCCCAGGAGAGGATATAGGTCTTGCAGATGCTCTCAGCAGACTACCAAACCCCAACAAGACAGCAGATCTTACCCCAAACATCAAAGTTGATTTTGTCAAGTTTAGCGATAATCGGCTTGAACACATCAGAGAAGACACAATGAGAGATCCTATCCTTAACTCTCTCAAAGAACTGATATACCATGGATGGCCAAGCTCTATCAGGGAAGTTCCAACACACATCCGTCCATACTACTCGATGAGGGACGAGTTAAGCATCGAAGATGGTCTGATCCTTAAAGGAGATCGCATTGTTGTACCAGAAACACAACGCGATATCATCCTTAAACAGCTCCATAATAGTCACCTTGGTATTGTGAAGACACAACTGAGAGCAAAGAAAGATGTTTACTGGCCACAGATAAACAAGGACATAGAAACACTATGTAAAAACTGTTCAATTTGCCAAGAACATGCAAATAGGCAGTGCAGAGAACCTCTCATACCATCAGACATACCATTGAGCCCTTGGAGCATTATAGGAACTGATATTTTCTCAATCGATAATAATGACTATCTTATTATTGCTGATTACTACAGCAAATTTCCCATCATTGAGAAACTTCCACAACCCTCACCATCAGCTGTTATTGCAGACATTACAAAGAAGTATTGCAGCATGTTTGGCATCCCAGATGAAATTAGATCAGACAACGGTCCACATTTCTCAGGTCAAGCATACAGAAACTTCACTAAGGACTGGAAGATCAAACACACAACATCATCACCTAGATACCCTAAATCTAATGGTTTCACTGAGAGACAGATACAAACTATCAAGTCAATCATGAAGAAAACAAGAACAGAGGATGTACACCTAGCACTCTTGAGATGGAGAACAACACCGGTAGACAGTAAGATTGACAGTCCAGCAGAACTTATGTTTGATAGAAGAATTAAAGACCTCCTACCATCTAAGGTCCACTTCCGTCCACAACATAGAGGCAGCACATATGATCAACTTCAGCATCGTCAGCAAGTTCAGAAATCCAACTATGACAAATGTGCTAAAGACTTACCACCATTATATCCTGGTCAGCATGTGACTACCTACAACCACAACAATGACACATGGTCAAAAGCAACAATCATTTCCAGAAACCCTGAACCCAGGAGCTATACTTTAAGACCAGACAGCAGCAGCAACCTTCTGAGGCGAAACAGAGTGGACATAAGAGAAATCCCACAGAATACAACAGAACAGAGAATTCCCATGCTTTCAACAGACAATGCAGTAACTCCAGACCTTGGTGCCCCACAAAACCAACAAGCGCCAAGGCCGAAATCACAACCAACTCAAGCTAAACCAGGGACTTCCGCAGAACCACCAGCACTTTACACCACTCGTTCTGGCCGTACAGTGACACCTCCCAGCCGATACAGACAGTGACATATATATACTCACACTGAGCATTACACATACTTATCCTTTCTCACATGAAACATTTCGTTGGAAATGTTTGCACACATTTTTTTTTTCAAAAAAGGGGGGATGTAATATAATACATTAATAATACGAACCACACATTGTAATAATATGCGAATCTTCACATGTACGATATTCTGTAAATAAACATGGCTACAAACTGAACATGCTTTTACTGAGTGCCTTCTGAAACATGTGTGTGCTTGTGTAGATGACGAGGTAATGCTTATATACATACATCATAACATTACACTCCACGTCTTACCGCAGTTCCCCTCAACTTCCTTGATAAAGCATTCCTATCTGTTTCATCTTTTACTTTTTTCATCAAGCATCATATTGACAGAGGGGTTTGAACCATGGTCTGTAGGGCCAAAGATGCCGAGTTCGAAATACGGTACCGATATGCTGCAGTCTACCAGTTGTAAATGGATAACTAACACTGTTCTTTGAGTTATGGAAGGAAAAAGCAGCGAGTAAGGAAACTGGTCAGCAACCTCTCGCGATGTGGGGCCTAGAATGGTGACGTGTCACACACTTCACTCCTCTACGACAATATCCACTATGAGACTACCTTTATCTTTTACCGTTGTCATCATCGTTCTTATTTACTCGTATTTATCTAATGGTTTTGCTCTTTCGTCAGTCTTACATTTATCTTCCCTAATCCTGACTTTTACTTAATTATAACTTTAATACCCTTTGATATTTCCCAACCGTACATATCTTTTGGAACACGCCTGGCTCTTCAGACAAGTTACTGTTTGGTGTGCGAAACAGCCACACTGGCAATAGTAAGAATTCGTTGTATACTTCAATCTACTGTTAAAGAAAGCGAGTGTCCCCACATTTGGGTATGGCGATAGTAAGAATTCGTTTGATACTTCATTCCAATAGTTAAAGAAAGCGAGTCTTCCCACATTTGGGTACTGTAACACGTCCGACAGAGCGATTGAAACCAAACGACTCTCGAGATGCACAGGTTTCTTACCAGATACATGTAGTAGACTTCTTTTTTCCCCCTTCTGCTTTGGTATAGCGCTTTCTATACTCCGTTCAACCAGACCCAAAATGGGCCATTTTGGTTATAATTGGGTTATATTGAGTACTTTGTTTCCTTTTCAATCGATGTCATTGTTAGCCCTGAATATGGCTGGTCCTGAGAAGGACCCTTAGTTTACTGTCTGGAGTCGTCTCTTGCTCGTATCTCAATATTGCGCTTCTGCAATCATGTTGTCCTTTTTGTTTCCACCTGTTCTAGCTTTGTTGGCAGTCCTGAAAATGACTATGAGCTGGGACCTACTTTCGTGTTAGCTTCAGGTTTTCCCAGCCTTATTTCCAGCTGTCTTATGGTTCTGCTGATTATAGCTGGGACAAGGTCCTCTAGAATTTCTTCTAGTGTTTTTTCACTAGGTTGGCGCTTGTGTCTTTGGATAGTTTCATCTCTTATTTCTGTGACGATTTGCCTCTCTACTTCAATTCTTTTAAGGATTTCTTCGTTGTTCTTTATCATTTCAGCCAACTTTGCTATGTCTTCTTGGATTTCTTGCTGTATTGATTCCATTTCGCGGATCATTTGTTTTGCAGTATACAAGTCGCCCTGGATTTCTCCTCATATGACAGTTGGGGTTTTGTTTAGTTTAGTGTTTTCTTGTCCATCTTGTTGTGTTTCTTTGATGTTTCTCATCTCAGACGTCAGTTGTCTGATTTGAGTTGTAAGGCCTTGTTCTTGATGAAATAGAACATTTGCTGTTACTCTATTCTTTGCCTCACCAAACGATACTCCCTTACTGATTGATACTTTTATTATCTTTCTTGTTTCCTGATATGCTGGGCAACCGCAGTATCTTGCTCCGTGCTCTCCCAGGCAATTCATACAGATTCTATCTTGATTGGGTGCTTTGTAGTCGGCGTTTTTCTTCGCCTTTGTACAGTCACTGTATGCGTGGCTTCCCGCACAGTACCTGCAGGCTACCTCTTTTCTACAGGAGCTCTTAGTGTGCGAAAAACCCTGGCACCTGGAAAATTATATACCTGGAGGGATATATGCCTCTGTCCTTCGAGCTCTGCTTTGTATAGTGAGCGTCAGTGGCATAGTTGTACTTTGAACCGTCAATATCATGAGGTTAGTCTCCTTCAGGTTCCATGTTTTCAGCCTCTCAACGTGTGTGGTTACGATACCAGAGCTTTCGGCCTGCAGGTACCTGAGGACTTGTTGATCTGTCAAGCGTGTGTCGATTCCTCTGATGACCAGCTTCTTGCTTTCCCAGTCAATCTCATCTATTGCTGTTATCTGGTGAGGCAGCTGAACTTCTCTAGGGCCTGACTCTAGTGCAGCCATCAGAGACTTGTTCTTGTCCGTTGCATTAAGGGTTAGTATCACACCCTTATGGTGTCTTTTGACACTTATTACTCCTCTTCTGCCTACTAATCCCTCCAAGAGACCGATTACTTTGTCGTTCGGCACGGATCTGAGGGAGACCTCTTCTCCAGACACCTGGGTGATCTTAACGATCTTCTAATTTAGTGCCTCGTGAGAAGCGGCCTTGCTTGGCTTGCGAAGGTGGCACGCTCTGACTTCCGTCTCCGTTACAGCGTGTGGCCTGTGGGACGGACTCACGTTTTGGTTTGTTGTCTGCTTCTGTTTAAGCGGTGAGCCTGGTTTCTCAGGCTCAGGTTCCTGAATTTTGTCTATATTCTCGACCGTAATCGGGGTTTGGTGCAGATTCTCTGAAGTAGACACGATTTCGGCTGTCGATTCGGGTCCGTAAGGCGGTGGCGACATTGCCCTCATCTTCTCTTTTGATTCCCAAATCCGATGGAGCGACCTCACAATGCTTTCTGAGGTCTGCAATATCGGGGATTTCTTCTATTACATCAGAGATGTTTGCTTCTGTCCCTTCTTTCGCCTCGTCAGGGTCAGGTTATTCAGGATCTCTGGTAGGCTGTTACCCGTCTCTGTTACCTCCGTCGTAGTGTCAAGAGTTTTACTGGTTGGCTTGTTTGGTATTGTCACGGATTGCCTCCCCTGCTTTGCTGTAGTGGTCCAACAGTGGCCAAAACTCAAGAGTATCTAAATGGGTCGTCAAAGGTGTATACCTTCGCACAAGATTACTCTTGGCAGAGATGTAAATAGAAGTGTAATGATGCTTCTATCAGAAGGGAGTATTCACAAAATAATTCAGAAGACAAGTGTGACCGTATGGCTTTCCACGCTAGCATTATCCCTACTATTTCCACGCTAAGCATTTATACGTGCTATAATATGCTACATATAAGAATGACAGACCTCAAAAGCAAAAAAGACGTTTTTACACAAAACGCAGTATCATTCAAAGTTCAGTTGGCAGTCACTGCTCTGAGAAGGCAAACGTAGGTCAGTCCCAGATAATAATAATGAATGGGTTTTATGAGAGGAAAGTGGGAAATGAATGTTTGTGTGATCTGGTTTTTTTTTTAATCCAATTGTTAAGTTGGAAAAGATCACACGTGAAAAAAGTCGAAATAACAGAAAGTTGTGTGCAAAATGTCGAAAACAGAGAGACGTGTGCAGAAATTGTAACGTGTGGGAAAAAAGAATGGGACGTGTGGAAAAAGGACAGGAACAGTATAAAAAGGAGAGATGTGGGCGATAGTCAGAGATTTCAGGATTTATGATTCCAAGGATTCCATGATTTTTTTAGATAGCGTTAGGTGAACTTCGTTTTTGAGGACCGCAACCTGCGCACAAGTAACTGCCCTGTCACACAAGAACCATGCGGCATAACGCTTAGCAATGGTTATTGATCAGCGCCGACTCTGTGTAATTGGGTGGGGGGGTTGGGTTGATTTAGTGACCTATTTTCGTGTGATGATAGCGTGCAAGAAGCTTACCTGTCGTGCACTACGGCATTTACGTTTAAAAAAATAAAGAAGGGAAACCCGAGGCCTGTAAACAGTACATAAATAAATATTACACACAAAGGTATGTTTTCCGGCACTGAAATTTAGAAGTAGAAAACTAGACAACAGAAAAACAGCAGAAGTGAGAGGCTTAACGGAGAATCGAACCCAGGACCTTCCGAACGGCACCCCCGCCTATCCACTGTCACAGGAGCAGTAACATAATGTGGTAACATGACGTAAATTAAAAAGAAAGGCCTACATACCGAGAGATAATAGTAGGGGTACCACGTCATGGAGACAGCGACGTAAATGGATTCGAGCAGTTTGTTTTTGAGAACCGGGCATGAAGGAACAAGAAGGGCCTAGATAGGACAAGAAGACATTTTACCTTGAAAAAGTGATACCAGGATTATTCTTCCCATTACAAAGTCAATTACACTTCAACTATGTGAATGCCATGAATCTGTGTGGAGTCTGCTATTGGATTGATATTTTCGCCAACTGTTTGCTTTTCGCTTTGGAAGTGCTGGCTACCACTAAGGTCAATTAAGTAAAGACAAAGGTTTTACGATAACTTGAGGAAAATAAAAGAAGATGCCCCTTTCGTCAATTGTAAGGTTGGTAACAAAGTTTAAGTAGGATTTGAAGAATTATCTCTTCATATGGAACATTGTACTGTAAAATCCCTTCAAGAAATTTTGTTGTAGGGTTAAGGAGCTATCTTGGGAATTTCGCGTAACTTGAACAAAACCCCAAAATTCTAGGGCCAGTGAATAAGTATTAAATTAAGAGAGCAGAAGGGAACCAATTGCCATGAATACTTGTATCAATAAAGGACAGGTATAGATACAATCACAGATCTATGCATCAGTATATACAATACAGGATATATATATCACATGACATGAAGACATCAGTCTTTATAACATTGCCCAAAAAAGCCTAATGCAACAGAATGTTTAGACTTCAGAACAATCAGCCTGATGAGTCATGTAATTAAAATACTGCTCAAAATCATGCAGGAAAGAATAAACAGTAAGGTAGACAGCGAAATCCAAGAAGAACAGTTTGAATTTATATGGAACAGTGGAACAAGAGAGGCAATATTGTGCCTAAGAATATTAGCATAAAAATATACACAGGTCCAAAAAGTATGTATGTGTGCTTCATTGACTAAAAGAAGGCTTTTGACAGAGTCCATCATGAGAAAATAATTGAATGCCTCGAAGACATAGGTATTGATGGAAAAGATATAAGAATACTCAGTAACCTTTATTGGGAGCAAACTGCCACAGTAAGATCTGGAAGGAATTATTCATCATACATAGACATAAAAAGAGGTGTCAGACAAGGTTGCGTGCTGTCCCCCCTGCCTACTTAATCTATAAACCAAAAAATTGTTCAAACAGATAAAAGAAATGCCAGGACTGAACATCAGTGGAAGGTCAAAAAACAACCTTAGATATGCAGGTGAGACCATGTTGTTAGCTGAAAGCGAACAGGAGTTACAAGAACTAGTGAAGCAAGTGAACAGTATAAGTCATGAATATGGACTGGACATTAATATTGAGAAAACAAAAACTATGATAATTAGCAAAACGGACAATAAGCCCACATTAAAGATAAGCATAAATGGGAAAATCTTAGAGCTACTCATATCTTGGTAATATAATAACAGAAGATGGCAGATGTGAAACAGAAATCAAGAAGAGAATAGGAATGGCCAAAGCTACATTCAACAACATGAAACATATACTGACATCTAAACAGTTATCTCGCAAATTAAAACTGAGAATCATAAAGTGTTATATATATTCTGCATTTCTGTATGGTGTAGAAACATGGACAATGAATAAGCATTTGGAAGAATATATTGAGACTCTTGAGATGTGGATGTATAGAAGAATGGGGCACATCTCATGGAAAGAGAAGAAAACAAATAAGGAGGTCCTACAAAATTTAGGTATGAAAAGAGAACTAATGAGGGAGGTCAAAGTTCGGCAGCTAAAATACTTTGGCCACATAAAAAGGCATCACACCTTGCAGAAGACCATAATAGAAGGGAGAGTTGAAGGCAAACGTGCAAGGGGAAGACAGCGCTATAAGTGGGAAGATAACATCAAGAGAGGGACAGGAAAGAGTCTACCAGAGTGCACCACCAAGACAAGAGACAGAAGACGTTGGAGATCCATTACAGCCAACCTTCGTTGTGGAGATGGCAGCTGATGATGATGATGAGTTAAAAGAAGCGCAAAACATTTTTTGAGGAAAATAATTAGTTTATTTTATTTAGTACAATTCTCCTTCCTTGTTACGTTTAAACTTTAAGTCTGCAAGTGAAACTACGTGTTCGTGGTTTTATGTGTAATGTATCCCCTTACAGCATTATATTATACAGGAAAGGGCATTAGTAGTGTACGTGCATACATTTGATACATAACAGCATGTTTGTGGAGGTATGTATGTGCATGAATGCAAATGTATGTATGTGCGTGTATGTATATATATGTAGAGATATGTGCAGATTCCATGTATTTTCCTCTTCTATGTCTCTTTTTAAATGCTTTGACTTTTTAAGATTTAAAAAAATCTCATCCATGAAAAAAATAGACTGGTGATTCTGGTAGCAGGAAGAAAGTCTGCATACCAAGAATCCCGATGATTGGCCGGCATCGACTTCAGCGATGAGTGCTTCTCACGTGGCCATCTGTATGTGCTATTTTCCCAAATTAGCATGCGGGAACACTTACACGTCAAGTGACTGTAATTCCAATGTCATCTACAAAGAAGCCCTTACTTAAATTTTTTGTGTTACAAGCACACCTCAATGTAATCACTTACAGACCTTTGGGAACGGAGTAGGTCAAGTCGATGATGTTGAGGGTCATCTGCTGTAGAATGTTCCTGAAGGCAGACATTGTTGGCTGTTTCCTGCACATTTGTGGTTCTAACAAGGGGTATGACTTGATGATCCTGATTGTCTGATAATGTCATCCGGATAGTGTTTAAAGTTGTGGGTAGTGATGGAAAATGAAGTTTATAATTGGCTTTAGAGGAGTTGCTATTTACATTCACATGGCGTTTGGCAGGATATATTGATGTTGATGTGTGAGTTGTGCCTTTGAGGGTACTTTCTGGATATCTGATATTTGTCACCAACATACTGGTCCCTTGATAGGATAAGGTCATCTTACCGCTACAAAGATGCTTCTTAGGGGCTCCTAATATGGCAAGGAAGACCGAGCTGTGATCTGTGAAAACATGTTCATTTCTGAGGCAGAGTTGCTTCAGTTTAACATTGTTAGTTTCAACACATTTGCGGTAATGGGCACGGACAGGAGGGACAGTAGATGAGAAATACATTTTGGCATTATGGAATAGGCATTGAATATGGATGAGATCTCATTTAGGTCTGTCTGTGAGAGTTCAATATCTTTTATTGAGTCTGACTGACCTATGTGCACAGTTACTCTAGTTACAGAGAGATCAGGCGAAAAATGTTTAAGGAGGGTCAGTAGGTCCTGAATTGATGCCCAGTTCTTGAAGCGAACAGACACAGAATCTGTATCACCAGTTACTAGTTTTGATTGTTGAAGCTCCTTCATGGTTTAGTCCCCAAAGATAAGATGTTTTCTTATGTTTGTGTGGATGCCAGTGATAACACCTGTTGTTTTCCTTGTTCCAGTTAAACTGTGACTGCTAGAAGTCTTATGGTATGCACTGGCAGCTGCCGGTCAAAGTGGCGAATGGCGATTTAAAATTTGGACAGGAATTCAGCAGACACTGACTGCAAAATTTTCGGGAGTGTCCAGGGAACTACCTTCATTAAGGCGTAGTTCAGAATGTAATATTTGTTGCTGAGGTCAGTCACTGTCCGAATATTTTTGTTTGTGACCCAATTTTTTTTGTATACTGCTGTGTAGTTTGCCGCTGATTGTGAGTTTTGCTGTTTTCATAGCTACTTTTTAAAGACAAGTGATCAGCCTGAAGCTGTTCGTAAGATTTTTTAAGACTGCTCAGATATTATTTATATATATCATCATGTTGTGATTGTATGGTTTGCTTGCATGGTGTCCTTTCTAGATTACTATCACATAATCCTATGAATGAATTATGCTGTCTCTGTAATGGTAGATCTTGATATAATAGAAGGCATGTCTTGTTCCATCTGTAGTTCCTTGTCATACTCCTGAGCGAATGTCACGGATGACTTCATATAAGAGACAACGGGAAAAGGGCAATAAGCGAGGGCTAATTTCTGAGCACTGGAAGTGGTTAGTGCATTGTTGTTAACAGCCGCGGAAGTTCTTGCTATTCAATTGACTCCAGCAGTCGTTGCTGTTTCCCATAAATGATTCAAATCTTTCTGGATCCACTCTTTTACAGCAGACTCTGAGCTTGATCCATAACTTTGTTTGAAATATTGTAGAAGTGGAGACTAATATGTCCAGTAGAAATGGCATCTTTGACATAGCATCATTAGCGTCAGTGTGAAATTCAATAGAGACGACTGGTTTATAGTAGACCTTTGACAAGCCACATAAGGCGTCATACTCAAGCAATGTTTGGAATGTTAATATCGCACACTGGTTGTAGTTTTCATATTGTAGTGTTACTAATGGTGCTGAGGGCATGTCTGCATTGAGAACCTTGGTCTTCTTTTTCACCGCTTTAGGAGCATTAAAGACGTAGTCCTTTTGTTTCCTTCTGCTTGGTCAAGTCGTGATGAATGTTTATTGCTGAGGAATAAGGTAACTAGCTTTCTTCATGGCTGGTAACCACTACTCTTAATGCATTGACTTGGGTTGCCGGATTTCATTTTTATGGAAGATTTTTCAATAAGGCATCACACTGAAGACCTGTAATAAAACAAACTAAATTGTTAGGCACTCAATTATTCATGGGTGGTCAGCTACACATTAAACAATACTAGAAGTTTTGATGCAAAACAGCACAATGTATTATAATAGTAGATCCATTTTTCAGCAAAATCAAAAATTTCACTTCATACTGACACTACAAAAGTGGTGTTATGACAAAGCCACAATGATAACGAACACAATGATATTAAAATCCATCAAGTGTCTTGGTTTATACTTAGATCTAGTGATGCCCTCTGTCAGTGTCTTGGTTTATACTTAGATCTAGTGATGCCCTGTATGCTAGTGTCTTGGTGTATATTAAGACACTAGCATACCTAGCGATCACTAACCTAGTGATGCCCTGCCAGTGTCTTGGTTTATACTTAGACCTAGTGATGCCCTGTATGTCAGTGCCTTGGTTTATACTTAGACCTAGTGATGCCCTGTATGTCAGTGCCTTGGTTTATACTTAGATCTAGTGATGCCCTCTGTCAGTGTCTTGGTTTATACTTAGACCTAGTGATGCCCTGTATGCTTGTGTCTTGGTGTATACTAAGACACTAGCATACCTAGTGATCACTGACCTAGTGATGCCCTGCCAGTGTCTTGGTTTATACTTAGACCTAGTGATGCCCTGTATGCTAGTGTCTTGGTTTATACTTAGACCTAGTGATGCCCTGTATGCTTGTGTCTTTATTTATACTTAGACTTAGTGATGCCCTGTATGTAGTGTCTTAATTTATACTTAGACCTAGTGATGCCCTGTATGCTAGTGTCTTGGTTTATACTTAGACCTAGTGATGCCCTGTATGCTTGTGTCTTTATTTATACTTAGACCTAGTGATGCCCTGTATGCTAGTCTTGGTTTATACTTAGATCTAGTGATGCCCTGTATGTCAGTGCCTTGGTTTATACTTAGATCTAGTGATGCCCTCTGTCAGTGTCTGGGTTTATACTTAGACCTAGTGATGCTCTGTATGCTAGTGTCTTAATTTATATTTAGACCTAGTGATGCCCTGTATGCTAGTGTCTTGGTTTATACTTAGACCTAGGGATGCTTTGTATGTCAGTGTCTTGGTTTATACTTAGATCTAGTGATGCCCTCTGTCAGTGTCTTGGTTTATACTTAGACCTAGTGATGCCCTGTATGCTAGTGTCTTGGTGTTTACTAAGACACTAGCATACCTAGTGATCACTGACCTAGTGATGCCCTGCCAGTGTCTTGGTTTATACTTAGACCTAGTGATGTCCTGTATGCTAGTGTCTTACTTTATACTTAGACCTAGTGATGCCCTGTATGCTAGTGTCTTGGTTTATACTTAGACCTAGTGATGCCCTGTATGCTAGTGTCTTAATTTATACTTAGACCTAGTGATGCCCTGTATGCTAGTGTCTTGGTTTATACTTAGACCTAGTGATGGCCTTGTATGTCAGTGCCTTGGTTTAAACTTAGATCTAGTGATGCCCTGTATGTCAAGTATCTTGGTTTATACTTAGGCTTAGGATGCCCTCTGTCAGTGTCTTAGTTTGTACTTTGACCTAGTGATGCCTTCTGTCAATGTCTTGGTTTATAGACCTAGTGATGCCCTGTATGTCAGTATCTTGGTTTACACTTTGGCCTAGTGGTTTTAACTCATGCATTATGGTGCCCCATATGCCTTGTCGAGGACTATGGGCATATTCATCGGCTGAAGTAATGGGACTGCACATGGATTCTGGCTAAGTGATTTTATATATCCAGTGTTTCTTTTGTGTGACCGTGGGTTTGTCAACAGTTGGCGGTGGCACATGAAGTAAGTATTTGTGGTCTCCATTGGATGAACAAGTCATCACAGGAAAAATAGTTTTCATGAATTTGGGCCTAGATTTTTTTTTTTTTAAACTTTCTAGACACTTTATTTTTAAAAAGACTTTTTATTAATTAGCTTAACTGTCAACCTGAGCGAACCTCTGCCCACTATGTCTGATATCATGCCCACATCCCCTAGTCATCCTGCCCTAGCGAACCCTCACAAACAACAAAATTCATGCACTTGGAATGTGAATCATCCAGACAACTGTAATCTGTACTTGCAACACCTACAATACCAAACATAAGTGGGGCTTGTGTTTGTAACACAAAACTGTCAAAGTCAAAACAATCAGGTTCTAATCTTGTGTTATCAGAATGAGATCATACCTGCATGTCTAGTCCATGTAGCATGTTCATAATTAACAATTCATGTTGGTGTTGCTTCATCCCAGGGCCCATGTATATTGCTGCAGGAACAGATGACAAATCAACATAAAAACTGATCATCTCAACAACAAATCTACAAGATAAAATAATTGAGCTAAAACTTCAAACATAACTTTTTTTTCAAACTTTAGATAAGAAATTATGTCAAATGAGTGTTCATCCTGAATATCTGGCTTGTCAAGTGTTGTGTGACACATATTTGACTTGTCAAGTGTTCTGTGTGACATTTTTGACTTGTAGTTGTACTGTGTTCTGTGTGGCATAACAGACTTGTCAAATATTATGTGTGATATATTTGACTTGTCAAGTGTGCTGTGTGACATATTTGGCTTGTACAGTGCTCTGTGTGATATATTTGACTTGTCAAATGTTCTGTGTGACATATTTGACTTGTTAAGTGATCTGCATGACATATTTGACTTGTACTGTGTTCTGTGTGACATATTTGACGTGTCAAATGTTCTGTGTGACATGTTTGACTTGTACTGTGACAAATTTGACTTGTCATATATTCTGTGTGACATATTTGACTTGTCAAATGTTCTGTGTGACATATTTGACTTGTCAAATGTTCTGTGTGACATATTGGACTTGTCAAATGTTCTGTGTGACATATTGGACTTGTCAAATGTTCTGTGACATATTTGACTTGTCAAATGTTCTGTGTGACATATTTGACTTGTCAAATGTTCTGTGTGACATATTTGACTTGTTAAATGTTTTGTGTGACACATTTGGTTTGGTTTGGTTTTAAGGACTATCTTCAATGCACATGGACTACTCCATCAGTGTTTTGATCTCCTCCCTCAGATCACACAAGAAGGATCTCAGCACAGTGCATGAACTCTGTAGCACTGGCGAGAATTCCACTGTGTGTATATAGAAATCCCACATTCTATAAATATTTTTGTTGTGGGTAGGTTTCTAATTTTTGAAATCTTGCCAGGGCAGCGGCATGATAGGCCTACTCTTTACGATTTCCAACTGCCATGTGATTTTAACGTGCACAACTTGCACACAGGGCCTCCTGTTTTGTCACCCTTATCCGAGAAGGCTAGGCATCCGATCTCACTAACCAGGAGACCAGGGGGGAGTATGACATCATTAGGACCATTAGGTTCTGAAAAAAAATTTCTATAAATTATATTCCCTCCCCTGCCAAATTGAATCCGGTACTTCCAGAACTCGAGGCGGACGCTATATATTTGACTTGTCAAATGTTCTGTGTGACATATTTGACTTTTCAAGTGTTCTGTGTGACATATTTGACTTGTCAAGTGTTCTATGTGACATATTTGACTTGTCAAGTATTCTGTGTGACATATTTGACTTGTCAAGTGTTTTGTGTGACATATAATGTGATATGATGCATGTTGATCAACTTGGATATAACTGACACTGCAGTTGGCAATGAACAAAATCTCCCAAGCAGAATTGGACAACGTCCAAGACCAAGCTCTGAGGTTCATATGAGGGAGGATGAGAACCACGCCAACAGCCGCCTGTGAAATTGATGCAAACATAGAACCTTTGGACAAACAATGTAAATGTGCAGTCCTGGAAGCAATCCAGCGCTATGGAAGAATAAGAAAAGAACAATCAAACAAACAGTTCTCTGAAAACTGGAAGCCCATTAGTAATTTAAAACAAACAAAACAATCACTACTACACGTAGCAACAACTACAGCAGAACACTGGCGGGTCCGGGGGGGATGGGACTTAGAAATTTTTTTTTTTAAAAACCGCTCCAGTACTCATTCTTTGTTATCATCAGACTTCATAATAACTTTAGAATGCATTGTGCATATTTTTGTATTAACTAAAGAATGCATTGTGCATATTTTTGTATTAACTAAAGAATGCATTGTGCATATTTTTGTATTAACTAAAGAATGCATTGTGCATATTTTTGTATTAACTAAAGAATGCATTGTGCATATTTTTGTATTAACTAAAGAATGCATTGTGCATATTTTTGCGTTAACGTTACTGCAAAGCAGAATAATACAGAAACAAACTCTTGATTTCAGTTCAGCTGGTGTATGCATTGAAGATCTTCTTACAGTTCTGAATTGCCCAAAAAATGATGCAGAAAACGTGTTTGCCTCAATTTGGAAATCAATAGAACAGTCAGCTAATAATCTTGAAATTCTTTTTAGAAAGCTGAGAATTGCTAGACAACAAACAAGGCAGGAAAATCATGCACCAATTTGTGTGGAAGAATATTATAGAAGAAGTGTATTTATTCCTATGTTGGATTTTATAGTAACTGATGTGAAGACGCGTTTTTCAGAAAATACGTTTAATTGTGTTCCATTTAAATACTCTTCTTCCAATCAGTTTAACCAATATTAATAAAGATCTGCACACATGCACTGAAAGATTATGGAGAAAATATGAGACTATGTTAATGAAAATTCAAATGAATTCTTTACAAATCTTTAGATCAGAAGTTACAATCTGGCAAGTTAAATCTTAGCGGCTTCTGCAAAATCAAGAAAGTGTTATGAAAGATCCTGTAAAAGCATATTCATACTGTGATCGTAACATTTATCTCAACTGTCACATTCTATTACAAAATTTATTAACATTTTATATCAGTGTGTGTTAAGGGAGATTGAAGTGCCCAAGTATTCTAATGGTATTGGTTTGATCTCAACTTTTATAAAATACAGTAGCCGCTCCCCATAGTAACAGGTTATTCAAAATTTGTAATGCCAACATGTAAAATTTTGATTAAATTCTTGAATAAAGTCCAATTGGCAAAGCTCGGTCAACATGATATATTGAAGTGACTCTTCATTTTGACGAAATTTCTTACACAATATGACATACAGACTTTCTTTACGAAGTTCACTATATATTTTCAATCATTGAAAATTAGGCAATCATTACAATTCTCCTTATAGTCAGTTCCATTTAACGTAACATATTTCTGAATCAACATTTTCTGCTCCAATTTATTCTTATATCTCGATCAGTTGCTCCATATATTTTATTCTTTTATTAACTTCTTATTTTCCTATTAATTTACTTTAGTTCAGCACATTTGTAAGGTTAAAGAACCTGTTCCATGACTAGTTAACATGTGTAGTCAAAAATCCTATATCTTCACATGACGGGGAATTTACGTCCCAAAAATATAATTTATTATAATTGAGGCAATTCCTACAGCCCATAAATGTATTCGATACACAAACATATTATTTCTATAATACACTTGCCTTATTGGAGCTCACATATGTCCACAGTAAATACACACTGAATAAAGGCTTAACAGCCACAAGCCTGAAACACAGCCAGATGCTAGCAGCGTTACATATACTCTCCTCTTTTTGTCATATATAGTTACTAATTTTTCAGCAACACCGAAACATATTCTCATCCTTCATGCATTTAGTTGAGGTATGACATGGTGTGGAGAAATCCTGGCATTAATAATAAATTCACAGCTATTTATTTTCACACCATGAAGTGACCCCAACAGTGTGGCCAGTGTGGATCGTAGCTTTTCAGATCTTTGCAGATTTAAAACGTGGCTGAGAAATAGGATAACAGAAGAAAGATTATTAGGGTTGGCGTTAATGCAACTATATCAAGATATCAGTCTTCTTCTTTGATACTTAGCCACTGACTGTCAAAGCAGTCAGTGGCCATCACGCCTGGTGGCATCTTGTAGGGCAGCAGCAAATTGATTCCACTTTGTTTGGTCGGCGGCCATCCTTCGTACAGTGCCCCAACTCCGGTTCATTCTTTACATCTCAGCCTCCACAGTCTTCTGCCAAGTTGTTTTTGGTCAGCCTATCTTTCACTTTCCTTCAGAGGTCCATAGCATAGCTGTTCTTGTAATGGCATCAGGGTTCCTTCTGAGGACGTGGTCAATCCAACTCCAGCATCTGCCAGCTATGATGGTGTGCATGTCCTCTTGGTTATTCTGAATAAGTAGTTCTTGGTTGGTGATGGCATTCGGCCTAAAGATTCCGTGAATTTTCCTTAGGCAGATTGTGTGGAAATGGGACAGCTTTGACATTTCCTTCTCTGTTACTCTCCAGCATTCCACACCATAGAGAAGCACAGAAAGTACACAGATCAGTATTAACATAGAAAATGCAACTGACAGGTTGCAAATTCAGAAAAAAACAGAAAAACAGATTTTATAATGTAATATATTGTTTACGTGCAATTATGTTGTAAATAGTTTTTTTTAAGTATGGTATTAATATTTTTGAGTTACTGTTGTTATGCTAAAATGTAAAATATGTATGAATTTTTATCAAATTTTGTCTCTTTGTAGTTGTACCTTACTTTTATGTAATTATGTTATAAATAGTTATATTTTAAAAATAAAAATGAATATTTTTGAGATACTGTATAATAAAATTTATTACTTTGTGTTATTAATGTCTAAAAATATGTGTAAATAAGGAGTGGAGAGCCTTATTATTCTGATCTAATCCCACACCCATCCCCCAGGCAGACGATTCCTAGATCCGCCAGTGTAGAAGTATAATACCACATTCCACAGACATGAGAAATAATTTTAAAATACGGTCCTTTATCCTGGAAAGGAGTTAAAACTACTCCTAATAAAAACCACACTCATGGATAGCACCCTAAAAAGAGCCATGAACACAACACTACTTAAAACAGCTACTTTAGAGACTATAGACAGCTACCCTAACACTGCAATACAAGCATGCACAGATGGCTCTGCCTTGAAGGCCACCTTAAATGCTTGGTATGGAGCTTACGCATACATGCCACACGCTATGGTTTACCCATAATCTGTACGGGGTGTTTGCGTTTTCAAATGTGTATGGCCCGTACAAACGTCTGTACGGGTTTTTTCGCCTAATTATTAAACATATATATAAATCGATCGTCTTGTGCCACTACCGTAGCCATAATTTGCGTCATATTTAATGTTATTTGCAAGAGAGTTAGCTTTCGTTTCCGATCTTTATTTAGTAATGGGTGTATCCGCGTTTATTTTCTGTGAATTTTTTAAATTGCAATCAATCGGCATCGAACACGTGGCCATTTTCGCTCTAATTTTAATGGATTCTGACTCCGATGCGATGACAAGGAGATCTTTGTCTTTATTAGCGCTAATAACGGTTCTCAGAATATGGTTCATGGCAGAGATGGAAACGAAAGAAGAATGTCATTGCTAGTATGTATAATTTTAGGATTAGGTTTACCGGAAAGGTTTAGTTTTACGGCCGAATGTCACTGCTGACGAGGGCGTTTGTTGCTTTGCTACTGATGATGGGTGTAACGAAAAGATCGTCATTTGATTTGTATTGGTCAAATGACTTTCATTGAGAGGAAAAGGACTCTTCGTTTGTTGTTGTTTTTTTTTAATTTAAAAAAAAAAAATTTTTTTAAATTTTTTTATCGTTTTTTTCATCTTTCCATACCTCTCTTCCTATCAGATCTAACATGTACACAAACAAATTTTATTTCATCATTCATTTATTTCTATACAGTCCAAAAATTAGAGCAATTGACCAAAAAACTATAGAATTTACAAGTCATCCACTATAAAAAAGGGGGTGTTGTGAAAAAGAATGCAGCTGCAGGGCACATTTTCGGGAAAACAATGCAGCGTGCTAAAGGATAAGGTCCTATCAAACACAGGATTTCCTGGTCTGTTAGTGATAATTAAGTGCAGAAATAGACTAAATGATGACCCGATCACATCATTTTTACAGTGCAAAATAAACTCAGACAAATATTGTTTGAGTTTTAAAATAAATGAAGACCTGTTTTAAAAGGCAAAGTCCCCATACCTCTATGATGCAGCTGTAAGTGAGATTTTTTTACACGAATTAACTCTTTTGATACGTTTTTTCTGTCTTTTTTTTTTTTTGTACAGGTTTTGCTGGTCTTTGTACAGGGTTTTTGAATTTTTTGTACAGGTTTTTCATCTCCGAGGTGTGGCATGTATGCTTACGTGAAGAACCCAAATGGCAACATACTAGAAATATATGAACCATGTGGAGAATTCTGTACTAATTACCAAACAGACATTACAACAATAAACACCTTACTTACTTAGTCGTTCCCCTTCTACTGTGAGGTGTAGAGGTTTAGAAGAGAGAGCGCCAGACTATCCTATCGGATGTCTTCTTCCTGGCCTGGTTTCATTCGTCCTCGATCCTTCAAAATTGTCTAATGTTGTCCTCCCTGCGGACTCTGGGTCATCCTGGGGGTCTGGATCCCTGGCTCTTTGTTTCCCATGCTTGTCGTGGTAGTCGATCTTCTCCCATTCTGCAGACATGGCCAAACCATCTTAGTTCGGACTGTTTTACTTGGGTTTGCAGCGGGTGGGATTTTAGGCCTTGGCGTATCGTCTGGTTGCGGACCATGTCTTTTCTTGTTACTTCAACCATCTTCCTCAGATACCTCATTTCTGAGGTTTGGATCTGGCTTTTGTGGGGTGTAGTCATTGCCCATGACTCGCATCCATATGTCAGGAGTGGGACATAGGTGGAGTGGTATACAGCCATCTTCATTTTCTTACCAACCTCTTTCTTGCTGAGGAATCCTCGATTTATGGCCTGAAAAAGTCTCCCAGCCGCTGCTTTTCGAGTGGCCAACTCTTCTTTGATGCCTCCCTTTCGGTCTATAATAGCTCAGAGATATTTAAAGTGGTCGACCTGCTCCAGGACCTGTTCTCCCAGCTTAATCTGATGTCTTCAATAAACACCACTCACAACAATACTCAACTTGTTTAAACAAGAAATCTATATGTAGGTATCACAAAGTGATTTTTAAAAATTTTGTTTGTAGAGTGTCTTGTGTATAAATCTTAATAGATCTCTTCAAGCCATGAAATTTCCTTTTTAAATTTGTAAAATTGAACATCAAACCACCGAGTTACAGCATTTCAAAATTTTGAAGACTTACTAAATTTTCAGAACATCTTCGTACCGAATAAATTGCATGACTTGTACAATCATAACTGCAGTCAACAAACTCTCACCAAGTCAATAATGCTTTTTTTTTTTTTACAAAGTCATACAAGTCCTTATTGCAGAAAAGAAACATAGCAAGTGCAACAAATCAATTAAATGAATTATGGTTAATCAAAATTGACAAAAAATACAATCTCAAGTCTCATTGTTGTGCTCGCAAAGTGCAAATATAAATTTTGATGCACTCATAAATTAAAAACTACTCATAGGAAAGTTATCAGATTTCTTGAACTTAAAGAGAGCATTTTATACTTCATGATTTATTTTTTTGAGCCACATGAAATACTGAATACTATAAAACTGCATTATGTGAAAATGGGTCAAAGGCTAAATTTGCAGTTCGGAAGAAAAATCTCACAAAATTCCAAATGTTGTCATAAAATCACCCCGCGCGCACCATGTACGCGTGGGAAATGTAAACCAATAGTGTGTCTTTACAATGATACACAGCAATCCCGCCTGTCTTAACGATTTCTTAGTAAAGTGCAAAACTTTTTAACTGCCCCTCGTACTATGCTCTGGTTCTGGGCTCTCCCAAGGAATTGTCACATCCTGCACAGAGCCACTTCTCAGCTCCCCGTGTTTATCACTGGGTCCATAGTGAAGTCCCCCTGCATGCAGTCAACCAGGTCAAAGCCAAAGAATCACATCTGGGGCTCAAGTGACTTCTCCAATCTTAGTGTGCAATGCTGGGTTTTCAATATGTTTCACCACAGGGGAATCCCTGGAAGTGTGTGGGTGATTTCAAGAGCCAATGAGGGAGTAATTAGCCTCACAGGAATAGGTTCACTTCCACATTTGTATGATGCAGCATTGTGCATAGCTGGTGGTCATATAAAGATGTCTCCAGATATGCCTCCATGCATTATGTGAGCTGTAAAATGTTCTGTTTCACACGTGTGACTTCTAATGTGTTCTGACATATGAAACTAGTCATGTGTTCTTTGTGAATTGCTACCTGTAACATATGTATGACTTGTAACAGATAAATTCTGGTTCTAACAACTTACTTTTTATGAGGCTGTAATCTGTACAACCATGCTGGACACACAAACGTGATAAACAAAACAACTAGTGTGTACAATACTGCTCCAACAAAAGTCTTCAAGGTGAGACATACAAGACACATGACTGACATTAGGAGACTTAGTGTTGCATGACCCATCTGGTTCCAGGTCTGAAAACGAAAGATATTAAATATGATAATGTAAAGAAAATTGTTTCTATATTACCAAATATGGCAGAACAATAACATCAATATATCTTTAAAATGTGCTGGTCTGAAAAGTCTTCCTTTTCTCTGAAGAACAATGTGTGACAGTGAGGCTTATTACCCCAGCATTATTTGTGCCAATGAGATAAGGTCGTATAATTTAGTTGGACCAATCACAATTGTTGACAGTGACAAGAACTCACAACACTGTCGAGCTAACTAAAAGTTAGCATTTTAAAGAGAGTTCCATGTAGACAACCTTGGAGAAGGTTGTGTTTCGTACTTGTGAGTTGTTGAGAAAGCCATGTTTGAGCTGTCTCATTTTCAAAAAACCACAAAGACATGTTCTAAGTTAAATTTCTTGAAGTATTTCAGAAAGAAGCATACTGTGTGTAAAGTTTAATGATATCGTTTTTCACGACAGAATATAAGCGGTCTCTATATTTCTGTACCAGGAGAAAGACTATGTAAAGTGGTAACACATGTAAGTACAATCTCAATTTTATTTCAGTTCCCAGATAGAATTGATTTTATTGAAGGAAGAAAACCAAGAAACAACTGCAGATGTATTGATCTTTCATCATCTGAAGAAAATAACACCCTTATTTAATAAAGGTAAAAGGCACATATCTTGTACTGAAAAGTTGTGGAAGCAAAAGTCAAAGTGACCTAGATCGTGAGCTGTACGAGATTTTTGGGTAACTCATACAATTACGGAGAGAGAAAGGTAAATACAGACACTACAGTAAACTACCTTCACAACAAACAATATTGATTTGATTTCCAGCTGCAGTTGTTTACTTATGTATTTCTGTAAATAAACCTTATTATATGACTCAGCTGAGTAATGCAGATTTGTCGAATGAATTGAATGCAAAGCTACTACACTGTTAGTAAGTACACCACTATAGCACCTTAACAACATCTATCGAGAGAAGAACAAACCTGGCACATTTCCACAAGAATCTACACCTCTAACGGCAAGCTAGTACTTATAATACACTTGATGGACAAAGATGATGGAAAGAAGATAATAATAATATAATAGAAGGACACGGTCACAAATGCTCAAAAGTCTTCCTTTTCTCTGAAGAACAAAACTCAAAAGTCTTCCTTTTCTCTGAAGAACAAAACTCAAAAGCCTTCCTTTTCTCTGAAGAACAATGCTCAAAAGTCTTCCTTTTCTCTGAAGAACAAAACTCAAAAGTTTTCCTTTTCTCTGAAGAACAAAACTCAAAATTCTTCCTTTTCTCTGAAGAATACAACTCAAAAGGCTTCCATTTCTCTGAAGATTAAAACTCAACAATCACATCAGAGCTAAAGTTAATTTGTTTGAAATTGAAAATTGGATGACATGGGCAATCAATGACATTAGGTCCTTTTTTTTAAATTATTAAAACTGAAACAATGTGAAAGGAAGAGTAGTGAGGAGACAGTAGCTCTGAATCATTACAAAAAATGTGGAGCCCATTGTGCTTTCTTAGTTTGAGATCCAACATAAGCACAGTGGTGGTTCTATGTTCTATGTACAAAGCACAAAGTAAAAATGATGATCACTACCTTGTCAGAAACAGACAGATCAACAATGTCTATTAGAACAAGGGGAAGCTACTCCCAAAATGCAGCAGGGAATAAAATTAAGAGAGTGATCCAAGTATATCAGATAGGTGGATTAAACACCATGAATGTCATATGAGTGGACTAAACACCAGAAATATAACAGAAGTGGACTAAACACCAGAAATATAACAGAAGTGGACTAAACACCAGAAATATAACAGAAATGGACTAAATGCCAGAAAAATAACAGAAGTGGATTAAACACTAGAAATATCAGATAAGCGGACTAAACACCAGAAAAATAACAGAAGTGGATTCATCATAACATGCCCTATGCAGAACGTCGCTCTCATCACAGCCCACCTGAAATACTCTCGATCTCTAGCCAGCCTTCCCACCACCTCCACTATCGTATTCAAGGTGTCTTCAATGTCTTGTGTCCACCGTCATGTTGGTCAGCCTCTGCCTCATCTTCCAGGTACCATACCCTCCATCACTGCTCTTTCTAAACCTCTATGACGTTTAGTGTGGCCAAAATATTTCAATTTCCTGGACATGATATTGTTTATAAGCCAGTTTTCCTCGATGTTCAGGTCATGTAGGATGTCTATATTTTTCTTATTCTTGGTCCAAGATATTCTGAGAATTTTTCTGTAACACTTTGCTTCGAAAGATTCATTTTTTTTCTTTAATAATTGTGTAATGGTCCATGATTCACAACCATACGTTGCGACTGGAAAGGTGCATGTTCTCAGAAGTTTTACTTTTATTAATTTGCTGGTGTTATGCCATAGGTTCTTCATTTTATTTAACCTCTTCATTGCTATGGCCAGTCTCCTTCTGACCTCTTTTAAGCAGTCTCCATTGTTGTTAATTATGGAGCCAAGATAACCAACATTTGTGACATTTTCAATTTCCTCATTATTGATGGTAATTTTTGGTTGGCATCTTATTTTGTCAGTGGACATTATCTTTGTTTTTTTCTGTGTGTTCAGAAAAAGGTTCTGATCCTCACTGTGTCTTTTGACAGACAGGATTAACTGTTCTAGTCCCTTGGCACTATTTGAAAGAATAACTGTGTCATCTGCGAACCTGAGTTCTGGAATCGCATTTCCACCAATTGTGAACAGATCACAATTTTCACATTATTGGTCACTCCTAACATTTTTCATTACATTTTCTGCATAGATGTTAAACAAGTATGGAGAGAGGATGCAATCCTGTCTTACTCCCCTTTTCACCTCAAACCATCCTGATGTTTCCCTCCGCTACTTGTTGTTCATGATATAGTGTTTCGATTAGATGGATCAAATGCACAGGAAACCCCATGCCACTCATGATGTTCCACAATTTCTGATTTATGCAGTCGATGGCCTTGGTGTAATCTACAAAACAGGTGTGAAGATCTAAATTGGGTACTCCTCCGAATACCGGTCCCAGACTTTGTTCAACTGTTATTCTCAATGTGGCTATCTGGTCTGTACAGAATCTCTTTTGTTCATCTCTTAGTTGCTTGTCTATGAACTCTTTTAATCTCTCAAGGATGATTCATTTATATAATTTTATTGGCACTGATAATAACATTATTCCTCTATAATTTGTGCACTCTTGTAAATTTCCTTTCTTAGGCAACTTGACCAGATAACCTTCCTTCCATTCTGCTGATATTTCCTCTCTCTCCCAGACTTTGCCAAGTAGTTTGTATAATATCTCTGTAGAGGTATCAATATTTGCTTTGATGGCCTCTGCTGGAATGCAATCTGGACCAGCTGCTTTTCCATCTTTCATAAGCTTTATGGCTTTCTTTATTTCTTCTCTACTTGGTCGCTCACAGCTGATTTGTAGCTCCTCTTCTACTGGCTGGATGTCTGGGGGATTAGTTGGAGCTGGTCTATTGAGAAGTTCCTCAAAACGTTCTGTCCATCTCTTCATTTGTTCTTGTATATTACTAAGCAATTTTCCATTCTTATCTTTTATGAGGCCATTTGCTTGTTTATATTTCCCTGTTAGCTTCTTTGTGTTGTTGTACAGGTCCCTCATATTTCCTTTGGCTGCAGCTTCCTCTGCTTCCATAGCCAAATCATCAATATATTTAATCTTGTCTCTTTTGATGTTTCTTCTTACTTCTTTGTTTGCTTCTATGTACACTTCATGAGCCTTGGCTTTGGAGCTTCTGGTTTTGCTTCTGTTTAAATTTGCTTTCTTGTTTTTCATGTCTTCTATCTTACTAATGGTTTCTGTTGTTATCCATGCTTTGTGCTGATGTTCTCTTTTTCTCAGTACTTCTTCACATGTCTCTTTCCATATATTTTTTACTTGTTGCCAGTGGACTTCCGTATCTGTTTCATCTTCCAGCTATTGGAGTACCTGGTATTTGTTGGATACTGTGATTGAAAATTTTTCTCTTATTTCCTGATTTCTTAGAAATCCCACATTATACTGTTGCCTATAGATATACATGCTGTTGAACATTTCTTGAGCTTTAATTTTGTTTTAGCAAACAGAAGATGGTGGTCTGATACCACATCTGCTCCTCTACATACTTTCACATCAAGCAATGATGACCTAAACTTCTTACTTATGCATATGTGATCAATCTGATTCTCTGTTCTGTTGTCTGGTGATATCTATGTTGCTTTATGTATTCTTTTATGTGGAAATATGCTTCCTCCTATAGCTAGTTGATTTGAAGCACAGAAGTTTGGTAATAGTTCCCCATTCTCGTTCATCATACCTACTCCCTGCTTTCCCATGATTTCTTCAAAGCCAGTGTTGTCTGTTCCTATTTTCGCATTTAGGTCCCCCATCAAAATTGTGATGTCTTTTCTTTTCTTATTGACCAAGACGACATTTTCAAAAGTCTTCTTTCACAGATTATTCTTTATCGTTTGTTGGTGCATAACGCTGGATGATGTTTATATTTACTTTCTTTTTGGCTGATTTAAACCTTGCTGTTATAATTCGGGGTCCCATTGCTTCCCATTCTATAAGTGCCTTCTGTAATTCCTTAGCATTAGAGCCACCCCTTCACTGTGGTGGGCTTTTTCCTCCTCATGTCCTGAGGACAACACCATTTCTCTTGTGATCAATCTCCTCTTCTCTATGCCTTTCCACCGCGTCTCGCAGAGACCCAGGATATCAGTCCTGTAATCTGTCATTTCTGCTGCTACCTGTGCAGTTTTTCCCTTGTTCACACAGAGTGTGAACATTCCAGGTGACAATCCTGGAGATTTTCCTAGACGAAAAAAGGTAAGTCAACAACCCAGACTCCTTTCGGCTTTCTCTGGGTTGCTTCATGCACCTCCTTTCCAGAGGACCTTCTTCTGTCTTGAGCGGCTGAGTTGATTTATATTCTTTATTTGACTTGTCCATGTTTGTTGAAGTTTTTGTGGTAAAAATTTTTTACGGGATGAGGTAACCAACCCCATGCCCAACCCTCCTTAGTCGCTTTTTACAACATGCCTTTTAGGGTACCGTGTTATTATTCTTTGCTCTTCTTTCGGGCCCCGGTAACACACGGGAGTTCATTGTTCATACCTACCATCAATTACTGGACTCTATTTCAAATAACAGTTTGTATTGTTTGTATTGTTTGTATAAATTGTATTGTTTTTATTACCCAGGAATATTATTGATACCTGAAATGTGGTATTCAAATATTAATTTCTGCATATTTAACAAGGACTTAACTGACTAAATTGCCATTAGCAAACAGCTACAAAGACAGATGAGGCAAACATAGAGGACCGTCAGAGATCATTGTGTGAAAAAAAAGTGGTGGGCATTTTGTGTTCACATTTAAAACAAATTACCTTCAAATTTCTCCTGAATAAGGGCCAAAGGGCAAACAGTTCAAAGGAAGTGGTAACTGTAGTAAATGCATGCCAGGGAGTGTGTAATCTGGAAGCCAAGCACACTGATGCAAATAATGCTGCATTCAAGGACAAGGCACCTGGCACACTAGAAAAGGATACAAAAAATAAAAAGAAGAATATAATATTGTCAAGTGATTTCTTATTTGAAAACTGATAGCAAGACATCAGTGCACTGATCTTCAGTATTCTAAACTCTCATGATGGTTCTGTGTCATACAATAAATGTTTTCACCTCCTTCAGCTGAACAACTCTTTAGCCAGGTGTATCCAGTTCTTTCACACTTACATGTTGATGTAGCATGTCAATCTTCTCTGAGGGCACTTACATTTTGATGTAGCATGTCAATCTTCTCTGGGGGCACTTACATTTTGATGTAGCATGTCAATCTTCTCTGGGGGCACTTACATTTTGATGTAGCATGTACATCTTCTCTGGGGGCACTTACATGTTGATGTAGCATGTCAATCTTCTCTGGGGGCACTTACATTTTGATGTAGCATGTAAATCTTCTCTGGGGGCACTTACATTTTGATGTAGCATGTCAATCTTCTCTGAGGGCAATTACTGCGTAGATAGTCACCATCATGAGATCAAACAGACCTGGCACACTGAGCAAACATGGTATTTCTAACTGTCTTGTCCATAACTTCATTGGAGTGAATAGTAGATATCCTTCTTCCTCTTCCACGTTTGTCCTGAAAAGGATGTTCGTTGTGTTGTATCTGTTTATAGCAAAGCTGCAATATCTGCGCCTTTCGGCCGACACATCCAAATTCAGCACTGTATTTTTGGGACCGAGTTTACCCTCCCTCTTCGGTCCCTACTCTCTCAGCCAGACTACAGTGATGCAGCCTGCTTCCAGGACTAACACGTGGAGGTGGAGTAGGATCTTGGTCAGCTCTGGTTTGCTGACCTTGACGCATGCAGTCAAGCTATGGGTCGCTGAATGCATTCTCTATTGCTGCATATTTGGGTCCTGAACAGTAGATATAAGGTTAACTCTTTTTGTGTCATGCCAGGTGACTGCCAACATGAATTTATCTTCTGTGGCACAAAACACAGGATGATCTGCCTTTTTCAATTTGAGTTGCTTTTTCTTTAGTGCTTCAGGAAAATGCTTCCTGTTCTCAGCTACTGTTCCACATGCACCAATCTGAATTTCTTTCAGCTCTTGAAATAAAGCTGGGGCTGAATAAAAGCTGTTGCAATAGAGAATATGTCCTTTGTTGCCATGTCCACCAAGAAGATCTTTCACAACCCTGGAAGTTGCCTTAACACAACCTTCATCATTTGCCTTACCAGTATAAATTTTCAATTTCAGGCAGTATTTTGTTTTAGCATCGGTGAGAAAAAGTAGTTTGAATCGCAACTTTGTGGGTTTTCCTGGCAAAAGAATCAATCAACACCCTTTAGCTCCCCGAGGAGCATAGGCCTTCAACAAATACCTGCCAAGTCCTCCTGTCATGCGCAATCATCTCAAGTTCTTTCCACGTTCTCCTCATCATTTTCACCTCTGTTTCCAGCTCTCTTCTCCATGTGCTTCTTGGTCTACCTCTGCCTCTCTTGCCCTGGGGGTTCCAGAACAAGGACTGCCTTGTAATGCTATTAACAGATTTCCTCAATGTGTGTCCTATCCATCACCATCGTCTTCTTCTCATCTCTTGCTCCACTGGCACTTGTCTGGTTCTTCTCATCAGTTCCACGTTGGTAACCTTGTCATACCATTTTAATCCTTCTATTCTATGCAAGCATCCATTTATGAAAGTCTGTAGCTTTTTGGTTGTTGTCTTTGTTGTTCTCCGTGTCTCAGAGCCATACAATAGGACTGACTTCACATTTGAGTTGAAGATTCTTATTTTCATGTTGGATCCGGTTTCTCTTGATCTCAATATATTTCCCAATGCAATGAAAGCTCCTCTTGCTTTTTGTATTCTTATTTTGATATCATAGTCTGTCCCTCCAACTTTGTCTATAATGCTGCCAAGATATGTGTATGATTCTACATCTTTTAGTGGCGTTTCTTCAAGTTCAACCTTGTTATCATTTCTTGCATTTATTCTCATAATCTTTGTCTTTTCCCTGTGTATTTTCAGGCCCACTTGTTGTGACTTTTCATTGAGAATTTTTATTTTCTCTTGTATCTGATTATGGTTATGGGACAGAAGAGCCAAGTCATCCGCAAAATCCAGATCATCAAGCTGTTTTGGTAGATTACACTGGATTCCATTTCTGTTGTGTGATGTCGATGTTTTCATAACTCAATCTATTGCTAGTAAGAAAAGAAATGGAGACAAGGGGCATCCCTGTCTCACTACCGTTCTAATCCTAAACGGTTCTGTAAGTTGTCCTTCATGAAGAACTCTGCATGTCTTGTCTTCATAGGTCTTCTTTATTAAGTTAGTGATCTTCATGGGAACTCCATAATGCCTCAATCAATTTCCAAATTGATTCTCTGTCTACACTGTCAAATGCTTTTTCATAGTCCACGAATCCGATGTATAGCGGTGAATTCCATTCTGGACTTTGTTCAACTATTATTCTCAGTTTGGCTATCTGGTCTGTACAAGATCTGTTTTGTTGGAAACCTGCTTGTTCATCTCTCAGTTGCTTGTCTATGGACTCTTTTAATCTCTCACGGATGATTCTGTTTAATACTTTTCCTGGCACTGATAGTAACATTATTCCTCTATAATTTGTGCACTCTTGTAAATTTCCCTTCTTAGGCAACTTGACCAGATAACTTTCCTTCCATTCTGCTGGTATTTCCTCTCTCTCCCAGACTCTGCCCAGTAGTTTGTATAATATCTCTGTAGAGATATCAATATCTGTTTTGATGGCCTCTGCTGGAATGCAGTCTGGACCAGCTGCTTTTCCATCTTTCAGAAACTTTATGGCTTTCTTTATTTCTTCTCTACTTGGTCGCTCACAGCTGATTTGTAGCTCCTCTTCTGCTGGCTGGATATCTGGGGGAATTAGTTGGAGCTGGTCTACTGAGAAGTTCCTCAAAATGTTCTGTCCATCTCTTCATTTGTTCTTGTATATTACTAAGCAATTTTCCATTCTTATCTTTTATGAGGCCATTTGCTTGTTTATATTTCCCTGTTAGCTTCTTTGTGTTGTTGTACAGGTCCTTCATATTTCCTTTGGCTGCAGCTTCCTCTGCTTCCATAGCCAAATCATCAATATATTTCATCTTGTCTCTTTTGATGTTTCTTCTTCCTTCTTAGTTTGCTTCTATGTACACTTCATGAGCCTAGGCTTTGGAGCTTCTGGTTTTGCTTCTGTTTAAATCTGCTTTCTTGTTTTTCCTGTCTTCTATCTTCATAACAGTTTTTGTTGTTATCCATGCTTTGTGCTGATATTCTCTTTTTCTCAGCACTTCTTCACAGGTCTTGTCTCATATCTGCTTCATCTTCCAGCTGTTGGAGTACTTGGTATTTGTTGGATACTGTGACTGAAAATGTTTCTCTTATTTCCTGATTTCTTAGATATCCTACATTATACTGTTGTCTATAGCTATATACTGTTGTAAATTTCTTGAGTTTTAATTTTGTTTTAGCCAACAGAAGATGGTGGTCTGATACCACATCTGCTCCTCTACATACTATTACATCTTGCAATGATGACCTAAACTTCTTACTTATGCATATGTGATCAATCTGACTCTCCGTTCTGTTGTCTGGTGATATCTATGTTGCTTTATGTATTCTTTTATGTGGAAATATGCTTCCTCCTATAGCTAGTTGATTGGAAGCACAGAAGTTAGTTAATAGTTACCCATTCTCATTCATCATACCTAATCCATGCTTTCCCATGATTTCTTCAATGCCAGTGTTGTCTGTACCTATTTTCGCATTTAGGTCCCCCATCAAAATTGTGATGTCCTTTCTTTTCTTTTTGTCCAAGACATTTTGTAGTCTGGTGTAACAGTCTTTTTTCTCCGATTCTTCCTTATCATTTGTTGGTTTACTTTCTTTTTGGTTGACTTAAAAACTTTGCTGTTATAATTCAGGGTCCCATTGCTTTCCATTCTATAAGTGCCTTCTGTGCTTCCCTAGACAGCATTAGAGCCACCCCTTCCTTTACTGTGGTGGGTTCTTTCCTCCTCATGTCCTGAGGACAACACTATTTCTCTGTGATCAATCTCATCCTCTCTATGCCCTTCCACTGTGTCTCGCAGAGATCACGGATATCAATCCTGTAATTTTCATTTCTGCTGCTACCTGTCCAGTTTTCCCTTGTTCACACAGTGTGAACATTCCAGGTGCCAATCATGGAGATGTTCCTAGACAAAAAAAGGTTAGTCGGCAACCCAGACTCCTTTCGGCTTTCTATGGGTTGCTTCATGCACCTCCTTTCCAGGGGACCTTCTTCTGTCTTGGGCGGCTGACTTGATTTATATTCTGTATTTGACTTGTCCATGTTTGTTGAAGTTTTTTACAGGATGGGGTAACCAGCCATATGCCAAACACTTCCTGTCGCTGTTTATGACATGCTAGGTAGGGTAGTGTTACTATACTTCTTTGCTCCCCTTTTGGGCCCTGGTAACACACGGGTGCTGGCAGGTATTGCTTGAAATATATTCTTCCCTTGAACCTCACCATCAGTTATTCTGTTGACAGCTCCCATCCAGGTGTGTAGTGTTGCAGCTTTTGGGACCTGTTCTGACTCATTACCAGCGAATATGGTGTATCATTCAACCAAAAGTTATTATACTAGTAGTCTGAGACAGCCATTTTACAACACATTCCCATGTCTATCTGAAGGTCTATGAATGAAGATATTTCAACTGCATCAGTTTTGTCCCAAGTGCACTTCTTTTACTTATTCAATTTGTCAGTGATCAGACCTACAGCAGTGTCAGGAAAAAAAGTTTGTCAAAATCAATGGACGTGAATTCAGTTGCGTCTGCCTTAATACCTTATTGTTCTTCATATGGAGGAAGAATGTCAATCTCAATGAGTTCATTTTGAGTAAGCTCTCTATTTCCAGGGATTATTTTGATGTGCAGTACTGCTATGGCCTCTTGTGCCATGCCCATCTCCTGCTTCAGGCCTACCTACATCACCTCCAATTTTGTTGTCACTACTGTCACTAGTGTTATTATTCAATGTTCCATCTCTACTTAGCCATGAGATATCACTTTCAGCCTCAGAGATTTGCTGCCAGAGTCAAAATAGCCTCTGTTATAAGCCTGGATTTCATCATTACTCATGATGAAAACAATGAATGGGCTCTTAGTACTAAAATATAATGAAATGTTAATCAAATTTCCACTACTAACATCACTACATGATATAATTCATGGGCACAGCCATTTTGGAATGCTATAAATACCAGGATGAGACGTCTTTAGTAAAACTATCAACTAGGCTGCCCTGTTGCTTTCATAGTCTTACGAAATGAACTCCCGTCGAATTTGGTCAGCAAAGGTATATAGCAGAAATGTGATGATTGTTGAATTATGTCAGAAAAGTGTTAAAGCATGATAAGAATGGACAGCAGAGAATACATCTGAAATGACGGGAAGTTGTAAACTAGAGACAGGCCATCAAGGACAGACAGGAATGGAAACAAATCATGTAGAAAAGACCATAACAGCATATACAACAGATTGTACTTTAATAATGTTGCATTTACCAAGAGTCAACTGCTCAGAAACTGACCTTTCCTCCCTGCACTGGTAGTTATAAAACAAGAGATTTGCCAGCAGCATGACGGTTGTCATGGCATATATGGTATCTGTACTGACAGTCTCTGTCAGGGAGACTAACACTGGAGACAGGGTAGCACTGAACCCTTGGAACAGCAAACAGGTCTTCAAGTGCTGGCAAACTGCAACAGATCAAGCAAGAACACATTTTTAAAATGAAACAAACAAACTAGCTTTTCTGGCAAATGTGGTCAATAAAAGTGTTTTACTTTTACCACTCATTCTGTCCAATCATAATTTCTCCTATCATTAACATTTTTTTAGGTCCTGACTTATTCAAATTGTGTACATCATGTCTTATTCTATTGTGTACATCCTGTCTTATTCTATTGTGTGGATCTTGTCATTCAAATTGTGTAGGTTCTGACTTTAAATGTTGTGGGTCTTGTCATTCAAATTGTGTAGGTCATGACTTTAAATGTTGTGGATCTTGTCATTCAAATTGTGTAGATCCTGACTTTAAATGTTGTGGGTCTTGTCGTTCAAATTGTGTAGGTCCTGACTTTAAATGTTGTGGGTCTTGTCATTCAAACTGTGTAGGTCCTGACTTTAAATGTTGTGGGTCTTGTCAGTCAAATTGTGTAGGTCCTGACTTTAAATGTTGTGGGTCTTGTCATTCAAATTATGTAGGTCCTGACTTTAAATGTTGTGGGTCTTGTCGTTCAAATTGTGTAGGTCCTGACTTTAAATTTTGTGGGTCTTGTCACTAAAATTGTGTAGGTTCTGACTTTAAATGTTGTGGGTCTTGTCATTCAAATTGTGTAGGTCCTGACTTTAAATGTTGTGGGTCTTGTCGATCAAATTGTGTAGGTCCTGACTTTAAATGTTGTGGGTCTTGTCAATCAAATTGTGTAGGTCCTGACTTTAAATGTTGTGGGCCTTGCCAGTCAAATTGTGTAAGTCCTGACTTTAAATGTTGTGGGTGTTGTCAAATTGTGTTGGTTCTGTCCTATTCTCATTTCTGAGGACATGTCTTATTCATTTTTATGTAGGTCCAGTCTTATTCAAACTGTCACATTTATCACAACCACCTTCCCCACATTCCACTTGAAGCCTATGTTCTACCAGTTTTGTTTACATTTTTGTCTGTTCTTTTATACTTCAAACAGCAAAATTCAATCTTTCCACTGAGAGGAAATTAGGAGGAAAAGGGGGCAGGGAGCATTTGATTTTTACTGCTTTGTTCTAACATCTCATTCTCTAGTGATGCCTATCCTCTATTAAGTAACTTCCACGTGTTCATATTTATAAACAAAATTTCCATGATTTTTACATTTAACTTTTATTAGCCTGCTAAAATAACTCATCTTCAGATACATACACAGTTCAAAGGTTATCTCTGACCCTTGACATTTTAGCATCATCATGTTGCTCAAGTAGCCAAATATTGTCAGCAAAGATGCCAGTACCCAGAATACCTGAGGTGAGACTGACTGGTCTTCCATACTGAAGAACATTATGATGAACAGGGAAACACTAGAAAGAAATTGATCATGATGTCAGAATAAAATCGAAAAACAAAACATGCAAACATCTAGAAAGAAATCTGTTACAATGTCGGAATAAAATCTATATAAACTTATGAATGAACAGAACTAAATTGGTTATGATGTCAGAATACAATTTCAATCAGCATGCAAAAATCTAGAAAGAAATTGGTGATGATGTGATAATACATTTTCAACTAACACACAAAAGTCTAGAAAGAAATTGGTGATGATGTCAGAATAAAATATAAAAAAAAACAAAAAACGTACAACCATCTAGATCAGGGATGGACTATTTCACGGTCACTGCAACGTAAGAAGACATGGTAATAAAAGTGTGGCAAATTTACTTGTCCATAACCCTCTTTCACCAGAGCTGGATTTTTCAAGGTGATGCCAAGTATCTTGATTTCCCCCCCCCCCCCCATCATATCGTAAAATGTATTCTTACAAGACTCAGTTTCATACTATTGAGTTGGATCGCAATGTAATTTCCATAAGTGATGTTCATTGCTGTATTTTACTAAAACATAATATTTTTTTTTTAAACCTATGGTAATTTTTGTATTTTATTCATACTGAATTACAGATGGGTGCTCTAAAAGAAAGAAAGAAAAAAAAAGAATGACAGAAAAATAGTTATCTGTGGTGTCTGGACATGTTTCTCTGTGGTGTCTGGACATGTTTCTCTGTGGTGTCTGGACATGTTTCTCTGTGGTGTCTGGACATGTTTCTCTGTGGTGTCTGGACATGTTTCTCTGTGGTGTCTGGACATGTTTCTCTGTGGTGTCTGGACATGTTTCTCTGTGGTGTCTGGACATGTTTCTCTATGGTGTCTGGACATGTTTCTCTGTGGTGTCTGGACATGTTTCTCTGTGGTGTCTGGACATGTTTCTCTGTGGTGTCTGGACATGTTTCTCTGTGGTGTCTGGACATGTTTCTCTGTGGTGTCTGGACATGTTTCTCTGTGAAATTAAGATAGGTCACTTAACATTATTAAGTTCAGTAGGTTTTTTTTTTCCTTGGTGCTGCCTTTGAGGCATATCTCTGTGTGTGTTTTTTATTAACAAAAAAGTAAAAATGTGAAGATCATTTTCACTGCGATTATAAATTAGAACGACACTGATTTTATGCTTTGCTCTAGGTTTAACAAATAATAACACTTCAAGTCCCAAATTCTCAATTTACTCCATTTATACAGTTCCCTTTATTTGCTGGTGGCTTCAATTTAAAAAAAAAAAAAAAGACAGCACATAAATTAAAAGTTTCATTGGGAAGATTTTTCTCCATCACAACAGCAATAAATCATTTATAATTTCATGTTAAAATGTCCTGTACTTACAAAAGTACAATTATTACAAGCATTAGCCATAAATTTGGAATTTAACTCCAAGGGTGTTCGCTGAAAAAAAAAAAAAAGTCTCTAAGAAATAATCCAGTTTTATTTTGAAGGATTTTCTTCAACACAATAATAATAATATACCACCATACACCATAAACAGATAAACAAGAGTCATGAAAACCTGCTTGTTCGTCTCTTAATTGTCTTTGGTCTTTTTCTTCATCTCTCTAGGATGACCCTAATATTTTTTCTGACACCGATAATAACATTATTCCTCTGTAATTTGTACACTCTTGCAAATCTCCCAAAAAGACAATGGAAGGAGAGCAGATTAGATGATCTTCATTTGCTTCCACTCTTCCCCTATTCTGGTCTACTCTGATCAACCTAATTGTCAGTTATAATAAGGATAAAACTTCCCTTCTTTGGCAACGTCACCAAATAAAACCCCTTCCCCTGCTGGGTTTTCTTTTGTGTCCCAGACTTTACTGTTCATGCTGTATAATATGTCTGAAAGATGTGGCTGTGTCTGCACTGGTGGCGTCTACTGGGATACTGTCTTAGCAGCAGCTTTCCTGTCTTTTAGAAGCTATAACAGCATTCCTCACTTAGTTTTTCCACATTTAACTTGTTACTTCCACTTCTGCTGGCCAGATCTCTGGGGAATATTGTGCAGCAGGTCTATTGAGAAGCTCCTAAATATGATCTATTCATCTCTGCACTTGTTCTTAATCATGTACAGGTCCTCACATTTCCTTTCCTGCAGCTTCCTGTAATTCTCTGGCACACAGATCAATTTCCTATTGCCTTATTTCTTTATTTGCTTCTAGGTGTATTCCATGATTCTGGAACTTCTGGTTGTTCACTTCTGCAATAACTCGTATGTTTTGTATGAAGCTGACAGCTCAAGTGGAATTTTCCTTATCCTTCTCCCTAGTGCGATGAAATGTTTACCTTAATGCGACAACTAAATGTTTACCCTAATGTGACAACTAAATGTTTACCCTAATGTGACAACTAAATGTTTACCATAATGTGACAACTAAATGTTTACCCTAATGTGACAACTAAATGTTTACCCTAATGTGACAACTAAATGTTTACCCTAATGTGACAACTAAATGTTTACCCTAATGTGACAACTAAATGTTTACTTGGAAAAGGCATTTGACAAGGTCCTCTGGAGCAAACTTTGGGACTGCTTGGCAAAGAAAAACATTCCAGCACCTCTGATCCATGGTATACAGAGCTTCTACAAGAGTTACAGAAATTACATGAGGATGGCAAACCATCAGAAAAGTTCAGGACTCAGACTGAGGTAAGACAGGGTGATATTGTCACCTTATCTTTTCATACAATATTCTTCAAACGAACTTCAACAAGTAGTGTTGAACTGGGTGAACTGGGCAAGTACTGGCAGTACATAAGTCGGTGATGACTGTACATAGATTTTTATTCAACATGACACATACGGAGTGGACAAGACTAACATCGTCACAGGCGCAAAGATCATACATCAGCATAATGGTAATTACTTTTAAAGTTCCTGAAGATTCTCTACCAATAAAGTCCTCTGACTCAAGTGACTAAGGATCACAAAACTGTTACCGTATAATATTCTTCTCATTCAAGTCCATTGACCTTCCTTCAAGGACGTCTATCATGGTAACGTATTCATACTCCAGGATAAAATCTTCCATATCATACTTCACAATCCCATACGTTCTCCAAAACATAACGTTAGATAGCATATAGTTTCAAACCAAGTCATACACGATAATACGAACAGGTTAGAGATTCCAGTTGACTAACCTCTCCCATTCTATGCCACGCTTCTGGCATTGTTGTAACAGCATATTAAAACATGTGCATAAGGTAATCAATAACTTCTTCCACTCGTAGGAATCCTTCTTCTACGATACGAATCCAAAAGGCTATCGACTCTGTAGGTCCATTCTAGGAATAACATATTCCCGCTAGACTAGTATAAGAGCGGCCTTAAAATACAGCATTCAATAAGAAGTGGGGCGATAACTTACGTGACATTGCTGCTATTGGTTTCGACCTGAAGACCAATACAGATCATTAGAATAAATGGCTTCCATAAACATGCCAAGGAATACTAACATATTATATCAATCACGGACATAAGCCAAGTCCATGTTGCCCTTCAAATCATGACGTCAGAAACTACTCAGCTAGGTTACCCGTGCGTCCCAAAGCAACACACACTGCTTTGTGCACATCAGTGCGCGAATCATTCGACCGCACAAATAATATCACTACATCAAGACTGGTGCGTACATTTGGCAGGACCGAAGACTACCCCCTTAGGTAATAAATGTACGTAACAGCTACCTTATCACCTCCCCTTAAAAAAAATTAATTCTATTAATTTTTTTCGAACTAAGTACCCGAGAGAGGTGAGTCAGAACTACAACAAGATATGAAATGCATAAAGTTATATCATATTAAGAAAAGAATATTAAATTGAAATCAATATAACTAAATGACAGTATGCATTAAAGCACACATCCACACTCGACCTACTTTGGAACGATGTGGTAATATTCGAAGTAAAACAAGTTGAAAAGAAAATGAAAATGAAAATGAAAAACCAACAAAAAAGATGATAATAAAATTCAACTAAGTTTTCAAAAAAAAAATCGAAATATGTGATTTCAAATGAAAATGAACAGCAAAGCTGATGATAATCAATGATAAGAGAATCAATAAAACAGAAAATTTTAAAATACAACATGCAAAATGAAACAAAGCATAATTAAACACTTTAAGAAGCAACACACTTACTATTTTCTAACACTAGTAAGTTTGACTAGTTATCTAAAAGTGAGATATCATGTAGTGGGATACGTGAATACACGTATTGCGAGACACTAATAAAGTTAGTAGATGTGTGATTTATAATCAATCAAATAGATTAAATTGAATTATTCTAATTCTAGTACTTAATTACACACAAATAAATAACTACTAATTTATTTTAAGTAATTCTAATTTCAATCATTGTGAATATTCGTTTAGAACTGTTTAGAATCGACAAGAATATGTTCTCAATGTTCCATGCCCGAAATACGTTTACGAACACGATATGTAGTGTAATATGTTCCATAACGATAATGAATGTCTATTTGTTGCTTTTAACAATGTTTCCATAGTAATAAAAAAGTTACTGTAGTACCAATGTTCCCGTTCTAACAAAACGTTGCAAGATATGTGCAAACCTGCATGTAGACCACTTTACCCAAAGAGTGCAAATGATCTATAGGTATAGAGATAAATATAAGACTTAGAGATCACTTGAGCTTAAGTAACGAGTAACGAAATGGCCATGAAAAAATTGACACTTTGTTTGGCATTTTACATTTATTCAACTATCAGAATTACTTGTAATATTAATACCAAATGATACCAGAATGAACAAAATTTTAGATCATTACATAGCTTTAAACCAATGGTAGACCTTATTAGGAGAAAAGCCAGATTAGCTAGACAATGAAAGCGTAGCTTAGAAAATGAACAGCTTTAGCAATTAGTATACAAGGACATGTTTTTGGTAGTTGAGAAGAAAGCTTGAGAAGAAGATAGCATTCAGTCAAGAAATTCAAGCCAAAGTTGAATTGTGTCTAACAAGTATAGTGAAGTACCATTTCTCTTCATAATTCTTTGCAAGTGTTATCAGGAATTAGAAGTAATGCTAAAAATTTCATCTCAGGTGATTTGCCTGTAAGTATACTAGCATCTGAATAAGTCTGTAAATTAGAAGAGACAATTCAAGATTGTCAAGCTGGCACCTAAAGATGTCCATTATGAGCCATACCAGGCTGAACGAACCTTGAGAGATTTAGCTAAACAGCAAAAATGGAGAAGAAATTCTGTTTGACCAAATAGAAGACAATTTATTATCTGACACTGAAGCAGAGGACCCTGAGAGACTGTTATCGCTAGAAAAGATAAAGCAAGAGATCATTGAAGAGGAAGATTGGTGTTTACAAAAGAAATCCATTCTCTTATAAGGAGCCAAAAGCCAAGAAAGCATAACCTCCATGAGAAGAAGAGAGCAATAGCCTGAAAGAACCTGGGTATAACAAAACTTGACTGCATGACTAGTGAACTACTGCTGCCACAACCTCATCCATCAACTAGGAAATATATAGGCCGCTGCCGCACTGACATTTGCCGAGGATGTTGCCCTGGTTCCTAAATCAGAGGCACATCTTCAATCCAACCTACAAGTCTGGAAGGAAGAGCTGGAGAATAGAGGGATAGTCATCAGCAGCTCCTAAATAAACACCATGGTGAGGGAAGATGGCATCAGATTAAACTGGGAGAACAGGTCTTGGAGCAGGTTAACCACTTTAAATACCTTTGAGCTGTCTCAGACAGGAAGGGAGGTATCAAAGAAGAGTTGGCCACTCAAAAAGCAGCAGCTGGAAGACTTTTCCAGGCCATAAATAGAGGATTCCTCATTAAAAGAGAAGTTGGCAAGAAGATGAAGATGGCTGTATACTGCTACACCTATGTTCCAGTCTTGACATATGGATGCAAGTCATGGGCAATGACTACAACCCCCAAAAGCCAGCTTCGAACCTCAGAAATGAGGTATCTGAGAAAGGTGGTTGAAATAACAAGAGACATGGTCTGCAACCAGACGATATGGCAAGGCCTAAAAATCCAGCCTCTGCAGACCCAAGTAGAACAGTCCAAACTACAATGGTTTGGCCATGACTGCAGAATCTCGGAAGGATCGAGGACAAAACAGTATCTTTCCATGAAATTTCAAATTTATATAGAGTATATTATATATAAAAACATAAAAAGTAATGAATCAATCCTTAAGTATTATTACTAATATACAAGTGTTACAACTTGTATGAAAGCAAAATTCAATTGTTTTTTAAAATTAATTTTGGTGCCGTAAGAAGAAACATTTTGTAATGTAACAGAACATGCAAATTTAACTATGACATTAACAAAAAAATCAAATCTGCCCACAATTCAAATTGTAGCCAATATATGGAAGTAGATGTGAATGATGTCTTTGCGTTTGAATTTTAAAGGCCCAAATTTCGGCTTTTGGGAAAAGCAAAGAAGAAATCAAAGATGTGCAAGGTCAAAATGGAAGTGAATGGTGAAGCAAGTGCTGTAAAAAGTCACATTTCTATAAGAAACGAAAAGGGAATGCTGATGATGAATTCTTCAGAACATTGTGACTTTGAAAAGGACTTGGATGAACAGGAAAGACATTGGCAGGTGTCTGTGGTTCATAATTGTAACAGAGCATTACACAAGATAAAGTTTTGAGAAGATTGTGAAGCGATGGAATCTACTGATAGCTAAATGCTGCCAATGCCACACTCAGGCTGTTTGTTGAGTCACCAACAATTTAAGCCCATGCATAGCAATTGTTTTCAGCTTTACATTTAATTTTAAATAATCTACGGCAGGTTATGAAAAATGATTTGGTCGTAGCAGTTAATTTTTACAGAATGAACTATTAATGAGAATGATTAAATGATTCTAGTTTCATTTATTTATCAGAATGAATTATTAATATAAGAATGATTGAATGATTCTAGTTTGATTTAGATATTAGAATGAACTATTAATATAAGATTGATTGAATGATTCTAGTTTCATTTAGATTTTAGAATCTTCTTCTTCGATCCTTAACCACCGACCGTCAAAGCAGTCAGTGGCCATTACGCCTAGTGGCGTCTTGTAGGGCAACAACAAATTGATTCCACTTTGCACGGTCGGTGGCCATCCTTCGTACAGTGCCCCAACTCTGGTTCATTCTTTGCATCTCAGCCTCCACAGTCCTCCGCCAAGTTGTTTTTGGTCGGCCTCTCTTTCGCTTTCCTTCAGGGGTCCAAAGCATAGCTGTTCTTGTGATGGCATCGGGGTCTCTTCTGAGGACATGACCAACCCAGCTCCAGCGTCTGCCAGCTATGATGGTATGCATGTCCTCTTGCTTGCTACGAGTAAGCAGATCTTGGTTGGTGATGGTGTTCGGCCAAAAGATTCGGTGAATTTTTCTTAGGCATGTTGTGTGAAAAGAGGACAATTTTGACATTTCCTTCTCTGTGACTCTCCAGCATTCCGCACCATAGAGAAGCACAGAAAGCATGCAACTGGTATAATCTTAATTTTGTGCTTGTGCTGTATTGGGAGGACTTCCAGATGTTATTTAGGCTAAAGAAGGCTGTTCTTGCCTTATTCATTCTGATGTTAATGTCTTTGCCTGCCCCGCCGTCCGGTGTTACTATGCTTCCTAGGTATGTGAAGGTATCTGTCTGTACCAGTTGCTGATTCCTTACTGATATGGGCTCAGGGTTGCTCACATTGAGCGTCATGACCTCAGACTTCTTTAAATTGATGTTCAAGCCCACCTGCTGGCTAAACTTATTAAGTCTATCCATTTTTTCCTGGATGTGTTGATGTGAATGTGCTAGTAGTGCAATGTCATCTGCATATTCCAGATCTTCCAATGTAGAAAATGTTGTCCATCTTATTCCTCTTGGACTGCCCTCTGTTGTCCGGCGCATCACCCAGTCTCTGACTGTTAAAAATAGAGTGGTTGATAAGGGGCATCCCTGTCGTACTCCTGTCTTCACCTCAAAGGTTAGGTTGCTCTGCCCAACACTACACGTAAAGTTGGCATAGAGGCTTTTTATGATTGACACTATGTCACTTGGAATTCCATAAGCCCTCAGTATTTTCCATAAACTGTCCCTATGTATGCTGTCAAAAGCCTTTTCAAAATCAATGAAATTAATGTAAAGCTGTCTTTGCCATTCTGAGCACTGCTCTATAATGTTCCTGAGAGTGAATATATGATCTACACATCTTCTGTTCTTTCTAAACCCAGCTTGTTCTTTCCTCAGTTTGTGGTCTACTGCCTTTGAAATTCTCTGTATAATTATGCTGCCTAGTATTTTGCTGGGAACTGAGAGAAGAGTGATTCCTCTCCAATTATTGCAGTCTGAAAGATCTCCCTTCTTAGGCAATTTGACAATTATTCCTTTGTTCCACTCTGATGGTGTTGTCCCCGTTTTCCAGACTTGTGCAAATAGTGGTTCTAATAGTTCTGCTGCTAGCTCAGGGTCTGTCTTAAATAGCTCTGCATTTAAGTTATCATGGCCCGGAGCTTTGCCGTTCTTTACCCTTTGATTGCTGTGATGATTTATTCTTTTTGTGTAATGTCTATATTTATACAAGGTATCTAGATCGTTTTCAGCTTCAGGAACATTCAATTGTGTCTGTGGTGGTTCCTTGTTCAGAGTTTCTCTGAAGTTCTCTGCCCATCTTGTTTCCTGTCCCTCTGCTGTCATGATGAGATTACCTTGCTTATCTCTTACTAATGTAATATTGTTTGCACCTCGTTTTCCGCTGATGAATTTAGTTATTTTGTATACTGTGCTTTGTTCATTTCTCAGTGCTGCCTCCTCTGCCTGTCTTGCAAGATCGTCTAGGAAATTCCTTTTGTTGGCTCGGGTTTGGCATTTAACTTCCTTGTCCAGCTGACTGTACTGTTCGCTATATAGTTGCTTTAACCTGGGGGACTTCGCTTCTGTTTTCTTTCTTTTCATTTCTTTTCTCATCGTTATTGTGTTTAATGTTTCTGGTGTTATCCAGTCTTGCTTCTTCCTTTCCTGGAATCCCAAGCATGATTTGCTTCTTTCCTTGTATATTGTTGAAATGGTGTTGAAATTCTGGTCTATATCATCAGTCAATGTCTTTTCCTGACTTTTGGCAAATTGATATCGTTTCTTTGTCGGCAACAAAAGCTTTTCTGGTAAGGGAGTCCTTCAATTTGCTGATGTCAAACCTTTTCTGTGTAGTTACAGTTGGTCCAGCCCTTCTTAGTTTCACTTTCAGTTTTGCTACTACTAAATGGTAATCACTTCCCACATCTGCACCTCTTCTTACCTTCACATCTTGTAATGCATGTCTCCATCTACCGTTAACCATGATGTGGTCTATCTGGTTTCTGTCCCAACCATCTGGTGATTTCCATGTTAATTTGTGAATTTCCTTATGTGGGAAAAGCGTTCCTCCAATGACCAGGTTGTTAATGCTACAGAAACTTATTAGTTTATCCCCATTTTCGTTTGCTGTTCCGCTGCCGCATTTCCCCATTGTTCTTTCATTATATGTATTGTGTGTACCAACTTTCACATTGAGGTCTCCCATTACTATAACAAGATCATATCTAGGTGTGTCTTCCATTTCTTTCTGCAGTTGTTGATAGAATTCATCCTTGACCTCCTCATCGCTATCATTCGTTGGTGCGTAGCATTGTATTATTGTAGTGTTGGTGAATCTCCCTCTCAATCTTAATCTTATCTGTCTGTTGTTGATGGGTTTCCATTCCAGTAATGTCCTTTCTATTCCTTTCTGTAGAATAATGGCTACACCTCCATTGTGCTGTCCATCCTCTCTTCCAGAGTAAAGTACTGTTTCTCCTGTTGCTGTTTTAACTTTTCCTGCCCCTGTCCATCTGCTCTCGCTTATCCCTAGAATGTGTAACCTATAGTTTCTCATTTCTGCCGTGACCTGTTTTAGTTTACCCGTCTCGTTCATTGTCCTGACATTCCAAAATCCTATTCTTGTATCATGTTTTGTGGTCATGACGTCCGTTCTCACGTCAGTGGCTTCCTTTCGGCTTTCACCACTGACAGTCATTCTAATATCTAAATGAAACTAGAATCATTCAATTATTCTTATATTAATAGTTCATTCTAATATTTAAATGAAACTAGAATTATTTAATTATTCTTATATTAATATATTAGAATGAACTATTAATATAAGAATGATTGAATGATTGAGATATTTATCATTTCCCTTTTTGCTCCCCATGGAGCATGTAGATAGCCTTTCGGCTGGTCTCCCCTTACAGGAAGTTCACATTAAAGCGTTCTTGTACTCTTGCAGTTATTGTTTCCATTTGACATGATGATGTAGCCAGTCCCATGTAGCCCTCAGATGATGTAGCCAGTCCCATGTAGCCCTCAGATGATGTAGCCAGTCCCATGTAGCCCTCAGATGATGCAGCCAGTCCCATATAGCCCTCAGATGATGTAGCCAGTCCCATGTAGCCCTCTGATGATATAGCCAGACCCATGTAGCCCTCAGCTTGTATGACAATATCAGAAATACCAATAGCCCTATTCTGTCATTAACTCCATGGAGACTCAAGTAAACAACAATGGCAACTAGAGTTTAAATGACATTTAAATTGTTTTAAAATTCTTGAATAAATCGTCTTATTTTCGGTGTTACAATGTCAATGTTTTTAAAGCAAAAGTAAAGAAAAAAATTTTGTCGCAGCTTGGAGCTGAGCCATCACTAAAGATGCCGGATCAGAGCAATTAACAAATTTCATTGCTCCAAAACCCTGGTTTGGAAACTTGTGCAAGTAACAACTGATGGTCCATCTATCCTGATGGTGCATGTATCTGATGGTGAGTGTATCTATCCTGATGGTGGTTGCATGTATCTGATGGTGAGTGTATCAATCTGAAATTTGATGGCTGAGGTTTGGGTTTACTTCAACAAACAAGAAATTTTCTTGTTGACAAACAGCACATTAAATAATTTCCTGATGTTAGAATCTTTCATGGCAGCATGACTGACATCACTTGCATGATGTTATGGCCTTCTTGAAAAAGCTGAACTTCAAACTTGAAGGAGGTGAACAATTCATTCATGGCCAGGTACAGCAGTTTTCAGAATTCACATTAAACCTGAACTTTCCATGGTACAGGTATGACAACAAAAATATATCTTTCATTTATTTTATAAATATGACTGGATTTCTTGATAAGAAACGATGAACTGAAACCTTCTTGATAGAAAACTTCACTGCTATGTCAGTTAAATTAGATGGAAAATGATGCATGTGAAATTTGAGTCAATCTTCGCCAATTTCAGCAGCTACAAATTTTATTTCAACATTAATGTGATCCATTCCATGTCAGTATTATGCAAAGAACAATGGTTACTAGAATGTCTTTCAGCATCCATGTGGATCTCAAGTTGATGTTAAGTACAACCAGGAGGACATGAAGTTTGAAGCTCATGTTTTTACTGTCATCAAATTAATACCAGTCTCAAATATTTGATTTCCAATTTACATGCAAAGATCTATGGGCATTCTGAATTTCTTTATTGCATAGAATAAGAGAGAAATTATTGAGCGCGGTGAATTTGATTTATTATCTGTTAGACTTGGGAGATGAGAGCAAATCAACTCACGTCTAGATGGGCTACAGAACAACATGAATCTCTACAATGATCAAGAAAATGGAACAAACAAACCACGATTAGAAAATAAAATGTGGAACAACTGGTACAAGTTCATAAAAATCTGTTGAAACCCAAAAAAATGAAAGGCGGCTGATTTCACATAAACAACAAGACAAGAAGGATGACTGATTTCACATTAACAAGACATTAAGGATGATTGATGTCACATAAACAACAAGACATGAAGATGGACTGATGTCACATAAACAACAAGACATGAAAGCTGGCTGATGTCACAAAAACAACAAGACAAGAAGGATGACTGATGTCACATAAACAACAAGACATAAAGGATGACTGATGTCACATAAACAACAAAACAAGAAGGATGACTGATGCCACATAAACAACAAGACAAGAAGGGTGACTAATGTCACATAAACAGCAAGACAAGAAGGATGACTGATGTCACATAAACAACAAGACATAAAGGATGACTGATGTCACATAAACAACAAGACAAGAAGGATGATTGATGCCACATAAACAACAAGACAAGAAGGGTAACTAATGTCACAAAAACAACAAGACAAGAAGGATGACTGATGTCACATAAACAACAAGACAAGAAGGGTGACTAATGTCACATAAAGAACAAGACATCATAGGTGACTGATGTCACATAAAGAACAAGACATCATAGGTGACTAATGTCACATAAACAACAAGACATGAAGGGTGACTGATGTCACATAAACCACAAGACAAGAAGGGTGACTAATGTCACATAAACAACAAGACATCATAGGTGACCTGATGTCACATAAACAACAAGACATGAAGGATGGCAGATGTCACATAAACAAGACATGAAGGATGGCTGATGTCACAGAAACAACAAGACAAGAAGGATGACATGTCACATAAACAACAAGACATGAAGGAAGGCTTATGTCACATAAACAACATGACATGAAGGGTGATGGAAGTCACATAAACAACGCGATATGAAAGATGACTTGGTTATAATATACTTAACATGACAGTGACGCTACTAGAGAGTAATGCTTCTATAATTCTGACATATCTGATATGTATCTCAGGGAGACAAATAACAGCAAAACAAAAAAAAAACAGTCAGACACACAGACATGAACACACACATACAAACATGAAAGAGAAACTCATAAAAAAGACAGTACCTGGTCAGTTGTTGGGTGATGCATGTTGATTCAAGGACAAGAGTTTTATAATCATACGATCGAACAAATACTGAGGAAGCAAAAATCAGAAAGTGTTCAATATCTGCAGACAACAAGGTTTATTACTAAAATATGTTTTTTTTTTTTTTTTTTTTTTTAAACAGGATCCCAGGTTCAGTGTAATTAAAGACAAAATGTAAAAGTTGTAGACTGTAGTTCAGAAAGAAATCTAAAGGAAATTGTGAAAGGAAGTCACATACTAGACGTCTGGTTAGAGAAGGAAAATGTTTAACTAGGATCATTGAGCTTTTTGCTCTTGTGCAGCAAACACCAAGTTGAAGATTGCTTGTTATTATGTACACTGTAGATCTATGCTGTTCGGCCATTCAGAAACATTTTGAGTTGAAGTCATGAGCTCCAGTTTCTCCAGCTTGGCTTGCATTTAAAGGATCATCACATCTGGTCAAAGCTAGGAGGAAGAAGCATGTGATTTCTCCGCCATCCAAGGGGGCTCTCCAAATATGAAGTTTGTTAAAGTTTTTGCAGCAAAGAGTTTTTTATGGGATGGGGTAACCAGCTTTATGCCCAAACCTCTTTAGTCCATTTATAATGGCATGCCTGGGACGGTACAGTGTTACTGTTCTTAGCTCCCCTTTGGGCCCCGGTAACACACGGGTGAATCTTCAAATATGCAGAGCTAAAATACTGTGCTCTGGTTCTGGGCTCTCCAAAGGAATTGTCACATCCTACACAGAGCCATTTCTCAGCCCCCCCCCCCCCCCTCCCGATGATGATAGGAAACTCTTTACAGAGCAATACAACAGGAAGCAATCTGATCATCAGAAGTAGTCCCCCCATCCGACAAGTGTTTCGGCCCGATTACTCCTTTACACTCTGGGGGGGGGGGGGGGGGCCCACTTGGGTCATGACTCCCAAGCGTCTCAGCCTCCTGTTGTCGTGTATCGAAAATGAACCCATTTCACTTATGGTAGCAACTTTAAAATCCACAACTCTGCCAGCCGTGGGGGCAATTGTGAAAGCAACAAAGAGAAGACAAATTACTTCGTTCGTTCCGTCGCCCTTCAGCATCTCTATACTACAGCATTGTGCTTAGCTCATGGTCATATAAAAATGACTCCAGATATGACATCTAGTCTTATGCTGCTTATCTTTGCTGAATGCTAAAGTCAAGCGCAACAATGAGATGAGTTAAGTCAAAGAAAGATGCCTGTTTACAACTTCTGTCATTCAACAGAAGACTTCTTAATGAAAGATATTTATTCTCAAGAGATGACATATGTTAATGAAAGACAAACTCAGAATGAGTTTATAAACTAATTAAATATGAATAAAACAAACAAATAACTATCTGTACATATTTTACAGTTAGACTCCAACAAAGATGTTGTACAGACAAGAATCATGCTGTGTTTTCAATAAAAAATAATTATTAAGTGTCTATTTACACAGATGTACAAATAGGCTCCTAGGTACTATTCCCACGTGATAGGTCATGACCTGGTCTGAGGGATATAAAAGGTTGGGATATGATTTCAGTCCCTGGGGAAATAATTGGTTTGGTTTGGTTTGGTTTGGTTTGGTTTTAAAGACTATCTTCATTGCAAACGAACAACTCCATCAGTGCTGCAATCTCCTTCCTTAGATCACACATGGAGGATCTCAGCACAGTGCACAAACTCAAAAGCAATGGCGAGGATCCCAACATGTGTATACAGGAATCATACAATCTATAAATTTTTTTGTGGTGAGTAGGTTTTTAACTTTTTTAATTTTTGCCAGGGCAGTGGCCTGATAAGCCTCCTCTTTACGATTTCCAACTGCTGTGGGATTTTAACGTATGCAACTTGCACACAGGACCTCTTATTTTTTCACCCTTATGGGAAATATTTACTTTGCTATACACAATTGAATTTAATTTTAATCAAAATAAATCTAACTGACCATCTTCAATAACATGGGGAGGGGAGGTGGGGAGGGTGAGAGTGAGGAAGGGGCTATATGCAGTTGTAGTTATAACAATCCAGCTGACTATCTTTAAATCAACGAGACTGTGTGTGTGTTTGTCTAGCTATAAGAATAAAACAGACTTATCCTTTCACAACTCAAGGGGTTCTACATTTCTGGTATTTCACGTGCAGCACTTGGAGTTGATCTCATAGCTCCACTAATTAGTCAAAGGGCATTGCTTTGCACTCTGTCCAAGGACTCTACATTTGTTTAGGAGCAGGTTGTAAACAGTGAGTTGTTGTATTCTACCACAGATTGGACATAGCCAAGGTACATGACTCTCAGAGTATCCTTGTCTGATCCCCAAGTAGTGCCAGCAAGCCTCTTCAATAGTTGTAATCACCTCAGTGCTTTGTTCTTTGTATTCTCAATATGGTTTTTGAGGTTGAGCTGCCGATCAAGCTGTTAATGGCTTGAAGTAAAGACAATGTACATGGCCACTGCATAAATGTTTTTAATAAAGGTTTCTGTTTAGTCTTTCAACCTTCTCATGGCTGTGCCATATTGCCTGGTCATCAGCGAAAAGAACTTTTCCAGCTTTGATCTGGTCAGCTAAGTCATTAATGTAGATCACAAAGATGGTGCAGCTTTAGGATCAGCCTCGTGATAAGCCCTCCCCTAAGACTATTTTAGATGAGTGCATCATTTATCTTAGTCTGGACTGTCCAATCAATCAAAAATACTGTATCCAATTGTATAACTTGCCATGTATTCCTATGCCCACCATCTTCATTAGGAGGCCTTTTCTCCATATACGATCATAAGCCAGCTGGAGGTCAAAGAAAGCCACAGTATGTTTGTTATTCTGAAAGCCATCATGAATTCTTTGCGTCAACCTAAAAAGCTGGTCTTCTGTGCAGCTGCTGGTTCTGAAGTCTGCCTGCTCATGACATGCATTATTGGAACTCCAAAGAGAACCAACATAAATATATATATATCTGAATCACATTATCTCTTTGATTCACATTCTTTCTGGCCCAGCAATCATTGCAGATTAGATACCCTAATCCAATTTGTCTCCAAAAAAAGGATTTGTGAGAGAGAGAGAGAGAGAAAGAGAGAGAGAGAGAGAGAGAGAGGGGGGGGTATAAAATGTTTTTTTAAAAATCATTCCAGCTGAACTCCTCACTTGGCGTATGAGACTATGTGACTTTAAGTGCAGTGCACTATCAAGATCCCTGTGCTATTTATCTGATCAGAATAAATTATTCAGCAGGCCTAACTTTTACTGCAATAGGTGCCCTGGCAGTACATCCGGATTGTTCTATTAGAATTGATCAAGGTCATTCTTAGATATATAAGAATGAGTCCTGGCTCACTTGTAGAAATGTACAGACTTATAACATTAAAAACAGGTTATGAACTACGATGTGTGAATAGCCAGTGGGTCTAACCACACACAAGTAAATGTACCGTAGCATACTCATGTGCACTTATGCTACTAGGGTCTGCGGCACAGCTAATTAAATATAAGCTTAAATACTCAATAAAACTTTTCAACCTCTGATGGGTTATAATTATGATATACAGTGTCTATAATTTTAGATTTTATAATTATGATACAGTCATACCCTGCTATTTGGTGCTTCGTCATGGAGACATCTGCTGGTGGTCCAAGGCATCAAGCAGGGAGCGCAGAGACATGGTAGTTCAGGAGATACGAGGAGCTGAGAATGATAAGAGGTTGCAAAAAGCAGTGCAGCAGGTCCAACAAGGCCAATGGACTACATGGGAAGGAGCCCTTCAGAGGTCCTTGACATGGAATGATATATGGCATATGGCACCTCTTAGGCTCAGCTTCGTTGTTAGATCAATGTATGACCTGCTGCCGTCGGCCACCAACCTTGTAAAATGGGGAAAGTCGGATGATGAGAGTGCCCCCTGTGCCAGGGGAGGCAGACACTTGAACACGTGCTCTCAGTGTGTAAGGTGTCATTAGGGCAAGGGTGATACACTTGGCGCCATAACAAAGTGCTAAATGAGCTTCCTGCGACAATAAATCTGGCAAGGATGAAGGCAAATAGCAAACCCAGGCCGAGCACCACAAATACATACTTTCTGAGGGCAGGAAAGTCAGCACACCCCAAACCGAGTAAACCTGGTAGCAGTTTACCATTTCTTCTTGACTGTGCAAACAACTGGGAAATGGCGGTAGACCTACCTGGACGAGGGGCATATCCAGAGAGTATCAGAAAATCACGGAGGCGGCTGGATATAGTGCTTCATTCTTCAGCAACGCTTCAGGGCATACTGATTGAACTGACCGTGCCATTTGAATCCAGATTAGACGAGCAATATTCGTTCAAAGCGGCCAAGTATAGTGATCTGGCCGCGGATCTGAGACACGATAGGTTCACTGCAAGGGTCATGGCTGTTGAAGTGGGCGCAAGAGGGCTTGTGGCTGCATCAGTGTATGATTTATTGAAACTGTTGGGGCTGAGGGGACAGTCAAGAACAAGGGCACTGAAGAGGCTTAGTGAAACTGTCGAAAAGGCATCAGGCTGGCTGTGGAACAACTGCAATGGGCAATGGAAATCATGACAATAAACGCTGCAGTTCAGAAAACACCAAATTTTTCTAAGTCCACAATATGCTGAGTTTTTTGGTGGTACTAGTGAAAGGGCTGTGACTGAGGGGCAACAGGCGGCGTATATTATAAGAGGTGTTAGGCACAGAATTTCAGTGGCTAGAGCGCAGTGGCTAGACTCGTCAGCTTTGCGCAGGGGTCTCAGTGTGTGTCCTTAGTTGTGATGTGCGACGGAACGAACGGAATAATTTGTCTTCTCTTTGTTACTTTCACAATTGCCTCCACGGCTGGCGGAGTTGTGGATTTTAAAGTTGCTACCATAAGTGAAATGGGTTCATTTTTGATACAAGACAACAGGAGGCTGAGACACTTGGGAGTCATGACCCAAGTGGGCCCGCCCCGCTTAGAGTGTAAAGGAGTATATCGGGCTGAAACACTTGTTGGACGGGGGGGGGGGCTTCTTCTGATGATCAGATTGCTTCCTGATGTATCGCTCTGTAAAGAGTTTCCTATCATCGCCTTTCAATCATTTTCATAATTTTTGGCGCTTAACTCGCTCATTCAGCATGACCTGCTTGCACTCAACAGCTGAGAAAGAGAAGTGCCTGTGTCATTTTTTTCTGTCGTTCAGTCTGTTTACAGAAGTTATTCGCTCTGCATCTCTTTGTGTATTACTAGCAATTTTCAAAACTTTGACAAACTTTTTACTATGCAGTGTCGCATTTTGTGTTTATTTATAACTGAAAATTAAGTTTAGTGATAAAAATAGAAGTTATAATCCTCTTACTTGACCCTTTCAGAACCTTCCACGCCCACTAGAACCTCGGTAATATCTCCAACAAAGTCTCCATCATAAAAACAAAGAATTAGAATCTTTAAAGATTCAGATGATTAGGCTATGCTATCTCCTTCAGCCTGTCTACAGTAATTATATTCATTCAAATTTACTCAGGCTGCAATATTATTAACATGTGTACATGTTATTTCAGAATGTATATTTTATTCCTACATTGTATTTGATGTGTGAAATAAACATCTTTACTTGACTAGCTCTATTTATTTTACTTTTGTATAATTACTTTAGGCCTAGCTTTATTGCTCCCTTAATATATGATAGTGTAAGCATGTTATTTAGGCTTTTAGGCACCCTACATGCATTTGCAAGCTAAAAAAAAGGATATGTTTCGCTTTTCTGCAATTTTTGCTTTACGGATGGGGTCTGGCCCCCAACCTGCCACAGCAGCATGGTATGACTGTACAGTGTCTATAATTTTAGATTATTATTATTAGGACATACAGTTTCTATAGTTTTAGATGGTTTATTCAGTAGCCACTTGTTTATTTATTACATTATCCTCCCTTATCAAATATTCCATACAGAGTTAAGGAACATTTCTCAATTATCTGAGTTTGTTTTCCTTTGTCCTAAAATTGTGGATTCTTCATACTTCTTATGTTATTATTTAAAAAAATAATGGAGTGGGGTAGAGGAGGGTGGTGGGATTGAAAGCATGGGATACATACGATAATATTTAATTTATTCTTTATTTTTACATTAAGTGTTATTAGATCTTTATGAGACCTTCAAATATTTAGGTTTAATCTAAGGGGAATATAATATAATATAATATAATATAATATAATATAATAATAGCCCCTTCAGTCATAACTGACTATGGGAATGCGCCCCTGAGGTGACAGCCCTCAACTGCTTATTTTCCTGGTGCTCCTTTCGACGTTTTCTCCTCACCTCTGCTTCTTGTGTGAGCCTCTCTTCGCCCAATCTGAGGTGTGCCGTAAATAGCATCGCCACTTTGTGCGATTGGCAGCTTCATCCTCCCATGTTGCTGGATCCATGTCCAGTGCCCTCATATCTCTCTTGCACACATCTTTGAACCTCAGCTGTGGTCGCCCAACTGTTCTCTTGCCATCTGCTAATTGTCCGTAGAAGATATCTTTTGGGATGCGACCATCTTCCATGCGGCGAACATGGCCAAGCCAGCGTAGTCTGCGCTGTCTAAGCAGCGTATACATACTTTGAAGGCCAGCACGTGATAACACCTCGACATTTGTCACTTTATCTTTCCACGAGATGCCGAGGATGCGGCGTAGACACCGCAAATGGAAGGTATTGAGCCTTCTTTCTTGCTTAGCATAGGTCGTCCCAGGTCCCTCTAGCGCTGCCATTGAATAGGCAGTGTGTGGTGTGGATGACCGCCAGAGCATTAATATACCGCATGGCTTTGTCTTCTTGTGAGTTTTAGAGTTTCCCCCAAACACTTCTACGATGTGAGAGACGCGTGTCAAAGGCGTAACTGCAAAAGAAAAAAAAAGCCCCCCCTTTTTTAATTTGCCAATATCTCGGTCTGTGCTATTCTCTGTATCCCCAGTGAAGAGTTTGGCTCTATTTCCGATTGGTAAGAACCCTTGAGGTATGTCTGAACGTGGTGCCAGCCACGTAGCCATCGAATTCAATAGTTAACGATAGTGATAAACTGTTTGGCCAGCACCCTCCGCACCCCATTGCCCCCATTCGAGTCCGAAGCCCGGTATTCACATTCAGATGCCCTGCTACTGAAGATCGTCAAGAGGTGGACCTTTGGAGGCGCCCACGACCCCAATTTCTCCCGCCCAAACACCTCTTCCTACAGCCCAGTTATATCAGATACTATCTCAAGACATCACAGATACCAGACCCCCCCTCCAACCCAAGTACAAGCCATCTACTAGATCGAAACCTTGCCCTGTCAGTTTTTGAGCTGTTTTGCGATCCTTATATCTGCCCTCCCAGCGCAAATGCCCCCATTATAACTCAGAGATACGGCACGCAACTGACCTCCTATCACCATCGTCGGCCTCCCCCATCAGATCGAACCATGCGATCACAATCTTACTCTCCCTCACTAAGTCTGCCAATCCCTCCCCCTCCCATTGAATGCCCTGTCTACAAGATGTTAAAAGGCAAAGAAGAATTCCGAAGAAGCACGGGTCGGAACTGCCCCGCTCTCTAGATCCCACACAAGCCACTATGTTTATAGAAGCCTAACGCTACAGATTGTTATCAATAGGGCTCTGTCATCGTGACCGTCATTCAAGCTATATTGATGTTCCCTTCATGTCGTATGGAAATGACTTTATTCATTAGAGTAATATCACCCCCCCAGCCCCAGTTGTTTTCAATGTAGGCGAAACAGCCTATTTTCAGAGAACATAGGCATTCTTAACAGAGCCACTCCACTCTAACCCTCATACTTATCTACCACGCCGCACCCATCCCCGAATGCATTCCTCGCTGGCAGGTCATATCATATACCATGAGAGCCAGCACGAGATCACGAGAAATACGGATCAATTTTCTTCCTCCCTACTTGATAACTGCTCGTTTCACCTGTCGAAACTGGCCGGACGAGAGTAACCGCATCATGTCATATGACCCTAGCGTTGGAAACATAGCCGCCCATCCCTCCGCCCCGACCCCCACCCACACCTCCCGACTCCCACTACCCTCCCGAAGTACCCCCCATATACCCAAATCCTGCATCCTAGTAGCAACTCCTCCCTGGAACTATTCGAGCACGCCCCTCACGAAGTACTTGTGTCAGTCGCCAGTAACAGCATCGCACTTGCAGCGCACTTAAATATGATCGTCGCTCTAATCCCAATATCAGTATAAAATAGACGATAGATACGCTATGTGTCACTCTCAGTGGCTTGTTTAGAGCTCCCGCATAAACCAACTCTCCTGAGTCGCAGATTGCCCCTTCCTTGACGCAGCCAACTCTAGTGGGATTCTACACATTCCTTTACGCGCCCAACCACCGCGCCTCTATCGCCACTAGTACCACACACCCGATCGTCACCCGCGCACCCTCTTGCCGATCCGTCCCTCTCTCCCCACCCAGACACCAGTGGCACCCTCTGCAATCTCCTTTCACGCCCGGCGAGAGATGTGCAGTCTGACATTGACCAGATCGATCATCTCTTCCCCCCACTACTGCAACTAGGCACACTCAACCATGTTCTGACATAATCCACTCAGGAAGGACCACCCATCAAATGTCGCCTCACTCACCATGACTCTCTGAAGCTCTGCCCTTGTCGGTCCTGACCCGTAGCCGGCACACGTATCTCGTAACGCCCGCGCGCCTTCTTCCAAGTACTGACGTGTTCATTGTCAATGTTCGGCTCCTCATGTGCATCCACCGCTCCTCACTCTAGTGATTGTATGGCAGGCATATGCGAGCCCCCGCTCTACTAGCGCGCCGCCCCCACTAGCAGGCCAACCCGCCCACCCCCCTCCACCGCACCATCCCGCGCCCACCGCCCTCCCTACAACCTATTTAACCTCTCCTCTCTACGTGAACAATACACCGCCAGACTATCATTCCTTGTTATTACTGTCAATATCATGTATTAAATCGCTCACCGTCGTAAGTAGACTCACCCCGACTTGTCTCCACCACAATCTCCAGTACCACTCCTGCTTTTGCTCCATGTCGCAGTCCACTGTGACAGCTTTACTAGTCTATCAGATCCTGTCGATAGGTGTTTCAATTCAAGACACTCCGCATCCACGACCGGTCCGCCACCCCTAAGTGTGACATACACCCTCTCGCGCTAATCGCGCGTGCACACCCACCAGCCCTCAGCATATGTCTCCCTACAAAACGTAACCCATCTACTCAGTCATACTTTTTGTTCTGACTGATTGCTCTGTATTCGACCGCACTCCGCCCCGATGTCGCGGACTACCTGCCCCTGTGCCCACCTAATCCTCTGATAACGCCCTAACGAAGATCTACCCATTCTCGCCATAGCACATTCAGCTATGTGAGCTAAGATGCGAAACCCCCCACACCCTACGAGTGCACAAGCGTAGTGATGCACAGTCTCTCGCCACTCTACCTCACACGCTAGACCCCACACCCACCCCAGACTCCTCCACCCAGTCCGCCACCTGTTCATCGGATGTCGTAGTAGAAGGTCTCCCTGTAGCGCACGTCTCGCACACGACGCATACCTCTCCCTTGTCGCATCTGCCTTCGCTCTCTATACTCCTCGACATATCCTGCACGCAAGTCTAATACATCTCACATATGCACTCCTACGGCTGACCATGTACACATACCGATCTGGATGTGTCGGTATGTGGCACCGCTCTTCGTCACATATCTCGACAGTGTTTGCATGCTATTCTTATACCACCAGAGTTCGCCAGAGAGCCGACATAAGTCGATAGCTTCTGCTCATCGGCTGTAGTCCAACGTATTCGTAATGACTTACTCGGTCTCTGTCTTCTTCCGTGTACAACTTGCACCTAATCTGACCCCTGCCTCGTGGCCCGCATAACAGAGCATACTTCGACCTCTGAACGGTGCAGCCTGCAACATTGACGATGACTCCTCATGACTAAGACAACGCGTGTATATCACCGAGATATCTCCTCTGCCCCTCCCCACCGAAGACGCATCACATAGAAGGCACGCGGCGCCCTATGTCCACTTCTATGATTCTCTATGAGATATAACACGCATGATAGCTCATTTTCTTGGTTGTGTCTTCGATTTATCTGTGTCCAAGCACACTACCTTATGAAGATGGTGCACCACAGAGATCTGTGATCACCATCTCTCTCGCACCCCTGTATCGCGTCAGAGATCACGACGTGTGTATAGCACGACCTGCTAGCGCGCCTGGCACTTGCCAGCTCCCTGCGATGTAACCGCCGGCGCTATCCGATGGCTCGCACCACCATTACGCTCCGTGGTACCTCCCGATGACCCCCCCACCCCCAACCAAACCCCCCCCCACCCCCCCCCCACCCCCAACAAAACCCTCACCCCCCCCCCCGCGCCCTGCCGTCCCCCCCCAATAGGACCCACCCTCCCCGGTATGCCGCTGGGGCTTTTGTCTCCTGCCACACAATAGTGGTGAGCCCTCTCGCGACGAAGCGCTCCATCAGGGCGTGCGTCACTGCATACAATCACTCATGTAGTGCGACATCCCTGCCCCCCACCCTCTTTTACCGTCTCCCAGTCCACCCCACCCCCCCAATCTGAGTCCCTACTTCATATTAGACACTAATAACCCAAAACGTGACCCAGCGAACACTCGTCGCAAGGATAGAGCACTATAATCTCTCGACGCCGCTCACCCACCTTCCTAGCGTTAACAGTCCACAAGCGACACAGGCTGTATCCCGTTTACCTAGCGTATTCTTTTCGACTTCTATGCTGTTAGATTCCTCGTAGCAACCTCATCCTTTGTAGCTTCCTGCACCGGGCAGAGCTCAAGCGTCAGGATTCCATTACCCCCCCCCCCCCACGAACAAAGTGCTGGATGGCGCCTCGTGCCTATCGTCTCTGCCGGCCTGAGCAGTAATAAGTCTCACGAATCTGCTACTCCCTTTACTCCTCCTGTGTTCTTCCTAGTTAGTAGCGGACCTTTTTATCTCCTCACTAATTCACCCACACTCTCTCAGCGCGAGCTCTCTAGCTGAGAGATCAAGATCTTCTCCCTGTTCAATCACAACTGATTACGAGCCTTCACGCCTCACCCGTCTCCCCAAGAGCCCGCCCTGCGCCTTTTCGCAGACGTGCAGCACCAAATCCTGAAGTCGTCTTAAGTCATCACCCTCTCCCTATCTCTATGGCCTCTCCGACCTGTCCCCTTACCACATAAGATTTCTCCCTCTCCTCGTATTGTTCTCTCTGAACGTCCCCGACACACATATACCTGCCTTCTCCACCCTCATCCCGCAACCACTTCGCAGTCTTATCGCGCCCCTTCCCCAGCTCTAAACTCTATATATATACGAATACAACGCACCTATTCTGCCTATCATCATACAATATGCACTTAATCTTCATCACGAATGGTAGATGTACCTACACCATAACAAACACCCTCTCCCCAGTTACACCCATCTTTGTGAGATCTCTCCACTCCACTCCTTCCGCGCATGACTCTTCCAACACAGCAACCCTAAACCCCATCATTACTTTTACATACCCTATATATACCTTTCTTAACAACCGTTACTACAGATTACACACCCTAGACGTGTCTCACTGTGTGTGCATCACACCAAAATACTCATTGTAATCGTCCTATTCTATCACTCTCTGTCCCATCCTAACTATCCATACACAACGTGATTCCTACCACTACCCCCATTGTACTAAAATCTAGTCATACACACTTCCACACTACCCTCTTCTCCTAACATCCTACCTACCCCCCCCCCCCCCCCCCCCCCCCCCCCCCCCCCCCCCCCCCCCCCCCCCCCCCCCCCCCCCCCCCCCCCCCCCCCCCCCCCACCCCCCCCCCCCCCCCCCCCCCCCCCCCCCCCCCCCCTCCCCCCCCCCCCCCCCCCCCCCCCCCCCCCCCCCCCCCCCCCCCCCCCCCCCCCCTCCACTGTTGTCTCCCACCTGAAGCCATCCAGACACCCTGCACCCCAACCCCCCACCCCAACACTTGCCTTTTTTCATTCCCCCGCCTATCCCCCCTGGTACGTGAAAGGATCCATCCCACCCCTTTGCCCACTGTGCCTCTCTCCGCAACTCCGTGGCTGGCAACCTTGCTCTAGGGTAACTTGACCACATCCCCCCTCCCACCACCATCCCCCCCACCAACCGACCCCAATCGCAACCCCCCACCCCCCCGACCTACTACGCTCACTGTCCCCTCCCTCCCACCCCCCGACCAACTCCCGTCCCCTACTCCCGGGAGGGGGGGGGGGGGTACACAACCTCATGACAAGCCAAATACCAAGAGTGTGCACTACGTCAGAGGCACCTCACAAGTGCACTCAAAACAAACCTGACCCAAAACCCTTAATCATCTGCCATCAAAAACTCCCTTCACCCTGCACCATACCAACCCGACCCCCTTCCTCCAAACTCCCACCTCACACATCCAACATAACATGATAAGCGAGAGGACCCGCTCCCCCCCCCTCCCCACCCCCCTTCGTCATTCTCCCCCCACTCCAAATGAGACCCCAGATCTCTGACCCCATCTCCCCAAGTGTCAACCACCACTTGTACCTGTTGTCACTCCTATGCCGATATAGTTTTACTCTTCTTCATATCGATCCTCCCTTTTCAGACCCGTCTGCTTTTTACTTGAAAAACTCGAACCTTATGCTCCCGCACTCACATGTCCCCTCATAGTAACCCTCCTGTCTCCCCGACCACCTAACAGTACCCCACCAGCCTACTATGCACCTTACACCCCCCATCAATTGGCAACCACTACTCCATCTCCTACCCCAACAGTGGCTCTAAAAAACCTCTGTAGAATCCACGGACCATGCCATGTCCCTTAATTAAGACTGTAATCCTCGACATCTAAGGGTCCCGGAGCAACCCCTATCCCATATCAGCTGTACTTACAAAAAGACGTCCGCTAGGCCTTCCAGAATTGTGTCCACATACGCCAGATTCAACTTATCACTCCATTCAAGATCATGTGTCTAGTCTATCCCTTGCAAAACATTTCCGTAAACCATGTCACGATCTGTTACGTGCAACTACAAACGTTGGTATATCCCTAACAGAGATTTTGTGTAATCGCTAAAGGGAACAACTGGAAACCGTTGTCTCATCATACGCAGCTGACGCATCTCCACGACATCATTCGAATGCCTGGTCTGAAGTTTTTTTAATTTCTGTGGTATCCAAATCTCAGCTCTCCTAGTAAGGATAATACAAGCCATGTTATACGTCATCCAGAGCTAATCCTGACCTTGCCTACAGATCCCTAACTGTCTCTGATGTTATGTAGTAATTACCTCCCCTAGGAAGTGCCTACCTCCTAGTTTTGTGTCTCGAGTCATCAATCAACTATTCGTGCAAAGAGTGTGCATGAAGTAAGTGTCTGCCAACAAAGGCTGCGATCCAACAGTACGTGCCCATCAGGTTTGTCAATAATGTATCCAACCAGAAAAACTAATACACATCGAAAAGAAGTCACTAAGTAGGAATACCACCGCCTTTACCCGGAATCGCAACTCTACATTTTCACTGCACCTTTATTGCAAATAACCCTATGAACATGGTCCCGACAAAACCTAGAATAGAAAAAAACCAGGACTACTGCAGTGCCACCTGTGTTATGCAGCGACGCAACTTGCCACATCCGCATTAGATGCGTGACCCACCGCTACCAAAACAAACGTACCCCCTCGGCCTGGTGAGCCCAATTCCAGAACCATAAAACACCTATAGTCAAAGCTCACCCTGGTATCGATTTTTCGATATTCGTGAAGACCGGCAATGCACCCCATATCTGGAAAAGATGCCTATATAATCAGCTACGCGACCGTTACCACTAGTACCTACCCAACCCAACCCAACCACAAAATCGTGTGTGTTATCAATACAGCCCCACACCACCAAGCGCATTGACACCGTTGAACCCAATTTGCTAAGACGCATAACTGTTGGCGTACGTGTGTACAAAAAGACGATGGGTAAGATGAAAACACCTAATAACACATGGGTTGACGCTCAATCCCGACACGCACACAGGCTCCGCTCCATTACATCTCGACACACTATAATGAACTCACTGACTTCCGAATTAAACGATCGTAACCCTTACACACCTTAACACCTGTACGCCTAGACAGAGTCGTCCCCTGTGCACTTCAGATTACCTAATGAGACCTCACCGATTCGAGTCAACTCCCATAGATACTTGTGTGATCAGTCAAATGACCATACCTACACTCATTATACCTCCAAGCTCATCAACAAAAACACGTCTCACCAACCCACAACACTCCGCGCCTCATAGATATCACGCAGAGTCTCACCGGAAATCCTATTTATTTCGGCAATAAAACAGGGCTACACGACCTACTGCCAAGACGTGAACAATAAATACCTGCATCATAGTCTCTACAGAAATAAAAGAGAATCCACAAGTCACTCAAGTCCATAAAACCATAACACTCCTCACTTGTAACCCTCAATAATAAATCCCCATGTCATACCTGCATTCTACCACAATACACACCCTCAGTTCTCTCCCTCTTGCATCAGGCTAAACCAATCAACTATTTATCTTGCAATCTAGAAATCCCAGAGTATCTGGGCATGTAACTGACATCTGGTACCGCAACACAAACTACATCGAGTCTACTCATACTTCCCGAATCTCAACTGTATCAGGAAACGCTAACCAGTACCTTCATTGTCCTAACCTCCCACGCTACACAACAGGATACAGTGATCATTTCCGTTGTAGTGTGTCCTGTGCTTACACCAGATTGAGACGTCCTGTGCGAGCTCATCAATCGGTAACCGTGCTACCCTATAACAGTGCTCCCCAACCCATGGATTGATGCCCCCACGTAGATCCCAACTCCCACATCTTGCTGCTACACTCCCACGAATACAAAGAAATACAATGGCCACCTCTCTCCGCATTGACTCCTCCTCGCCCACATAAACATAGCACCTCTCCCACCTCCACACACCACACTACCCATCCCACCACACAATGATCACATCCGTCTCGTACATGTGTGTCCTCACATCATCATCTAGTCCCCCAATCCCCCACTACACCAGATACTTCCCACTTATCTGATCCCTATCCTAGTATCCATCTCTCCCAGTGATATCAGATAATAATAGAGTTCCCCACTTACCAAATCATTACCGATTCACTCTGTGTACATTAAAGTATCCTCGTTGTTCTATACTTGTCACGCTCTAGTCACCTCTGTCCCTCTTCCACCTCATGCCGCCTCCGATGTACTCACGTAAACATCTTAATATGTCCCCTAACACCTTGTTGTGTGTACACCTGTGTGTGTGCGCCTCGACGCTCTGGCGATCCGATCATGTATTTCCCCTACTATATCCCTTCATTCATCCCACCTCCCACCACACCACATCACCCTCTCTCCCTCGTATTAAGGAGTTATATCCCACAGCGTTACATGTTATATTCTCGCAATCAAAAGAGATTGGCCGCATTTGTAGCTCGAGCCTACATAGACACAGAGATCCTCTCGTAGATCCGCAGTAGGCATCCAGTCTGTGACCATCGTGATGCTCGCAAGACGCTACCTCCCGAATCCTTCGCTCCCGTATCTGCAGTGAGTGTCCAGCTCTCACCAGATCCCTCATCTATATCTATAACAACCGATATGAGATACTTTAGTACAAATACTCTCCTATGTGCTGCCCAGAATAATCTCCTGTGCCCATTCTCCCCTTGTGCTCTCACGTGAGCTAGCAAGATGGTGTGTGAGCTTGGAGGTGTACCGCCCCCGCCCGAGACCGCCGTCCCGACAGAGACAACCCGACATCACGTCATGTTATTAATCTATAGTCTTGACAGACGTCTCCTCACCAACCCACATTTCTGCGTCTAATATTCACACCAAACCAGAACCCTCCAACCTCACTCTCCCCCCCCCCCCGCGCCGCCTTACACTTTGTGCTGCGTAATAAGATGAAGTCAAATGTATTCATGATCAATCGATATCCCGTCCCAGATCACTGACCCACATTGTCAGCAACAATCCCAAAATCCCCCACCCACCATATAAAAACTGAGATATAGACATACAACTCACTCCTTACGTCTATTCCGCTAGTGTTTCATCATCATACTATACATAGTACCGCCAGCATTGATAATATATGCTGCACATAAATGCAGCCGACAGCCCCCATACTCGGTGTTGTCTAATACTTTCTCAGGTGATGTTTACACAGTCTCAGAAACCCCTCTACCAGATCTACATGTGTCAGAAAGCGGAATCACTTCTCCTATGTAACAATGACACTCTGAATCTATGACTATACCATGATGTACACTCTACTCGCCCGATGAACACGCAATATACCACAGCTCTTCTGTTAGTTGTAGTACGATCTCCTCCATCATTGTCCGCAATACACCTCTCAAATTGTGTCATGAGCCCCTTACCCGCCCCCCCCTCCACTCCATCCTCCCCCTCTCGTAGCCCCCCCCACTCCCCCTCTCACTCGCTCATAAGACTGTGTATTTGTTAAGATATATTGCTCTGATAAGAGTTCAGAGCAGATGACACTGATATCTAGATGAGTCAGACTATGCATAGCCTACCTTGATGCCACCAGAGAGTGTGATGAGTCTAATCCCACCCACGCTCCCTGATGCTACACACTCCACTTGTAAATCGCCTTGTGTGTGTTTGCAAAAGTGTCGTAGCTGTGACCTGCGTGCCACTATGTCCATGCGTTGCACTATGACTCTTCCTCACTGAACGAGCAATACCCGCCCGGCCACAGTATCGTGACTCCCCCCGCACCTCTAGAGAGAGCGAAGTCATACGCCGTCGTAGTTGTATGTAGTCGCTCTACTCTCCCTCCTAACCTGTCCTCGTGTACTCCCCATTGAGCTCGCATTTCTTTGCCGTGACTGTCGCAATTAAGAGCTCAGTCCGTGTGTCAGAGGACTTGCTGTATCTGCTCGCGGTCCGACTGCGCGACCTTTGATGCTAGATCTAGTTGTAGGATGCTGATCAAATAGTAGTTGATGATTGATATGTGATGTATGACGAGCCAATGAGATATCAAACATCTATGGAATATTAACATCAGTTTAATATTCTACATCCCCCATCCCCCCCCATGTTGGATATATATGCGAGATTTGAAGGTGGTCGTAGGTGCGTTTATACCATGCTACCCAGATATTAGTATACATAATGCCCTCCTGTCCCTCCTATCCCCCTTTTCCCCCGACACACACCATTACATCTCTCTCTGTACAGCCAACTCCACTACTGACACATCATACCGCTACTCTCCACACCCCCTCCCCCTCAGACAGAACCCCAACCGCCCCCCCCCCCCCCCGCTGCCCGCTACTCGCCGCTACCATACTGCACCCTGGAAACGGCCGCACCATCAACCACCTACCCCCCACCCCACCCCCCCCCCCCACTACTTAACTACTTAATGATAAGAACCTAGCCGAAATCAATTTCAACGCAATGAGTGAAATGATATCACGATGAGTGTAATTCAGTGTTAAATTATTGTACGGCAACAACTTGTGTAGCTCAACATTTTAATGCTACGAAAATATCGCCTATATAATCTGACCTTTCAATTGATTATGAAACATAAATTGATGGTTTGTTGTCCATTTTCCTGGTTGGGTGTTTAAGTTAAACACGCTACATTCCCCGCCCCATCCCAACTCAATGACTGCCAGGACTAGTTAGTATTTGCAATGTATACTCTCGACAGAGTATCAGCGATTTTTACTATTATTAGTCCTTCTATATGGACGATATTCAAAAAAACAAGACTTGTCCATACGCTTGCACTGCAATGCGACTCTCGTAAGTCTTGCACTTTGGTGAGTTACAGGTTTTGGAGATATGTTAACGCGCTCTTCTGATTGTCATTTATAGTAAAATGCGTACCTACACGCATACTTTTTGAAGTTTATTCGCTACAGTCCTATACTTTACCCAAATGTTCTTGTCGAAAAATTAGTAGTATGTTAGATTCAGGCTTCCGACAGTTTCATACTCTCAATGTAGCTAAAGTCGGATGAAACAGCTTGCCAATCAAAACATTTGTCCCAAACACCGCCTATTGCAGGAGCGGATGCCATCTGTTACAACAAGTAAATTGATCTTTTAAATGCTGGAGCAGTCATGTAATAATAGCATACTTGTTGCAAAAATTGAGGTCTTAATGGTTGTTGTAATTGCATTGGTTTACATTGTTCTGTCCAAACTACTTTGTCTAGGCATACCTCTTTTAGTTAGATCAGATAAAGTACAGCTAGGGTCAAATCGACTAGAAGACGAGATCCTTGGATAATAAACTGTGTGGTAAAAAATTCACCAATTCCTAATAGGGACTCCGTACTTGCTTCTTTGTAGTTGGAATTGTAAGATCAGATGTATGCGTTTTTAAATCAGATTCATCAGGCTGTATTACATGTTCTGCCAATTTATGTGTCCTAGAAATTGAAATTCATTGAAACCAATTTCTATTTTGGATTGGGTCGGGCTGTGAAGATTGTGTTTTCATTAGTGTTCAGGAGATAAAAGATTGTTATACCATTCTACATGCTCTTTACCAGTGTGTCATGAAACATGCAAATATTCATCTATGATAAGATTATTTGGTAAGAACGGTTCCCACAAATACTTGACGCATTCCATCCGTACAAAGTTGCAGGCGTGCATTTTTGAGCCCAAAAACACATGGGATCATTGTATTGGAATCCAAACCCTTACGATGTTGCAAAAGGCCGTCAATGGTTTTACATTCTTCGGTCAAAGGGATCTGCCAAGTACCACTTTTGAGTAAAATCGAATGTGTTTGCTAAAGAATAGTAGTAGACCAGAAGTATAAAATGATGGTAGCAAGTCATCCAGCCACTAGCATCTGGTTACCAGAATCTGATTATACGTTGACTTGCTATTTTAGTCGTCGGGAGGAAATCAATGCAATATACGGATCTGGATTTGTCTTTCTTAAGTACTGCCACCATCGGAGAAAACAAAAATGGAGAATCTGATGGAGAGATTATCCCCATTTTCAATCATTATTGTCGACCTCGGCTGTTCAAACCTGCGTCTCTTGATATGTGCAAAAGGAATTGTGTGTACTCGGTTAGTAACTTAATAGGAGTGGGATTCCGATAATTTTATTTCGTGAGACATACTGGTTAGTTCGTCCAGGCAGATCCGATAAGTACATCTTTCAAAAGAATTTCAATAGATTGAGAGAATCTGATTTCTTCTGATCTGAAGGTAAAATCGTTACAAATGATTACATCCTTTCAAAGTTTCTAGAGGCTTGGATAGGTACGCACAGGAAAATCAAGCGTGTACATTCGCGAAAAAAACTAGTTGCTCTCGTCATCAACTTACGCAATAGGATGCCAGATGCGGAGAATTGAGATTTGTGATAGATGTACAAACATATGTGTTTGAGTGGAAAAGGTCTAGAAATGTAAGGTATGTAACATGTTAGTGTGGTTAGAATGTTTTTCTTTTACCCCTAATGTCGATGATGTAATCTTCCGTCAGTTTTCTTACCCACAACTTTTAAAAGGGACCCTTGCCAGAAGTAAACAACAATGATCCACCTTTACAGTGGCAAGAGAACAAAAAAACTTCATACGTTAATCGATAATGATGTTAATCTTTCTAATTCACGATTAATACGCGGACCGTTAGTATGATATTTTGCTTTTAATGTCTGATGCTTCAGTCGCGCGATTTTTCACATTCGTTCCACAATGCATTGACGTTAGAGTCTGGTGTGTGTATGGTGACTAGATTTCGTAACCGTTATTATCATCAGTTTGTTAGCAAAAAATGATGTAACAAGGATAGGACATTGGTCCTCTTGGATTAGCCCCGAAAAACTAATTGAAATTGTGAGAATCCTGTTTGCCGATTAGGAACTTCGTCTTTATACGCAAAATAGAACCGCTGTTGTATTTCAACGAGTCCCAATCATGGGGAAACGACATTGTTGTCCACTTTGGCCCAACAATTGTTTTAATGTAGATATATCCAAGCGTCTCTACAATCTACACGTATGATTGCGGATCTTAATCTGGCACATTCACAATGTAATCTTAGGATTATAATCCACCCCACAAACTCTCCACAATCCCCCCACCATACTACCTAATTTTTCTCCATCACTATCACCATTACAGAAGCTCTTCCTCAACCCCTCAATATCAACCAAATCGATAATAATGCATCATCACCGACCTTGCTAACACCATGTGTATAAAACTCTTTCACATCCTTATCAAATCAATACTACTAGTTGTTAAATCATCCATGCTTTATCCCTAACTGATGTGACATGTCACCAACAAATATAGATGTTGGGGACCCTTCCTAGTAAAGTCTTAACATTGTAACTCCTCAAAACCCCCAGTTCCTCAACCCTGGGTACAATTTACGGTCATCTTTACCCTAGAACGTCATGAATCACGGACATATTGACCTAAACAATCCACTCCCTATCCTCAAAGCCCACGCAAATCTACCTTAGAATGATTTCGTATAGCAGTTGACAGGTTGGTATAAACCATTTTTCCATACTCACTATCTATTCTAATTCTCACCATCACTGGATACTACGGTGGATCTATATACCTTACAACATTTACATCAACGCACACATTTGGGACACCCCACGTAAATACATTAAAAACATCTAAAATGTCGGACAATTAACGACAGCAAAATCAAAACTCCCAATAATCTTAAGTTAGCAAACTCCCCACCCCATCAAAAATATAAATAACACGTCATACTATTCCTACTAACCAATTCTAACCTAAAACAGCTGTTGTCATCCATGTTAAAACAACATCTGACACTTTACTATCATACACGCAAATCTTCCTCCCACCCAACACTACCCCTTCTTTACTAACATCTCTCTCTCTTCCTCTAACTCTCACACTGCACACCCTGGGGCACCGTCAAGACCATAACACATTCTTTTCTCACAGTAACGCCCACTCCCCTATGTGTGACCTATAACTCGTCAAATATTCCTCACGTAATAGTCCCATACACCCCCAACCATTTATAAGATATAGATAAACCCATTCACATGGGTTCTCAATTGATGCAGTATCTCACCTTATCGAGCTCATATGATAAGGCATATATATACTCAATCTGAAGTATACAAACCTATGATAAATTTCAACCCCCCTGTGCTCCTACTCTCGACTCAAGCTTCTCAAATCCTTCATACAATATCACCTCATCCCAGTATTCATCTAAATGTCTCATTTCTTCATATGTTCCTTCTCATAGAGGTAATTGAATAATATCATACAATCCAGTTGTCTCTGATACATAACAATCCTACTTCTTTCCATGAATGCATATCTCTTTTTACAAAGTTCTCCCAGTGTGCACTGCTATATTCATCTACAACTCACCTCTCGACATAGCACACACCATAATAACAACTTGCCTGGTTTTAACCTTTTTTCTCTGAAATTATACCCTTGCCATCCTTGGCAGCTCCCCCCTCCAAAAACACTGGGGTAAGTCCATACAACATGTTCTAAAAACAGATTACACTACCTCCCCATCCATTAAAACTAGATCTACTATCTAAACATATCACAAACATTCCTTAAGGCTCTACAACCTAACACTCGGATCGCTCCAGTATCCACCAGGCATCCACGTTATCAAGTACATTCAGATCTCGACTCCATCCACCTACAGCCTGTCACACCACTCACTCTACATTCTCCAATAACGTGTGTATCACATTGTTACTTACGCTAATAACCAATACACTAAATACTAAATATACTCACACATAAGTGAATCTCTCCATTATATATACCCACTGAGCCACACATAACATACCCATACCGTGCCCTATTACCAGTCTGCACATAGTGTGTCCTCCAGTATCCACAGAGACACTCACTTACTGTCACAAATCACTCCTTCTGAGTATCACAATATAATATATTTCTCTCTCCTCACCTCTCCCCCAACCATAATATACATATATACATATCGCCCTCACATAGAATACACTCCTATCGACTCCACACCTCTTAGTCCCTGTCTTCCCCACCGTGTCTCCTGTCATCACACGACCCATCTCAGCACACCCTGAATAGATCGATACAGTCCAACAATCAAAAATGCGGGAATCTCTCCCAATATCCTACCACTCTAACCATCCCCTCAACTCCCTCCTTCATATGTCCACACCTCAATAAAAAGCTGAGATCAAAATAGATAATCTCTTCTACAATTCATTTTACACTCCATATCCAATGCGAACCCTTTTAACAAACCCAACTCCACTAAGACTCCAATATACCACTTCATTGATTCCACCGCAAACGTTGCGATCGTACCTTATGAAACTTCTAACTGTGTACAAAAATCACTCCCCTTAGTGTCACTGTCAATGTTCTATCTTTCTTAGCTATGCAATCCCTTCATATGACCCGGCAAACAGGAAATCTACCCCCCACCTCCCTACCCTACTACTCTTCACTGTTATATCGACAATGCACTTAGGTACACCCCCCCCCCATTTGTCTAATATTCTGAAGATAATTGTCCAACCTACGTCATCAGCCACTTCCATAATAACATGAAAAACTGACCTACCCTACCTGAAACATATCATTAAAAACTACCACTGTTTAACCCTAGTAGTAACTCCCTCATTACTTTAAAAATGATTCCATTCCCACCCACTCTAGATCATACATCATTATGTTGAGCTAACAATTCAATCACTTTTACCTCTGTCTAATTAATGACATCACAACTTCATCAATTGTGGATCTTCATAATTGCCCCTATCCCAATGTTCATAACAATACCGTACAACCACCATCCCCATCTCCTCCTCTTACTAGTATCACAAGCAGATGATAAAGTCTAAGATACATACAAGTTCCCATGCAGTACCATTTCATGCAGTATCAGAACATTCTACACTCCCCTTAATGTTCCAAATTCAAGTCATCTACAACATGGATTGAGAACACCAACACTAAACTTAAATCCCACATCCAGAATGGCTCTACATAATCCTCGGCAATGTAAATATCACCAAATACATTTACCAGTGCTCCGAAAGTTATCCATTCAATACGTTTTCAGTGACAAACACTATCACACTCCACTAACTACACATTTAACGTTCATCACCATAACATCAACTGCTAACCTCCCACATACATACCAACTTCAAACGTTTTACATTGGAGTGTAAACAAAGAACCCACTTCCATGTACATAAGGTATAATCCCCACCCCACAACACCCTCAACAACATGACAACCCTCCCCCCAGACAAACACCCAATTTAAAACACCCCGGTGTAGCTACCAGTCGTTGAAATTAAAATCTATAGCATTCTGTACAACCTCCTATTAGCTCAATTTTCTAAATTTCCAAAAAAAACTATACCCGTTGAGTTACACTCGCATTGGCGTGTTTAACTGGTTGATCTGAATACTCATTTACTGACAACATTCTCTATATACCGTCTGAGCAAGCATTACGAGCTTGTGAGCGTGCTTCTACCTATGCACTTCTAAACGAGCAGTGAGATTCTTACAACCGATTCTGGACACACCAAGTGTCTGATATGATTATATCGTCTACTCTAAACTACGAGTGCGTGATCTCCCCGTGCGTCCGCAAGCACCACGCAGTAGATGAGTCCAAGACTTTTTTTGCTCTGCTCAATGACAAGTTTGTGGATGAGCAACGGAAAATTGGTCCCCTGACCTAATTTTTCCATTTCCTCGATACTAGTCGGATTACGTTCTTGTAGCAAGAATGATACAATATCCTGGTTTACCGAAGAAACAATTTTATCTCTTAATAAGAGATCACATAATCCTTCAAAAGTTTTAGGGATAGAAGCCTGTTCAAACCCATCTTTGGAGACATAGTTTTATGGAGGAAACAAAATCCTCAAAATTTTTACCCTCTACCGGCAACATGGATCGAAACTTTTGTCTATAGCCTTCCTGATCCAGACCATATCTGCGTATAAATGCTGCCTTTACGACCTGAAAATCATGTCTTTTATCTTGGTCTATACCCAGATAGACCCCAACTGCATCACCTGTGAGGAGACCCGAAAAAACACCAGACCACGAATCTTTATCAATATTTAAGCAAGAGACTCTTTCCTGAAATCTTAATAAATAAAAACTTATATCGTCGTGAGGAGGAAAAAAAGGGTGGTAGTCTTAAATTAAAATTAGGGGTTGTGATTGCCTTCCTCGATGAACCCATTACTATCAGAATCATGGGAAACATGATGTTGTTGAAAACGAAGTTTCTCAACCTCAAAAGCTTTCTCCCTTTCAAATTTTGCCTCCTCGGCAGCAATTTCAGCTAAACGAATTGCCTTTTCATGTTCCATTTTCTCTCGTTCCGCAGCGATTTCTGCCATACGAATTCTTTCTTCCTTTATTTGCTTTTTCTTGCGCCATAGAAAAATTCCCTTTCTTCTCTTTCTTTTTTCTCATTTCTTTCTCTTTCTTCTTTTGCCTCTGCTTTTTCATATGCAGTCAAAGCAAAATTTTTTAAAATATCACCTTCCATACTCAGTGCCTTTCCTTGTTTAATAAAATAGTCAAGAGTCGCCATAGTATACTAAGAAGTATAACTTTTATAAACAATAAATCAATATCTATGTTATCCTCTACCTTACTTAGTCCATCACACTATGGGATAGTGTGTCTGATTGGTGTAATCACAATGTGAATATATATATATATATATAATATATATATATATATATATATATATATATATATATATATATATATATATATATATATATATATATATATATATATATATATATATATATATATATATATATATATCACCTGCACAACTCACTTAGACGTGATATAATTATTGTGTATGATTATGCTTCTTGTTATCCACAAGAATCGTAGGATATATAACAAGCAATATTATTGTATTATAGTTGATCAATAAATAATGAATCATATGTATGCTGCAAAGGAAAATTATCACATGCCATGAATAACAAAAGACATGGATGGAAACAAAATAAGGAAACGACAAAATTGTAAATAGTCAAAAATTCTAAGACAAAAAAAAATTAAAGTTTCCACCAGTAATAAACGAGACAAAACGACAAATCACTTTTACCATTAATGTAAATTTTACAAAAGATAGCCAGGAAAGACCCACGCCAGACTAAATTTCCAAACAAAATTGAAATTTAAAAAAATACGACAAATCACAGCTGTAGTGAAATTGACAGAGATACAACGGTAAAATACTTCCAAAGATAACATTTAAGGATAAAAACATAATGCGTAGGCTGCGAATAGTACATGATCGCCTAGACCGCGGGTCATCATCCTCCATAAAAATTGACTTGCTAGACAGGAGGGGAACGGCGGATCAAAAAGGAAAAAAATATGACTGGAAAGATTGCGTGAGACTAGAAAGGCTAAGGAGACGCAATTGGGGGGGGGGGGAAACGGTAAAAATTCACGTCCCCCAAATTGACACGAGGTACGGAAATGGACGCTTTTGCGATACCAAGCCCTTGATTTGAATTCAGCGGCTAAACGCAGATGTTCGAAATATTACAAAATTTAAAAAGTACTTTTTTCTTAATATTAATGTTAGGAATATAAAAATTAGCTGGCCGGATGGCCCATTCTGAGCAGTGAACTAATATGTTCTTAATTTTACAGACGGATAGATAATATTGAAGATAATGACAAAAGACAGTGTTGTTCACATCAGCGACAAACTGTATTGAATAAAAAGTGTCGCTATTTGCACAAAAAAACACGACCTTGGGACGCAGGTGTTCAAATCTACGTAGTATGGAAGAGAGGGACATTGGTGGTAGCTGTGTCTAAATATAACTTTTAACGACAAAATTTTGGAGGGGAGAGAATGGTTGGTTCAAAAATCAAGTACATTTTTGTAGAAACACAAGTAGAGACGGACAGACTAACAGATAACCATCCATACTTGACTGAAGCATGACTGAAATGACTTTAGGGTAGGAAATTTGAATTTAAAATAAACCTAGGCAGTGATTGGCTACAAACAATCATATTATTAGCGCTCAGTCGCGCAAGTGGGGCCATTCTTCAATAGTTGTTCAGTGATAGACACAGATTTTAAAGTGTGGTGATTTCCATATGAAAGAAAGTGAAAGAAGTTTAGGGACGCCATACTATAGCCAGCAGCTCAGCTGAGTTTTGCTAGCAATTCTGTGTTATTTATTCATAATCTGGTAAGATTGAAATTATTTCCTTATATATTTTGAATATTGTTTAATGTTCGAGTGATTTGATACTGCCATATCGAAATCTAGCCTTACAAACAAGTAGGGATTTGCTCTAGACCCCCCGCCCCAGTTCAGGGTCTAGGGACCAACAATGTACATAAACTCCAGCAAGGGTTAGGCAAGACAGATCAAGTGTTGAGAATAATGAAACATATTACCTATCCTCTTTTAGGGCAGACAACTAATAAATATTTTTCAGAACCTATAGTCTGGGAGGATCTATCTGATGTAAAACCACCATGGTAAATGTGCTGTTTGGTCAGAGAGATCTGACCTGTCTGTATGATGTGGTTGTTGTGTCAGTGTTGTGTCCAGACGTGGGTAGAGAATAGATTTTGACACATGGCCCATACTTTGATTGCAGAGCTGTGAGTTTCTGTTGTCAACAAAGCAGTGTCTATTCAGTTGGTGACTTACTCGAGTGTATCTGTGCAGTTCTTGTGACAGAGACCACCATTATTGTCCGCCAGCACGGAGAGGTGGGACCACCAGATTTCAGCACCAGAGCTACAACTACAAGATGAGTGAGCCTCTGGTCTGCTGGACATTCACCAACGCTTTGTAGTTACTAATATCCCCATAAAAAATTCCCACCATTTTCTGGACACTGTGTAGTCAATATAGACAGGTGTGATGAGGCCACCCCAACAGCACAAACATTAACTATCCTCCCAAGTAGATGACTACTAGAACATTTTAATAAAACTAACTAGTATAGTACATATATATGTACACTATTGCATTTATGATATAATATTCCATGCATTTCTTTCATAATCTCTAAATCCTTTTAAGTTCTGGTCAACCTAAAAAATTGATCCAGAACAAAATAAATGTAATATAATTCTATCAAAAAATTTTACACTATTGAGTTAGTTCAGTGTGTTGTAATATTTGTTAAATATTATTAGTCTACTTAAATATCTGTGGGTATATCTATATCTATCACACCACATTACATATCATAACCCTAGACACTTTACGTAGCCACATTCATTAAGGAAAAAAATTGAGTGTGAGGTCGTAGTGGTAGCAAGAAAGGCCTTCTGACAATTCACAACTACATTTTATCTCAGGAGCCTTCACAGCTGGCCTCATACATTACACTTAGTAATATCACCATCATACAATACCATCAAACACCACTACAACAGCACAGCTAACACGCATGAAAGCCTTAATTTCAAACAGAGCGGTAATCACGACAGCACTAAATGCTGAATCCCTGAAAGAAATTAATGCAATCAACCTATAGAAATACGACACTGAAACGTAAAATGCCTCCTAAACAGTCGCCCGCAAGAGACAAAGAAAAGAAACATATAACACAAAAGAAGCGAGATTTGCCCAACAATGATAGGACCAACAACCATGACGTTACAAAAACATCAATTATCTGAATCGACCATGAGTATCCACTCCACGATGTAACTCCAATGCATCGTTCTACGCAATATCACATTGAATCGTTCACTAATTATTCAGTTAACTAGGACTCTTGGACATGAATTCAACGTCGAAAATGTCCGACCTTCACTCGTGTGAGACACATTGCAGAGATAGTGTCAATATATAATGATAGAGACGAAATGTTAATTTCCAACGAGTGACCGAATAAACTGATGAGGTGACCTTATCAATGTCCTAATGGTTTGATCTAGTACTTCCGAGTCCACTTGTCCAGCGAAACGACCTCCTCGTAAAATCCCAGATTCATATTTCTCCCGTGAAGATATTCGTCAGATTGGTATAGCATCCCTCTCATGGTAAATAAGCGTGAACGATTTCGTCATGGATATAATGTTTTTTTTCTGATCCTCAAGTAAGGTACCAGGTCTGGGCATGACCTAGTATACGAATATTGTAAATTTCATGTCTGCACAAAGTTGCATTCCAACAGCTGTCTCTGCATAAAATGTTCATTGTTGAACAGCGATAGATTGATCAAACTTCCCGATATTGTCCCAACAAAGGACTCTGTCTGCCAATAACTTGAGCAACCTTCAAATGTCCTTCAAATCCAACGGACGACAGCCTCCCATATCTGTGGTGGGGCGCTGTTTGAATATATTGTGGGTTCGTTTTTATTATTTCAGATAAATTGCTACCCCTGTCCACAGTTCAAGTATATGTTGATTATGTTAATGTATATTTGATTACTCCTGCTGTTGTTTCATAATAATGCTCGTTATTCTGTTACGTCCAGGGTGACCCAACGATTATAGTTTTATTCCATACTCAACAACATACATGTGGGTTCTTTAACTGACCCAATCACCAATGACGAACTAAAACAGTCTTCCTTTTTAACGAACTCAACATCCTTTAATAACGTATATTCCTTGTAGCATACAGAGGCGTTCGTCAAGATTAATCCTTAATTACCAAACCTCATCAATACAGTATTAATCATATGCCAAGAGTATTCCTCCTCTTGTACAAACCACATCCATTTAGAAAGGTGAACACTTCGCAATATGTTCCCAATGGAACTTACAAGAAAACACAGCGGCCACAAAGCTCAAGGTTTTTTCTTAACACCTTGGCCATACACATTAAAAACATCTCTCTTCTCTCATTTTCCGGTGCGCTTTCTTTTCAATATTCCAAATAGTGTCGCATTTATCAGCACTGACTCAAACTCAATAAATCCAACATGTGGTGTGCATGGGCAGACACCACAAAAACTGATGTTACTTTTCCAGATCACATTCAACCTTGTCATGGCAGCTGAGGCCATCTCAAGTCTTGTCTTGATTTCTTTAATTGATCTTCCATCACTGCATATAGTGGACCCGAGATATTTAAAGGTGTTAACTTCTTCTAACGTTTGCCCATTTAACGTAATGTTGGTCGGAACATGTTTCTTATGGCTATTCACCAATATCTTGCTTTTTTCTATATTAATTTCCATCCCATACGTTCTTGTTACTTTCTCCAGTCTAGAGGTAAGGTCTTGAAGTTCTGATTCTGATCCAGCTATCAGATCAATATCATCAGCAAAACGTAGGTTGCACAGAGGTCGGCCTCCAATCGATATGGTTGATTTATAATCGTAGAGAGCCTCTTGCATAATATGTTCTAGATAAATATTAAAGAGCACTGGGGACAGGATACATCCCTGCCGAACTCCTACAGTTGTTTTGAAAAATTCTCCAATGTCGTTGCTTGCAAAAACAGCACTGCTTGCGTCCTTGTATAGTGCTTCAATGATATCTATGATGTTGGTATCAAAATTGAATTTTCTCATTACTTGCCATAAGCCTTCATGCCAGACTCGATCAAAGGCTTTTGTGAAATCGATGAAGTTATGGTATAAATCGTGTTGATGTTGGAGATGTTTTTCGCTAAGTAATCTAATATTGAAGATTTGTTCTGAGGTACTTCTTTTTGGTCTAAAGCCAGCCTGTTCCTCTGACAAGATTTCTTCTGATTTCTGTTTTATTCTGTTCAAAAGTATCCTTAACATCACCTTACTTGGATGACTAATAAGGCTAATGGTTCTGTAGTTCTTGCACATTTTTAGATTTCCTTTCTTTGGAAGCGGTATTACTAATGACTGCGTCCATTCTTTTGGCCATTTTTTTGTACTCCATATCTTCTGGCAAATTGTTGTCATGATTTTTACTATATCTGGTCCTCCATATTTCAAGAGCTCTGCTGGGATATTATCCACACCCGGTGACTTCCCTCCTTTCATCGAACATATAGCCTTTTCCACTTCTTCCCGTAATATTGCTGCATTTCCGAGTTCCCTGTTTTCGCACTTAATGTTGTTTAATATGCCTAAGTTAGTGTCAAGTTTACAGTTATATAATTCTTTACAATATTCTGTCCATCTTCTCATTACAGCTGTTTTTTCATTGAGCAGAGCCCCATTGCTATCTTCTATGACAGTTACCCTGGGCTGTTGGGGTTTTGATAGTTTTCTTAATGTGTCAAAAGCTGCCTTGCTGTTACCTTTTATTAGCCCCGTATTAATGGACTCACATTGATCAGCTACCCATTTTTCTTTGGCCTGTTTCATTTTCTTCCTAATATTTTTATTCACCATACTGTATTGCCATGCTGCTTCAGGAACCTCTTTCTTAACCTTTTTCATTTCTCGCCGTGTATCACATAACTTCAGAATGTCATCTGTAACCCATGGTTTGTTTATTTTCTTTCTTTTACCAAGTATTTCTGTTGCTGATTCAATGAGCACGTCTTTCATGTTCTCTGTGATTGAGTTGATATCATCCTCCAAAAAGTTGAGAGCTGCGAATTTTCCTCCAAAAGTTGCCTCAAAGATTCCCGCGATTTCTGGATCTTTCAGTTTGTCTAAATTGAATCTTAACTGAGAACATCTGTTTTGATTATAGTTCTTTTTAAGTTTAAGCTTGAGCGTCATCAATACCATGTCGTGATCACTACCAATGTCGGCGCCAGGAAAAGTCCTAGTCTTGGCTTTATTAATACTGGACTTGAATCTTTTGGATACAAGAATAAAATCAATTTGGCCATGTATCTCAGTTTTTGGGGCATGCCACGTTGTTCTTCTTGATAACTTATGAGGAAATAGTGTATTTGCAATGGTTAGTTTATAGTTGCTGGCAAATTCTAGTAGCCTTAGTCCTCGATCGTTAGTTTCACCTGTCCCAAATCTCCCCACTGTACCAGCCCAGTGACCGTATGCATCTGGCCCTATTTTAGCATTCCAATCACCTAACACGATGAGAAGATCTTTCTTTGGAATTTTCTTAATTGCTTCATCCAGATTGTCATAAAATGTATCAATTGCCTCATCCTCATAGTCAGTAGTGGGGGCATATACCTGTATGATGGAGATGTTCTTTGGATGTGCTGCAATACGAATGGTGATAAGCCTGCTATTTATTGGGGTGCAGCTGATGACAGAGTTCAATCTATCTTTATGTACGATAAAACCTACTCCATGCTGATGTTTAGACTCATCTCCACTAAACCAAATTTTGTGACCATCATCCGTTATTGATTCACCTAATCCTGTCCATCTGACTTCTGCTAGGCCCAGGATGTCCCACGAGTATCTAACAAGTTCATGTGTTAGTTCTTTGACTTTTCCACACGCATATAGCGTGCGTACATTCCAAGTTCCAACAACAAAACTTTCTCTTGGAAGTTTCAAAACAGGTGTTTTTACCCCATTCGCTGACTTATCACTCTCAAGGGGCAATGAGAGCGCGGTCGTTGTTAATCCGGGCATCGGCCGATCCGGCAAATTATTACTGAGTTGACTTTCCATCATAGCATTTCAGTGGGCAAGAGGTTTGCTTGGCGGTGCCCATCTCCTCTCCAAGTATTCTTGCAGGTACATACAAAAATGTACCTGGAGCAGTAACAATAGCCCTCAATAAATCTGTAATGTTTTGAAACACTGTCCGATCGACACATCACAAAACCGCCATCTTGGCTACTTGTATCAACACAAACAGCGAACTCACATGATAGGCAAACTTGATGTTTTCATCTTTAAAATACTTAGCAACATAATCCAGAAAAAGCCAAACACACTACAAACTCATACAGCCTTAATAAGGGCTGTTACCACTGATGCAGGTCCTGGAGCAGGTCGACCACTTTAAATATCTCGGAGCTATTATAGACCGAAAGGGGGGCATCAAAGAAGAGTTGGCCACTCGAAAAGCAGCGGCTGGGAGACTTTATCAGGCCATAAATCGAGGATTCCTCAGCAAGAAAGAGGTTGGTAAGAAAACGAAGATGGCTGTATACCGCTCCACCTATGTCCCAGTCTTGACATATGGATGCGAGTCATGAGCAATGACTACAACCCACAAAAGCCAGATCCAAACCTCAGAAATGAGGTATCTGAGGAAGGTGGTTGAAGTAACAAGAAGAGACATGGTCCGCAACCAGACGATACGTCAAGGCCTAAAATCCCACCCGCTGCAGACCCAAATAGAACAGTCCCAACTAAGATGGTTTGGCCATGTCTGCAGAATGGGAGAAGATCGGCTACCACGACAAGCATGGGAAACAAAGAGCCAGGGATCCAGACCTCCAGGACGACCCAGAGTCCGCTGGGAGGACAACATTAGACAATCTTTGAAGGACCGAGGACTAGAATGGAACCAGGCCAGGAAGAAGACAGCTGATAGAATAGTCTGGCGCTCTCTCTTCCAAACCTCTACACCTCACGGTAGAAGAGGAACGACTAAGTAAGTAAGTACCACTGATGCAGACTCCAAAACGACGACATGAAATGCACAACACAAAAAGTGCGGCCTACCACGCCGCCATCTTGACCTACATCCATACTCTACATACTCTAAGAGTATGAACATTCATAATGATCCCTTACTTATATTTTAATCATTCTAAGCGACATCACAAATGTATCAAAAGCAATTTGGGAGATTTCCCCAACTGTGTCTATGTTTCAGCATTTTCTGACTATTACATATTAATTAGTGATCTTATTAAATACTGTTTAACAATATTGTGTAGTTACCTAGGTCTGTTTATTCTTAAAAACCTATTTTGTAGTTATGGGTGAGTTACTTACTTACTTACTTAGTCGTTCCCCATCTACCATGAGGTGTAGAGGTTAGGAAGAGAGAGCGCCAGACTATCCTATCGGCTGTCTTCCTCCTGGCCTGGTTCCATTCTAGTCCTCGGTCCTTCAAAGATTGTCTAATGTTGTCCTCCCAGTGGACTCTGGGTCATCCTGGGGGTCTGGATCCCTGGCTCTTTGTTTCCCATGCTTGTCATGGTAGCCGATCTTCTCCCATTCTGCAGACATTGCCAAACCATCTTAGTTGGGACTGTTCTACTTGGGTCTGCAGGGGGTGGGATTTTAGGCCTTGACGTATCGTCTGGTTGCGGACCATGTCTCTTCTTGTTACTTCAACCACTTTCCTCAGATACCTCATTTCTGAGGTTTGGATCTGGCTTTTATGGGTTGTAGTCATTGCCCATGACTCGCATCCATATGTCAAGACTGGGACATATGTGGTGCGGTATACAGCCATCTTCGTTTTCTTACCAACCTCTCTCTTGCTGAGGAATCCTCGATTTATGGCCTGAAAAAGTCACCCAGCTGCTGCTTTTCGAGTGGCCAACTCTTCTTTGATGCCTCCCTTTCGGTCTATAATAGCTCTGAGGTATTTAAAGTGGTCGACCTGCTCCAGGACCTGTTCTCCCAGCTTAATCTGATGTCTTCTTTCTTCTCGTGATATCACCATGGATTTTGTTTTAGAGCTGCTTATGACCATCCCTCTCTTCTCCAGCTCTTCCTTCCAGACTTGCAGGTTGGATTGGAGATGTGCCTCTGATTTAGCAATCAGGGCAACATCATCAGCAAATGCCAGCTCTGAAATACATACCTGTCTCATCTTCCAGTACCCCACTGAATACTTTCTTGTTCTCTCCTTACATGACTTGATAACATCGGCCATGAGGAGTATGAAAAGATAAGGTGACAGGATATCACCTTGTCTTACACCAGTGGTGGTCCTGAATTCTTCTGACTTATGGTTTGCTGTCCTCACATAATTTCTGCAAGACTTGTAGAAGCTCTGTATAGCATGAATCAGAGGTGCTGGAATGTAGACCTAACCTTAACCACGCATTAGCTGAATGTTCCATGCCGGAGCATGTTAACTTTATTGGGTACGCCGATCAAGCATATAATTCTGAGCCGACTGCATCAGAATAGGTCGAGGTCGTTTGTGCATCAAATGATCATGATTTATATATATCATCTTGTACATAGGCCTAACCGTATAAAAGCCGTAATTACATAGGCTACATTGTTCGTAATAATAGCCACTTGCCAAAAATAGACCAATATTTGACAAGTGTGATGCCACTTTCTCATATCGGCAGTAGTTCATATTATTTGGAATTGAAAACAATATATATCCTAATTATAATGCTGGACCCATGCATACACAGATGGATCAGCAACAAATGCAACAGAAAATGGAGGTGGGGGTGTCTTTCTGACCTTAAGCACTGATGCAGAAAAAAGGCTGTCGGTGGCAACAGGACGATTCTCCAGCAACTTCAGAGCAGAGGCAGAGGCCTTGAAAACTGCAGCAGAGGTTATATTGACAGAAGAAACGGCAGAGAGACAAGTTGCTTTCTTTACTGATGCACAGTCAGTAATTGCAATGTTGAAAAGCCAAAATAATACAGACCTGGATGATCTCAGAGCAGTGCTAAACAAACTTTGTCAACGATTCAAAAGTGTTGTGATCCAATGGATCCCATCTCACTGTAACATCGCCGGCAATGAAGAGGCTGACAGAATGGCAAAAGAAGGTTCACATCTACCTCAGCCTGATGCAAGCATAACTTTTGAGGAGGCAAAGAGTTTTATCAGAATCAGTTACAGAAAAAACTGGAATGTAAAACATCCAGGGCACACACAGAATGATGCTTACTACCAGCTCCACAGAAGAGAACAAGTGGTAATCTTCAGACTCCACACTGGCCACAACAGATTGAGATACCATCTATTCAACAAGCTAAAGATAGGAACTACCGATCAGTGTAACTGTGGCACTGATAAAATGACTGCTGAACGTCTGCTTCAAAGTTGCCCCTTATATGTAGTACAGAGAAAGTGAATATGGCCGATGCCAGCTCCTTTCGTGGAAAAGCTTTACGGGGATTCAAATAGCCTCAAACTGACTACTGCTTTCTTTGAGAACATTCAAGTGGACGTCTGAGAGTGTACGAAGAAGAAGAAGAAGAAGATAACCCATCAGAGGTTGAATGGGATATTTTCCTTCATTAATTTAAAAAAAAAAAGACCAATATGGCAGCCTCCAGTTCACTATGCTTCCCTTCGGCCATCGACACTTGCACACTACGATACATGTTTAGGAAACTCTTCTAAAGGCAGGAAGGGAAATAACTGCAAGTGAATATTCTGTGCTCAGCGAACGTCATTCCGATATTACCCTTAATCCTAACCCTAACAACACTGGCGACTTACTAGGATGGCATCAAAGAACACGTCCCACTAATTTCATTCCAACCGACATTATGACCAGTAGGCCCAATAGCAAATCTGTCAACATTTATTTTAAAAGAACACTCACAATTTTTTCTTAGCTCATTCAAAAACGATGCATCCACATAATTATCTGCAAAATCTTGATGCTCATAAAGAATTTTTCTCCACGGCTTTTTCGCTGCCATACTTCGCTGTCTTCTCAAATCTTCCTTGTTTACGTAGCTCTCTTGAACGGGAAATACAAAGCAACAAGAAATATCTACCGTAAAAAACCTGAAAATTATTTGAGTGAAATTGTAAGGTCTCTTTTCCGGCGCTTTCCTGTAACTTACGCAAGCGGGTTGTTTGAATAATTAAAACCTGGAAATATTTTACAGAGCAAGTCTAATCGGCTCTTTATTCGTGGACATTGAAGGTAAAATATAAATATGCGACAACTTATTCATTATATTTAGAGTAAATACTCGGTTTGTATCTATTATATTGTCATTGTGGAATTGCAGACGTGCTAATAGTAAATAAATATTAGACAAACATAAAGGTATGTTTTCAGGCACTCGTAAGAAATAAAGTAGAAAACTAGACAACAGAAAAACAACACACGTGAGTGGCGAACCCAGGACCTTCCGTGCGACAACCCAACCTAGCTACGAAAGCGAATCACACTATCATCCTTGCCATCTAGGCATCACTAAAAATGATGCTTCGAAGGAGTGAAGTGTTCATCTTTCAGTCAAAATATGTGTATGAATTTTCCTTTGAACATCTTCGTTCACCCTCAGATGTCAACTTGAATAAGTTCAAAGAAAGCAGTGGTCAGCCTGAGGCTGTTGATATCTCCGTAGATTTTCTCCAGGAATGCTACTGGTGATGGCCATAGGGGCCTAGGCCTATGCGTTTTCTCTGTTCCTCATATGTTGGGCACCTTTGAAGCTGATGTTCGGCAGTCATTGTACCGGTGCCACAGTCACACTCATCAGTAGTTCCTATCTTTAATTTCTTGAAAAGATGGTATCTCAATCTTGTCTCAAAACCTGTACAAATTCTGAAGATTACCACTTGTTCACTTCTGCTGAGCTGGTAATATGGATCATTTTTTGTGAGGTCTGGATGCTCATCTTCCCACTTGTGCCTGTACCTGCACTTGATAAAACTCTTGGACTCCTCATAGGTTATATTTGTGTCAAGTTGAGGAAGTTTTCCCCCTTCCTTTGCCAATCTGTCAGCCTCTTCATTTCCAGGGATGTTGCAGTGAGAAGGGATCCACTGTATCACGACTCTTTTATACTGCTGACATAGTCTGTGAAGTGTTACTCTTAGGTCATCCAGTTCAGCATTACTTTAACTTTTCAGCATTGTAATCACTGACAGCACATCTGAGAAGACAGCTACTGGTCTCTCTCAGCTTTCTTCTGTCATTAGAATTTCTGCTGCAGTTTTTAAGGCCTCTGCCTCTGCTCTGAAGTTACTTGACAATTTCCCTGTTGCGACTGCTATCTTTTTTTGTGTGCCATTGCTTATAAGCTCAGGAAGACTCCTCCACCCCCATCTTCTGTTGCATTAGTTGCTGATCCATCTGTGTATGCATGGATCCAGGTGTTGCTTGGGTAATGTTTCTCTATATATTTTGTGGTTAGAACTCTCCTTTCTGTTTCATTTTGGCTGTTCTTTCTCTCAATACCAGGAACGTTTTCTATCATTTCAGGGAAGCACTGTTGTTTCCAAATTGGTAGTTTGTGTGCAGTACATATTGGCGTAGCTGTTGATATTGCATTTATGGGGTCTGCTCTCATCTTTGTTTTGACTGTCTCTACAAAGTTGCTTTGCTTCAGTCTTCCCCTTCCAAGTCCATTTATTCTCTGGTGCATTGGGTGGTCTATCAGCCTCCTGAATTTCTCGGCTTGTTGCTGGGCTCTGCTATCTCTTCTATCCTGCATAGGCTGGAGGTGAGTAATCTTTAATGGGTGTTATGAACATGTTATATATCAACATGAAGAAGGATGGAAGAAGAATTGTAATTGTTAATATGATTTTTTAGTATTAACGAACATGCAGTTAGTAGACATTAAAAAATGCTGAATGTTATTTGAAAAACTTACTTACTTACTTACTTAGTCGTTCCTCTTCTACCGTGAGGTGTAGAGGTTTGGAAGAGAGAGCGCCAGACTATCCTATCGGCTGTCTTTTTCCTGGCCTGGTTCCATTCTAGTCCTCGGTCCTTCAAAGATTGTCTAATATTGTCCTCCCAGCGGACTCTGGGTCGTCCTGGAGGTCTGGATCCCTGGCTCTTTACCCTATTTGAAAAACACCAAAACATTACTAGCAAAATGTGCACTTACCGAGGGCCAGTTAATGTTGTAGTCATTAAAACTTACTATTTCTTTTTATATTAATGATGAAAATATCCCGTTCAGCCTCTAATAATAATAATAATAGCCCCTTCAGTCATAACTGACTATGCGTATGTGCCCCTGAGGTGACAGCTTTCAGCTGCTTATTTTCCTGGTGCTCCTGTCGACATTTTCTCCTCTCTTCTGCTTGTTGTGTGAGCTTATTTTTGCCCAATCTGAGGTGGCGAGGTAAATAGCATCGCCACTTGGTGCGATCGGCAGCTTCATCCTCCCACGTTGCTGGATTTATGTCCAGTGCGCTCATCTCTCTTGCACACATCTTTGAATCTCAGCTGCGGTCGCCAAACCGTTCTTCTGCCAGTTGTCCATAGAAGATATCTTTCGGAGTGTGCGTTGTCTAAGAAGTGTATACATGCTTTGGAGGCCAGCACATGACAAAACCTCGACATTTGTCACTTTATCTTTCTACGAAATGCTGAGGATGTGGCGTAGACACAGTAGATGGAAGATATTGATCCTTCTTTCTTGCTTAGCATTGGTTGTCCATGTCTCGCTGCTTCACAACGAAGGTTGGCTGTAATGGATCTCCAATATCTTCTGTCTCTTGTCTTGGAGGTGCACTCTGGTAGACTCTTTCCTGTCCCTCTCTTAATGTTATCTTCCCACTTATAGCGCTGTCTTCCCCTTGCACGTTTGCCTTCAACTCTCCCTTCTATTATGGTCTTCTGCAAGGTGTTATGCCTTTTTATGTGGCCAAAGTATTTTAGCTGCCGAACTTTGATCTCCCTCATTAGTTCTCTTTTTCATACCTAGATTTTGTCATGTCATCAAGTGATGTATTCTCTCCAGAACGTTTATAACAACTGCTCTGAACGCATCATGATTCTGGGCAAGTTGACCTGCATCATCCAAAGACAAATTCAGACTCTCTGTGATGTCCTGGCTCCACCATCGTCTAGGTCATTCCCTTCCCCTATTTCCAGGGACCATGCCTTCCATTATAGAAAATCTCATAGGCACAAAGACCCCCTTCAGTTGAGTCAGTAGTCCAAACTGGTGAAAGACTCGCCCCCAGATACATACAGATTAACCAAAGAAACCATCCAGTAAAAATTAAAAACATACTAACTTAGAAAATAGCATATTTTGGAATTTCTTTTAAAAACCATGTTGAACTATAACTACAAAAGGAAAAATACCGACTAGAGATAATATAGTATAAAATAAATACAAACAAAAACATTACAATAAAGGAAACACGTCCTGATATAACCAACAACTCCATGTACATGGTAGATGGTTGAAAGGGACGTGCTACAAAGAAAAGTAGCAAACACATTAATAAAAAAAAAAAAAAAAAATTAATTTTTCCAGACTATTATGTCTTTTTATATGACTGAAAAATTTCAGCTTCCTTTTTGCGATGGTATTTAGGAGCCAATTTTCCTCTACATTTAGTGAGTTCAGTACTTCTTTGTTGGTCTTTTTTTCTGTCCAGGGTATTCTCAACATCCTTCTGTAGCATTTCATTTTGAATGATGTAATCTTTTTTGCAACTGTTTTATTGAGTTTCCATGTCTCACAACCGTAAGTAGCTACTGGGAAGATACATGCTCTGATCAGTTGTAACTTTGTTTCTTTACTTGTGCCTTGCCATAGGTTTTTCATCTGTATTAGTTTATGTGAGGCAATTGCAAGTCTTTTAATTTCTACTGCACAGTCGCCAGAGCTGTTGATGATTGATCCTAAGTATTTGAATTCATTAACACCTTCCAGTTCTTCGTTATCAATTTAAATTTCTGGTTTGGTCTTTAACTTTGTCTGTTGTCAATACTTTGGTCTTCTTGGTGTTTTGGTATAGATTCTGTGCCTCGCTGTGTTTTTTGGTGGACAGAATTAATTGTTCACGTCCTTCTGGGCTGGTCGATAGGAGGACTGTGTCGTCAGCGTATCTGATTTCCGGGATCTGGTACCCGCCGATGTTAAATGAGTCAAACTCTGTGTGTTCTTGGTCATCTCTTACGTTTCTCATGATATTCTCGGTATAAATGTTAAACAGGTAAGGGGAAAGGGTACAGCCTTGTCTTACTCCTTTCTTACTTCAAACCATTCTGATGTTTCCCCCTCTATTCTTACGGTTGCCTGTTCTTGGTACAGCAGTGCGATGAGTTGTATAAGGTGGTTTGGAAATCCCATATTTTCCATAATAGTCCATAACTGATGATGTTGTACAGTCAAAAGCTTTGGTGTAATCAATGAAACAAGTATATAAGTCAACGTTGAATTCTCTACACTTTTCTATGATAATCTTCATGTTGAATATATGGTCTCTGGTGCCTCTGCCTGGTCGAAAATCCGCCTATACTTCGTTAATTTTTGTTTCTAGATTTTGTAGGACCTCCTTATTTGTATTCTTCTCTTTCCATGAGATACGTCGCATTCTTTAATATATATCCACATTTCAAGAGCCTCAATTCTTTCTTCCAATTGCTTATTCATCATACATGACAGGAAGACTTGGCATGTGTTTGTTGAAGGCCTTTGCTACTTGGGGAGCTAATGGGTATTGATTGATTGATTGCTTATTCATCATCCATGTTTCTACACCATACAGTTATGCAGAATATATATAACACGTTAGGATTCTCAGTTTTAATTTGTGAGATAACTGTTTAGATGTCAGTATATGTTTCATGTTGTTGAATGTAGCTTTGGCCATTCCTATTCTCTTCTTGATTTCTGTTTCACATCTGCCATCTTCTGTTATTATATGACCAAGATATAAGTAGCTCTTGACCTGTGCCAGGATTTTCCCATTTATGCTTGTGTTTAGTATGGGCTTATCATCTGTTTTGCTAATTATCATAGCTTTTGTTTTCTCAATATTAATGTCCAATCCATATTCATGACTTATACTGTTCACTTGCTTCACTAGTTCTTGTAACTCCTGTTCGCTTTCAGCTAACAACACCGTATCATCAGCATATCTAAGGTTGTTTATTGACCTTCCACTGATGTTCAGTCCTGGTATTTCCTCTATCTGTTTGAAAACAAATAAGGAGGTCCTAGGAAGCCTAGGTATGAAAAGAGAACTAATGAGGGAGGTCAAAGTTCGGCAGTTAAAATACTTTGGCCACATAAAAAGGCATAACACCTTGCAGAAGACCATAACAGAAGGGAGAGTTGAAGGTAAACGTGCAAGGGGAAGACAGCGCTATAAGTGGGAAGATAACATCAAGAGATGGACAGGAAAGAGTCTATCAGAGTGCACCACCAAGACAGAAGACGTTGGAGATCCATTACAGCCAACCTTCGTTGTGGAGATGGCAACTGATGATGATGATAAAAACTGATGTCCTCATGTCGTGGGGTATATATCCTGTATTGTATATATTGTTGCATAGATCAGTGATTGTATCTATACCAAAGCTCTCCAGGGCTTCTATCATTTCAATTTTTATGTTGTCCATGCCTGCTGATTTTCCTTTTTGTATCATATGTATTGCATTCTATACTTCTGATCTGAGAATGTTTGGGCCTTCATTAGAATCTGGTGATGGTTTTTTACCTCTGATGTTCTCGAATAGTTCTTTTACGTACTCTGCCCATCTGTTTGATATGTCTTTCTCATCAAGTAAGATTACACCATTTTTGTTCTTGATACAGCCTCCTCCTTGGGCAAACCGTGACCTATTTGAAAATTTCTTCATGCATATCTCTTGTCATGTGCTTTGCTTCCAAGTTTTCTATTTCTTGCATTTTTTTTTGTTCTATCCACTGTTCTTTTGCTTGTCTACACATAGTACGTATGTCATTGTCTATTGTTTTAAATTCTGGAGTGTTTTTTGCTTTCTGTCTTTCTGCCATTTTATTCAAGATGTCATCCAAATTTGATTTTTCTTAGGCTCCTTTTTAGGTAAATTTGCATTTGCTGATTGTATGCTTGTTTTTAAGCATTCCCATTTTGCGGTTGCTTTTTCTTCAGGGTTTTCTCTTCTATACTGCTCCATGCTTTCTGTCAATAACTGTTGATATTTATGTTTGACATGGACAAGATATTTTTGTTTTATATCTGGTTGTTTCAGTGCTGATATTTCTATCTGGGGTTCCTCCTGTTTTCTGTTTCAGCTTTATATTTACTTTGATTGCGACCGGATTGTGATCTGAATTTATGTCAGCGCCAGGATGTGTCTTTGCACTTGTGACACTGTTCTTAAATCTATATTTTATCATGATATAGTAAATTTGATTTCTTGTTACATCTCCTGGGCTTTTCCATGTGTATAACTTCCTTGGGTGGTGTTCAAAAAAGGTGTTACATATGACCAGCTGGTTTTCTTCACAGAACTGGATAAAATACTTTGAAGAATACAAAGCAGGAAAGGCAAGGCTCGCAATGATGCTGTGCGAGTCAGCAGATGACGTAGTTCAGTCCATTCAGCCCACACTGAAAACTGGAAGGAAGTGGATAAAGCTGTTAGAGCTGCCCAGCAGTCGTTCAAGCTGAGGGTGATAATTGGATATACACAGATGAATAGACGGGGATTTGACCATAGTGACATCTGCTGGTGGTCCAAGGCATCAAACAGGGAATGCAGAGATGTGGTAATTCAGGAGAAACGAGGAGCTGAGAATGATAAGAGGATACTAAAAGCGATGCAGCAGGCCCAACAAGGCCAATGGACTACATGGGAAGGAGCCCTGCTAGGTCCTTGACATGGAATGATATATCGCATATGGAACCTCTTAGGCTCAGCTTCATTATTAGATCAATGTTTGACCTCCTGCCATCGTCCGCAAACCTTGTGAGATGGGGAAAGCCTGATGATGCTCAGTGACCCTTGTGCCATGACAGGCAGACACTTGAACATGTGCTATCAGCTTGCAAGGTTTCATTAGGGCAAGGGCAATAGACAAGGCGCCACAACAAAGTACTAAATGAGCTGACTGCTACAGTAGACCTGTCAAGGGTGATGGCGAACAGCAAAGTCAGACCGAGCACTGAAAATACATTCTTTCTGAGAGCAGGAAAGTCAGCACATCCGAAACCAAGTAAATCAAGTAGCAGTTTACCATCTCTTCTTGACTGTGCAAATGACTGGGAGATGTCAGTAGGCCTACCTGGGCTAGGGGCATATCCAGAGAGTATCAGAAGATCTTGAAAATGGCCAGATATAGTGCTGTATTCCTCATCATCGCACCAGATTATAATGATTGAGCTGACCATGTCATTTGAATCCAGATTAGATGAGCAACACTCGTTCAAAGTAGCCAAGTAAAATGATCTGGCTGCAGACTTGAGACACAATGAGTTCACTGCAAGGGTCAAGGCTGTTGAGGTGGGTGCAATAGGTCTTGCGGCTGCCTCAGTGTATGATCTACTGAAACTGTTGGCGTTGAGGGAACAGTCAAGAACAAGGGCACTTAAGAGGCTCAGCGAAACTGCAGAAAAGGCATCATGCTGACTGTGGAACTCAAGACAGTAATTTGTTTTCAACATAGGGGTTACCTTCACAATTGCCTCCAGCTGGCAGACAATAGGGGTGAATTTGAAAGCTGCAACCAAGATGAAGTGGGTTCAATTCTTTGCACTAGACAACAGGAGGCTGACACTTGTGAGTCATGATCTAAGTGGGCCCGCCCTCTTTAGAGTGTAAAGGAGATTAATGGGCCGAAACACTTGATCGATATGGGGACGACTTCTGGTGATCAGATTGCCTCCTGTTGTATCGCTCTGTATGGAGTGTCCTATCATAATTAGGATATATATTGTTTTCAATTCCAAATAATATGAACAACCGCCGATATGGGAAAGTGGCATCACACTTTTCAAATTGTAAATAGGGTAAATCACAATTACCAGTTATGCTTGTTGTCACAAGAGATAAAGATAATAAGATGATGATAATATTCTGGGCAAAAAGATGTATCAGATGATACAAGGATAGTGCCAGATAAGAGACATATATATATATATATATATATATATATATATATATATATATATTATATATATATATATATATATATATATATATATATATATATATATATATATATATATAATCACATTTACAGTTAATTTATTGTAACTAATAAAGTTCACTTCAACTGTTTTCTTGTTCCTTGATAAAATCTGTTCCTTTTGTGCTTTCCTGAATAGAATATCAATGTTAATTTATGATAAAGACTGATATGACTGTCAATTGTCTTCTAAATAAACCACAGGCTTTCTTATCATCATGACACAGTTTGTTTGTAGGTGTGTAGCATTTGTAAGTTGAAGTAGCCCAACAAAGAGCTACTTATCTGTAAAAGTTCCTTCTTAGGCCTCGTACAGCCAGTGGCGTACTAAGGAGGGGGCGGTCTGCCCCGGGTGACAGCAAGGAAGGGGTGCCATTGGATACTACTAATAAAGTATTTACAGTTAAATTGTTACTTACTAGTGTTTCTTTACTGAGAGAGGGGGTGACAAAGGTAAAATCTGCCCCGGGTGCTAAGTACTTTAGAGACACCTCTGCGTACAGCAGTACAGAGAACCCCACAACTGTGGATCTTCCAATCGTCAGTTTATACTGGCAAAAGCTCTGAACAACTTGAGCATCTACTAGCTGACTTGGTCACCAAAGATTTAGTATGACACTCAGGGCAGGATATAACCCCCAAGCACAGACATTATTTTAATGGTTATTACAGTCTGCTCACACTTCTGCAGATGACAAAGGAGTTGATGCAGATGCTGTTCTCCATGTCTGTAGTTTGAATTTAGCGGTGAGAGTGTTTGCGCCCTTTCCTTCTCCTTTTAAAGTATACTTTTTGTTTGAAAAAATGTTTTAAATGGGCCTCTTGGTGCCCGGGCACCCACGAGGAGGTGAACGTTAAGTCAAGTCGAGTTGCTGTGGTGATAAATCAGACTCGTCCAAGTTGACTGACTTGAGTCGACAACACTGGGGTTTAGGATATCTTGTGGGGTCAGAGTGGCTAAGACTAAGAGGTTTGGTGTCTGCTTCAAATTCTAGATGTACCAGTTTCGATTCCCAGTAGAGGGAATATAATTTATGGAAATTTTTTTGTTTCCAGAACCAATGGTCCTAATTATGTCATACTCCCCACTGGTCTCATGAGTAGTGAGATTGGATGCCTACCCTTCTTGAATAAGGGCAAAATAGTAGGAGGCCCCATGTGCAAGTTGTGCAGGTTGAAAATTCCACGGTAGTTGGAAATTGTAAAGGGTAGGCCATAAGGCCGCTGCCCTGGTAACATTTTTAATATTTAAAAATTAGAAACCTACCCACCAAATATATTTATAGAATGTGTAATTCCTATATACACACATTGGGATTCTCGTCAGTGCTACGGAGTTCGTGCACTGTGCTGAGATCCTTGTGTGACCTACGGGAGGAGATCGGAGCACTGATAGAGTTGTACATGTACAATGAAGATGGTCGTAAGAACCAAACAATAAAGTGATCATTTGTGTTGAAAATGTGTTATAGTATTTTAAAAAATGGCACTGAAAGCTTAAACTATAATTGTTTTGTAAATGTTTGTATTTTCATAAATATTTTTATGATAACTGCTGTTTCTCCTTCACTTGGAATAAAGGGAAAAGGCTTCTATAAAATTGTACAGTAGATCAGAACTGTAAGGTACAGATTTGTATAGGCACAATGATGTACTGAAAAAGTGTTTTGACCAAGACTTTATTCAGGGGTGAACTCGTTCAAAAGCTGACAAGCTGTAGATTACATTGTTTGAAAATAAATGAATTAAGACAACAGTTAATTCAAAAAAAAATTAGAGACAGCTTGTCCTTACCATCTCATGCAATATTTTATAATACTCTGTCCAAGACAATCTACAGTCCTTTATTCTCATTGTTAGTACCACTGTCTATTGATTAAATGCTCCATTCATTTCTGTTTTCAGGAAGCAAAATGTCAGAGACAAACAAATTCAGCGCTACTTCAAATTCTTGTTATAAAAACTCTTCTGCAAATTTATTCAATCAGCTTCGGCACCTTGCTGCAGAAGTGGAGAGTGGCATTCAAGTTCTGCAAAGTGAACTTGATTCCAAAAGAAATAGAGGTTTTGGGGATACCGAACATGTGCAGGCCATCAATTTTCTTCTTCATACAAAGAAAGACATGGCAGATTTGAGACATAAAGCAACAGAAAAGATGGTTGAATTTTCACAGGAGAGTGCTAAAATCGGCAGAGCTCATGAATTAATAAAAACTGTGTTGGCTGTTCAGTCTAAGCGTTTAGAAAATGTAGAATCCTACATGGAGAAATATGGATACAAAAGACCCATTTTTGCATCTGAAGCAAAAGCTAAAACTGAAGTTGGAGAAGGGGATAATGCCAGAAAAAATGGTTGTTCTAATGTCAGTAACTGTGATGATGATGACAATGAATCAGAAGCAACAGAAAATGACAGCTTTACAAACTGTGGATTGGATGACTGCGTTCAAGACGATGGCCCAAAAACGCCCCCTTCTCAGATTTCTGACAAGCCAACAAACTCAAACATCATGCGGACACCTCGCCTGGAAGATTTCTACAAAGATCTCTCAGAGGAGACAATCTTACTCATCAAACATGGAACAAGATGTAAATCTCAAGATGAGAGCTCAACAAAGCAAAATACAACAGTAAAAGAAAGTACGTACTGCTCTGATGCTGCTGAAAAGCCAACGGACTCAAACATCGTGCGAACACCAAAGCTCGAAGATTTGTACAAAAATCTCTCGGAGGAGACAGTCTTCCTCATCAAGCGGGGAACACAAGGTAAATCTCAAGATGAGAGCTCAGCAAAACAACATGCAGCTATGAGGGAAAGTTACTTCTACAGCTCAACTAATCCTTTATCGCTCAAGAACGAGATCCAAACAGAAAGAAGGATCGGAGAACCAACTGCGTCTCTGGCTGATATTCTTGCTGTGAATCATGGACAAGTTGAAACATCAATGGGGAAAAGTTATACATTTGAAACGTCAAACATGTATACTACTACCCAGCTAACCCCTGAAATGCCTAAACTTCTGACCCCTGGGTTTGATTTAAAAAGGGTAACAATGGTGGAAGGCTTCTGTTTTTCAAACAACAATTTTCCATCATCCCACAGCAAAATAAAACATGAGCAGCAGATGCCTGAACCACCTGTACTTAATACCGGAATGTCGACATTTAACACTCACAGTAAAAAATTTGAAACATCAAAGAGAAATCATTGTGCTCCAACAACCCCAGAAACTCCAAAACTTCTTACACCTGGATTTAAGTTGAACAGTTTTTCCAGTAGAGAAGCAGATATTGCAATCATCAGTAACAGTGAAACACCAGATTTACTTGCCTCTAAATTTAAGGCAACAACCACAGTGAAGACCCCAGAAGCTCCCATACTTCGCATGCCAGGATTTAAGCTGAGTTCTGTTGTTAACCCTGAAGAGAGGCAAAGAAGCAAGACAGCTTGTTCATTGTTCAGTACACCCCCAACTCCTGAACTTATGACCTGTGAACTCAAGAGACATGACTTACCACTTTACGCTATTGCTTCAGGCAGTAAGGAAAACATGCAAAGTTCAAAGACTAATTGTTTTTCCAAGTCTGATGCTCCTAAACTATTTTCTCGTAACCTTCACTCGAAGTACTCAGCTAGAAACAGCAACAAATAAGCTTTTTTAATACTGTATATTGTTATAGATTTGTTTAACACATTAACTTCGGCGAGCCGGTGGGACCGGCTTTTGAAATCCTACCAGAGTGTCGATCTAATTTTAGTAATAAAGCGAATGAAAAATGTACTGAAACACTTTCTGATCTGGTTCGAGGTTTTAAGTTGCCACCGGAAAACAAATTCCCAAAGCATGGTTGTTGTAGAACACTGGAAAATGGATATTATGTTCATATTTTTCAGCGTTCAGGGTTAGTTACCAAATCGTGTAAAACTGTTTACCGTGGCAACTAGTGATAGGACCGCAACAAATGCTTGTACATCTCGTCTAACGGCTGAATAAGCTAGAAACTTGTTTCAACAATTGACTGATACTGATAGATCTAGTGACGAGGACAAGAGTGAAAACGGTGTGCACATTGATTGAAATAGTGATTTTGATAGAGATAGGGAGCAAGCAGTTATAATTGTGAAAATATTGCAAGTCCTCAGCCATCGGAGGGCCGTTAAATAGCAACAACCTCTATTAGAGTTACAAATGTGCTTATTGTAATAGTACATTCATTTATCTTTAAAATGACGTGTAATTCATAAAAATCTGTAAACAATTACAAAAACTACAGCTTACTTTGTGCAAACACCTATAGGATGAAAATGGGAAAAAAATTTTATTCGGGCACAGTGTTTTTCAATTCAGTAGTTAATGTGTTAACATTTGACCTGACCATTTTGTAACTATCACTTATAATGAATGTGATGTCTCATTTGAAATGTGAGTGCCGGTTTGTCATATTTAGTGTACTCATTAACTTGTTTACTGGATCCTTGACCACTTACAAGTTTCAATTATTAGAAGATAATGCATGCAAGCGAGCGCTGCCCCACAAGACTGCGTGGTGCTCCCAAACAACAGGCCCTCCCAGTCCAAATGATAAGGCAGAGCTACGCCTGTCTATTCGGACGGCGTCTTTGGGTGGGTGGTAGCAGCAGTGGCTGTGCCACCACCCCGGGTGACGAGTGTCCCCCTCCACAATGACAACCTTATGTGGTAGATGGTCATCCTTCTCATGGCATTCCACACTAGCCAATGAGTGGGTCTGGTGTGACCTCCGCCAGCTGCACCCGCTGAGTTGGGGAAGTTCTCTGGGGCTGTAAGAAATTGCAAAATGACACCCCCAACTTGCCACAAGGGTAAAAGGGTGAATAAGTCAAATCCCTGGGATCAGAACAACATTAGAGGAGAGAAAAAAGTCATCATCTTCACTTAGAGGTCACTCTGTTTCCAGCTTTCAGGTCTCTCTTGATAATTACGTATTTAGTATTTCTAGAATTTGTGGTCGTGTACTTTTTGCTTTTTTTTATACACAGTGTATCCAATCTTTGATGTTGTCTAATACAAGTGTGTCCAATCTTTGATGTTGTCTAATACAAGTGTGTCCAATCTTTGATGTTGTCTAATACAAGTGTGTCCAATCTTTGATGTTGTCTAATACAAGTGTGTCCAATCTTTGATGTTGTCTAATACAAGTGTGTCCAATCTTTGATGTTGTCTAATACAAGTGTGTCCAATCTTTGATGTTGTCTAATACAAGTGTGTCCAATCTTTGATGATGTCTAATACAAGTGTAACCAATCTTTGATGTTGTCTAATACAAGTGTGTCCAATCTTTGATGTTGTCTAATACAAGTGTGTCCAATCTTTGATGTTGTCTAATACAAGTGTGTCCAATCTTTGATGTTGTCTTATACAAGTGTGTCCAATCTTTGATGTTGTCTAATACAAGTGTGTCCAATCTTTGATGTTGTCTAATACAAGTGTGTCCAATCTTTGATGTTGTCTAATACAAGTGTGTCCAATCTTTGATGTTGTCTTATACAAGTGTGTCCAATCTTTGATGTTGTCTAATACAAGTGTGTCCAATCTTTGATGTTGTCTAATACAAGTGTGTCCAATCTTTGATGTTGTCTAATACAAGTGTACTTAGTTCATTTTACTGTTTGCTCTTGTCCTCCATTAATTGTCTTAGCATGTATAAATGTCCCATCTTTCCTTTTAAGTTTTCTGCTTTCAAAATATTATCACTGTTACAATAGAGCTGCACTGGACTGTCTAGTTGTTAAATATTTACTTTTATGTGACCACAATCTTAGACCTGCACTGGATTGTGTCTAGTTGTTAAATGTTGGCTTGGTGGGCTCTACATCTCAGAGCTGTTCTAAATTATGAATATTTTCCTTCTTTCTTTTTTTACAAACGTACAGCATTTAAACTTTTTCTCCATTTTGAACATGGCTTGTGTGAAACCAGTCCAGTTCATTTTAGATCTTCCCTACTTTCGCATACTTCTTCACTTTGACTCTTACCCATGTTCCCATTGTCCGTACTACTTTTCCCTGTAGGAATTTCTCCCTTGTGAAAAGGGTGTGTGTCATGCATTCCTATGACATGTCACTAATATTTTTCTTTTTAATGTACAATTTATCATTAATGTCAGTACGAATGTAATAGTAGGGTTGCCAATTCAGGTTTTTTTTAATGCCAAATTCCAGAAATAAGCCTTTTTTTTTTTTTTTTTAGATTGTTTGGCGTTAGAAGAAAATATTTTTGGATTTTTTTTTTCTTTGCAGATCAAATTGTTTGTGTGTCATAATAAAAGCCCCTTCAGTCATAACTGAGTATGGGAATGCACCCCTGAGGTGACAGCCCTCATCTGCTTATTTTCCTGATGCTCCTTTTGACATTTTCTCCTCTCTTCTGCTTTTTGTGTGAGCTTCTTTTCGCCCAATATAAGGTGGCGCCATAAATAGCATCGCCACTTGGTGCGATCTGCAGCTTCATCCTCTCACGTTGCTGGATTTATGTCCAGTGCCCTCATATCTTTCTTGCACACATCTTTGAACCTCAGCTGCAGTTGCCCAACTGTTCTTTTGCCATCTGCCAGTTGCCCGTAGAAGATCTTTCGGGATGCGACCATCTTCCATGCGGCTGACATGGCCAAGCCATCATAGTCTGCGCTGTCTAAGCAGTGTATGCACCGTAAATGGAAGGTATTGAGCCATCTTTCTTGCTTAGCATAGGTTGTCCAAGTCTCGCTGCCATATTGGAGAGTGCTGGTGATGCAAGAATAGAAATGGCCAAAGCTACATTCAACAACATGAAACATATACTGACATTTAAACAGTTATCTGACAAATTAAAACTGAGAATCATAAAGTGTTATATATATTCTGCATTTCTGTATGGTGCAGAAACATGGACAATGAATAAGCATTTGGAAGAAAGAATTGTATAGAAGAATGGGGCATATCTCATGGAAAGATAAGAAAACAAATAAGGAGGTCCTAGAAAATCTAGGTATGAAAAGAGAATAATGAGGGAGATCAAAGTTCGGCAGCTAAAATACTTTGGCCACATAAAAAGGCATAACACCTTGCAGAAGACCATAATACAAGGTAGAGGTGAAGGCAAACTTGCAAGGGGAAGACAGCGCTATAAGTGGGAAGATAACATCAAGAGATGGACAGGAAAGAGTCTATCAGAATGCACCACCAAGACAAGAGACAGGAAAGAGTCTATCAGAGTGCACCATCAAGACAAGAGACAGGAAAGAGTCTATCAGAGTGCACCACCAAGACAAGAGACAGGAAAGAGTCTACCAGAGTGCACCACCAAGACAAGAGACAGGAAAGAGTCTATCAGAGTGCACCACCAAGACAAGAGACAGGAAAGAGTCTATCAGAGTGCACCACCAAGACAAGAGACAGGAAAGAGTCTTATCAGAGTGCACCACCAAGACAAGAGACAGAAGACGTTGGAGATCCATTACAGCCAACCTTCGTTGTGGAGATGGCAGCTCATGATGATGATGGGGGCGCAGGCATTATAAACCGCAGCCTTGGTCTTCATTTGGAGTTTCCCCAAACATGTGATGTGAGGCGGGCAAAGGTAGCTGCAGCTTTGCCAATGCGGCTGTCAATTTCTGTGTGCAGTGAGAGTTTGTCATTGATGATAGACCCCAGGTATGTGAAGTGGTGCACCACAGCCAATTCATAGTTATCAATAGTGACACCCCTGTCTATATAAAAAAATTGCACGTTACGGAAACAACAATAAATGGAAAAACTTTGCTGCGGGACGGACATCCGGAGTCTCAGGCTCGTATGACTGACAGTGGTGAAAGCCGAAAGGAAGCCACTGGCATGAAAACGGATGCCCCGACCGCAAAACACGAAACCAGAATTGGTTTTTGGAACGTCAGAACTATGAATGAGGCAGGAAAGCTGAGACAAATCACAGCAGAGATGAGGAACTACAAGATACATATCCTGGGAATAAGCGAGAGCAGATGGACAGGTAAGGGGAGAATAAAAACAGCTACAGGGGAAACAGTACTTTATTCTGGCAGAGAGGATGGTCAGCACAACGAAGGTGTAGCCATTATCCTGAAGAAAGGAATGGAAAGGTCTTTACTGGAATGGAAACCCATCAACAACAGACTGATAAGAGCAAGACTGAGAGGGAGGTTCACCAACACCACAATTATACAATGCTATGCACCAACAAATGACGAGTTCTATCAACAGGTACAAAAAGAAATGGAAACTGTACCCAGGTACGATCTTATTATAGTAATGGGAGACCTAAATGCGAAAGTGGGAGCACACAATAATTATAACGAAAGAGTAATGGGGAAATGCGGCAGTGGAACAGCAAATGAGAATGGGGACAAATTAATAAGCTTCTGCAGTATTAACAACCTGGTCATTGGAGGAACTTTGTTTCCGCACAAGGAAGTGCACAAGTTAACATGGGAATCACCAAACGGACGAGACAGAAACCAGATAGATCACATAATGATCAATGGCAGATGGAGACATGCACTACACGACGTGAAAGTAAGAAGAGGCGCAGATGTGGGAAGTGATCATCACATAGTAGTAGCAAGACTGAAAGTGAAACTCAGAGCTGCTGGACCAGTTGTAGTCAAACAGAAAAGATACAACATCACGAAACTGAAGAATCCCCTCACCAGAAAAGCTTTCGTGGTTGACGTAAAGAGAAGATATGAGATTATCAAAAGAAAGGAAAGAACAGAGACCGATGATGTTGACCAGAGATTCAACACCATCTCAACAATATACAAGGAAAGCAGCAAGTCATGCTTGGGATTCCAGGAAAGAAAGAGCCAAGACTGGATAACACCAGATACGCTAAACACCATAGCGAAGAGAAAGGAAATGAAAAGAAAGAAAACAGAAGCTAAGTCTCCCAGGTTAAAGGCAATATATAGTGAACAGTACAGTCAGCTGGACAAGGAAGTTAAACGTCAAACCCGTGCTAACAAAAGGACATTTCTGGATGACCTTGCAAGACAGGCAGAAGAGGCAGCACTGAGAAATGAACAAAGCACAGAATACAAAATAACTAAACTCATCAGTGGAAAATGAGGTGCAAACAATATTACATTAGTAAGAGATAAGCACGGAAATCTCATCACGACAGTAGAGGGACAGGAAACAAGATAGGCAGAGCATTTCAGAGAAACTCAAAATAAGGAACCACCAGAGACACAATTGAATGTTCCTGAGGCTGAAAATGATCTAGATGTTAATACAGACATCCCACGAAAAGAAGAAATCATCACAGCAATCAAATGGTTAAAGAATGGAAAAGCTCCTGGTCATGATAACTTAAATGCAGAGCTATTTAAGACAGACCAAGAGCTAGCAGCAGAACTATTAGAACCACTATTTGCACAAGTCTGGAAAACAGGGACAACACCAACAGAGTGGAGAAAAGGAATAATTGTCAAATTGCCCAAGAAGGGAGATCTTGCAGACTGCACTAATTGGAGAGGAATAACTCTTCTCTCAGTTCCCAGCAAAATACTAAGCAGGATAATTATACAGAGAATCTCAAAAGCAGTAGACCACAAACTGAGGAAAGAACAAGCAGGATTTAGAAAGAACAGAAGATGTGTAGATCATATATTTACCCTCAGGAACATTATAGAGCAGTGCTCAGAATGGCAAAGACAGCTGTACATTAATTTCGTTGATTTTGAAAAGGCTTTTGACAGTATACATAGGGACAGTTTATGGAAAATACTGAGGGCTTATGGAATTCCAAGCTGCATAGTGTCAATCATAAAAAGACTTTATGCCAACTTTACGTGTAGCATTGGGCAGAGCAACCTAACCTTTGAAATGAAGACAGGAGTATGACAGGGATGCCCCATATCAACCACTCTATTTTTAACAGTCATAGACTGGGTGATGCACCAGACAACAGAGGGCAATCCAAGAGGAATAAGATGGACTTCATTTTCTACATTGGAAGATCTGGAATATGCAGATGACATTGCACTGCTAGCACATTCACATCAACACATCCAGGAAAAAACGGATAGACTTAATAAGTATAGCCAGCAGGTGGGCTTGAACATCAACCTAAAGAAGACAGAAGTCATGACGCTCAATGTGAGCAATCCTGAGCCCATATCAGTAAGGAATCAGCAACTGGAACAGACAGATGCCTTCACGTACCTAGGATGCATAGTAACACCAGACGGTGGAGCAAGCAGAGACATCAACAACAGAATGAACAAAGCAAGAACAGCCTTTTTTAGTCTAAACAACATCTGGAAGTCCTCTCAGTACAGCACACGCACAAAATTAGGATTATATCAGAGCTGTGTGCTTCTCTATGGTGCGAAGAGCTGGAGAGTTACAGAGAAGGAAATGTCGAAATTGTCCTCTTTTCACACAACATGCCTAAGAAAAATTATCCGAATCTTTTGGCCGAATACCATCACCTACCAAGATCTGCTTACTCGGAGCAAGCAAGAGGACATGCACACCATCATAGCTGGCAGACGCTGAAGCTGGGTTGGCCATGTCCTCAGAAGAGACCCCGATGCCATCACAAGAACAGCTATGCTATGGACCCCTGAAGGAAAACGAAAGAGAGGCCAACCAAAAACAACTTGGCGGAGGACTGTGGAGGCTGAGATGCAAAGAATGAACCAGAGTTGGGGCACTGTACGAAGGATGGCCGCCGACTGAGCAAAGTGGAATCAATTTGTTGTTGCCCTACAAGACGCCACCAGGCGTAATGGCCACTGACTGCTTTGACGGACGGCGGCTAAGGATCAAAGAAGAAGAAAGAATAGTGATGACGTGCAGCACGCACATCCTGACTCAGCACATTTGTTTTCTTTACACTCATTGTGAGGCCAAAGTCCTTGCATGTTTGGGTGAAGCGATTCATCAAGCTCTGAAGCTCCTGATGGCTTTGAGTGACGACTGCAGCATCATCAGCAAACAAGTCCCTTATAGTGACCCTTCTGATTTGTGTTTTTGCCTTTAGCCTTGAAAGATTAAACAGACGGCCGTCTGACCTGATGTGAAGGCATATTCCTTCAATTGCATCTCTGAATGCATGTTTCAAGAGTAAGGCAAAGAAGATCCCTAAGAGGGTCGGAGCCAGAACACAGCCTTGTTTAACGCCACTTCGTATGTCAAAGGGCTGTGACGTGCTTCCAGCATATTGGACTGTTCCCTTCATGTCGTCATGGAATGACTATCATTTCCAGCAATTTAGCAGGGCAGCCTATTTTCAGGAGGATTTTGAAGAGTCCATCCCTACTAACCAGGTCAAATGCTTTTGTGAGGTCTATAAAGGCCTTTTCTGCTCTCTTGATTTTTCCTGAAACTGGCGGAGAGAAAAGATCATGTATGATCACATCAATGACAATAAGAGCAAAGAAAATGTTATCATGATAGATAAATCTACTGACAAAAAGACTTGTGTTCTAATTAATTTTTAAGGTGATGGAGCAGTTTGAACTGGATATCTCGGTTTAATTCTGAGGCTAGAGGCTAGAAGGAAAAAAAAAAACATTCAATTTGATGCAGGAAGAAATTACAAGATGTGTTCAGTCTTACAAACTACATCGGTTTTGCATCTGATGGTACATCAGCCATGGTTGATTGTAAAACTCTGCACAGTCTAGTTTGAAAGATATCAATGTTTGTTGCTCATATTTATCTGCCATTTATTTGTATTGCGCATCCAGTATGTAGTAACTGTAATATCATCAAATATTGGAATTTAATTTATATAAATACCTCACAGGTTTTGTCATAGTGAGTTACGAAGACAGAATCATTCAAAGATTTGTTAGAGTGATAAACACCTCTACTTAATCTCAGCCTTCTCAAATTGCCCCTCTCCCTTATAAGAAAAAACCTTCATGGTGATAGGAAACTCTTTACAGAGCGATACCACAGGAGGCAATCTGTCGAACAAATGTTTCGGCCCTGTATACTCCTTTACACTCTAAGGAGGGCGGGGCCACTTGGGTCATGACTCCCAAGTGTCTCAGCCTCCTGTTGTCTTGTATCAAAAATGAACCCATTTCACTTTGGTAGCAACTTTAAAATCCACAACTCCGCCAGCCGTGGAGGCAATTGTGAAAGTAACAAAGAAAAGACAAATTATTCTGTTCGTTCCGTCGCACACCACGACAAGGGACAGACACTGACACACCTGAGCGAAGCCGACGCGGCTAGCAACTGAAATTCTGTGCCGAACACCTCTTATAATATACTCTGAGTGTTGCCCGTCAGTCACAGCCCTTTCACCAGTACACCAACAAATTCAACGTATTGTGGACTTCGAAAAATTCCTGGTGTTTTCTTTACCGCAGAGTTTACTGTCACGAGTTCAGCAGCCCATTGCGGTTGTTCCACAGCCAGCGTGATGCCTTTTCGGCACTTTCACTAAGCCTCTTCAGTGCCCTTGTTCTCGACTGTCCCCTCAGCCCCAACAGTTTCAATAAATCATACATTGATGCAGACACGAGCCCTCTTGTGCCCACCTCAACAGCCATGACCCTTGCAGTAAACTTATCGTGTCTCAGATTCGCGGCCCGATCATTATACTTGGCCGCTTTGAACGAATGTTGCTCGTCCAATCTGGATTCAAATGGAACGGTCAGTTCAATCAGTATAACCTGAAGCGATGCTGAAGAATGAAGCACTATACCTAGCCATCTCCGCGATTTTTTGATACTCTCTGGATATGCCCCTCGTCCAGGTAGGTCTACCGCCATCTCCCAGTCATTTGCACAGTCAAGAAGAGATGGTAAACTGCTACCTGGTTTACTCGGTTTGGGGTGTGCTGACTTTCCTGCCCTCATAAAGTATGTATTTGCGGTGCTCGGCCTGGCTTTGCTATTCGCCTTCATCCTTGCCAGGTCTATTGTCACAATCAGCTCATTTAGCACTTTGTTGTGGCGCCAAGTGTATCGCCCTTGCCCTAATGACACCTTAAATGCTGAGAGCATGTGTCAAGTGTCTACCTCCCCTGGCACAGGGGGCACTGCTCATCATCCGACTTTCCCCATCTTACAAGGTTTGTGGCAGACGGCAGCATACATTGATCTAACAATGAAGCTGAGTCTAAGAGGTGCCATATGCCATATATCATTCCATGTCAAGTACCTTTGCAGGGCTCCTTCCCATGTAGTCCATTGGCCTTGTTGGGACTGCTGCACTGCTTTTTGCAACCTCTTATCATTCTGAGCTCCTCGTGTCTCCTAAACTACCATGTCTCTGCGCTCCCTGCTTGATGCAGATGTCTCCATGACCAAATCCCCGTCTATTCGTTTGTGTGTAACCGATTACATCCCTCAGTTTGAGTGACTCTTGGGCAGCATCAACAGCTTCTTCCACTCTCCACTTCCTTCCCGTTTTCAGTGTGGGCTGAATGGACTTAACCACGTCATCTGCTGACTCGCGTAGCATCATTGCAAGCCTTGCATTCCAACTTTGTACTCTTCAACAACTGACTTGAAGGGAAGCAGAAGTTTTGACTTTTTGCAGTACAGTGCTACATCTGACAGACCTGGTGGTACTCCTAGCCATTTCCTCATGAACGTGTTGACCTTCTGCTCTATAGCCTCCACTGTACTTGTGCTTATTTCATATATAAGCAGTGGCCACAGCAACTTAGGTATCAACATGAACTGGAGGCACCACACTTTGAATTTTCCTAGGAGTCTGCTTTGGTCTATGATCTGTAGCTCTCTTCCTACCATTTCTGTTGTCTGTTGCACTGCCTTCGAGTCTTGTAATGAGGCATCGTACACCCTGCCAAAACTTTTAACAGGTTCCTCAATGACAGTAGGGATTCTTTGGTTGGAAACCATGAATATGACCTCTGCTATCTTCTCTTTCTTGGGTTTGAAGCTCATTCTGCACCAGCTGACTAGTTCATCCAGGCGTGCTAACATCCTCCGGGCCTGATGTTCATCTCATGTCAGAATTGTTGTGTCATCCATCAATGCTTTGAGCGGAGGCATATGACACATTCCACCGAGCTTTGGACCTATAGCCATTCCTTCAGCCGCATTGAGGATTACCTGCATAGCCATCACGAATAGTATCAGAGAGATGGTACATCCCATCGCAGTTACAACTTCAAGGCCAATCCAGTTTTTTGTGTACTCTCTCGTTGAAAATCTGACAGAGAACCCTATGAAATACAGTTTCAGCATTGCTGCAACCTCTTGTGGAACATAATACATTTCTAGGGCCTGCCACAAAATCTGGTGTGGAACGGATCCATAAGCATTTGCTAGATCCAGCTAGATTATATGGAGGTTTGTTCTGTCAGACTTTGCTTTTTGGATTGCTTCCCAGATCATTGTGGCATGCACTAGACAACCTGCTGTGCCTGGGATACCTCCCTTCAGAATGGTAGTGTCAATGTACCCATTTGCCAGGAGGTATGCAGTGAGCCTTTTCGCCATCACAGAGAAGAATATCTTCCCTTCCACATTAAGTAGCAAGATTGGCTTAAACTGACTGATGTATGTAGAATTTTGTTCCTTCTGGGTGTAGACTCCGTTCACCTTTCTCCATTCCTTGCTTACAAGCTGGGTTTTCCACACATTCTTCAGTAAACGGAGCAGTTGTTTGAGCACCTCAGGGCATCTCTTATACACAACATATGGAACACCATTAGGACCTGGAGCTGACTTGCACCGAGCTTTCTGGACAATGCTTTCTACCTCTTGCACCGTTGGGGGCTTGGTGTTAAATTCAGCTCCTGGCTTACTTGGCCATTTAACGCCTGCCATGCTGCTGAGCAGCTTATCTCTGCGACCATCTGAATATGTCATTCTACGGTGTTCTTCCAGGTCTTCTTTCCTGATGTTTAGCGTACCCGACCGTGGCTGCTCAAACAGTTCTTTGGCAAACTTGATGGGCTCCCTGAAAAATCTTTCTCTATCCCTTTGAGTCTTCCTTTTCCTGCACAACCTTTCTGCTGTACAAATGGCATTATGTTAGCCTTTGACGTGCTCCCAAACCTGTCGTAACCCTTCCTTCTCTGTGGCAACTGCGTTCTTGAACAGTTTTCGGGCAATCTTCTGTTTCCTGATTTCTTCTATTTTAATTTGTCTTCTACTTTTTCGCAGTGAGTTACTTTCCCTTGCCTCACTCACTCTGAACACTTAGCAACAGTGCAGATATATTATGTCTCCGAAGATTTCCAGCTTCTTCTCCAAAGTTATCTGCTTCAGGTTGTTATCCAACTCTTTTGCCAAGGCTTCGTCCAGCTGTTCCTAAAGCCCTTTGCACTGGCAGGTGGAAACTTGATTGCATCTCTCTATCCGTCCATGAAGTGTGTGAGATCATCATCTGGCAGATCAACTTGAATGTACTCAGCACTGTGGATTGACTCCTGGCTGCGTTCTTCTAACGTCTTACCCGTTGAGACAGAGCGCTGTTGATCTCCCCCTTGATGAACTCCCACACCCCTTTTTCGTTCTGTGGATTTTCATTCCTCTCTGAGTAGAGAATTTCCTACCACAGGCACATGGAAATTCCATCCGTTGTTCGGAGCTCGAAGTACGTGTAACAGGTCTGGTCGATTCCAATGTGGATTCATCATTTCTCCCCCCCCCCCCCCCCCCTTTTCGGTGAATCCTGGGAGCATCTATCATTTTTGGGTCCTGTAGCAATTGTAATACAGCTTACGGGGTGCTAACCCGGTCAGCCGGTTTCTAGTCTTTCCCAGTGTCATCTGTCTTTCCAGAAGTCAATCGGTCTTTTCCTGATTTTCACTGGTTTTACCATGCAACTATGATAGGAAACTCTTTACAGAGCGATGCAACAGGAGGCAATCTGATCATCAGAAGTCCCCCCGTCGAACAAGTGTTTTGTCCCTGTATACTCCTTTACACTCTAAGGGGGGCGGGCCTCATGAACTAAGTGGCTTGTGCGAGGAAAGGTTGTTTTAAATATTATGATGAAGTGGGAAGAGCTAACGGCTCATTTCACTTCTGCAGAACTAGGTTAAGCAAAGCTGGAAACACAAATAAAAGTTTGACTGTTAAAGACTACCTGTTATTTGTCTTTACGATGCTTGTTGTAATAGAATTTGAAAGACTGAACTGTCGTTTTCATCAGAACAGTGCGAGTCCGCACCATGATTTTTTGTCCATTATTTCCTACATTCGTACATAAGAGGTTTGTTCATATGAGTTTTTACAATGTACAATTCCTTGTTTCCATTGAATATATATTTACTGCCCCAATCATCCATGAGTACAATGGCAAGAACTGATAGACCAGCCTCAAGCATCCATATCCAACTATTATGCGATTTACTAAATAACATGAAAGATGCCATTTCGAAAATTCCACATTTGAATTTCAGTTCCAACGACTGAATTAAAGGTATCATCTCCCCAGCGACCCTGTAAACCTATTGGATTGTTTATAATAGATTATCATCTTATTTTAGCACAAGTTCGAAAAAAAAAAAAAATGCGGTACATATGTTTATTGCTGCCTGTTACGAAGAAATGCACTTTGAATGATAAAACAGTATTACATTTAGTCAATTAAAACCTCATTGTCTATTGCAAATTATAAATAATTTTAACTTTAATATCGAATCCAACATTAATTACTACTTACTTAGTCGTTTCTCGTCTATCCTGGTCCAGAATATCCTTTAAAAGTCAGCAGAAACAATTTCAAAATAACTTAACAGACACGCTAGTAAACGACAACATCCTTAGAGAAATGTGTTGCATTTACGTGGAATAATTGTAACAAAATCTTATGTGCAACTGGACATAATGCAGAAGGTAACGATGGGTTTCGCTGAAAAGTTTTGTCAGGCAAAATCAATGTGATTTGGTAACTGTTATTTGATGTGTGAAAAATTAGTTTCATTAGCGTTTAGTTATTAAAATAAATATGCTCTACTTTTTTCAGTACATTGTTCTCCTTTTCATAACAACGTGTTGAATATTGTACATTTTACGTCAAACGATATGCTTACTCAATTTTCTACGTGTATTGGTGGATAATATCCTGTCACCTTATCTTTTCATACTCCTCATGGACGATGTCATCAAGGCATGTAAGGAGAGAACAAGAAAGTATTCAGTGGGGTACTGGAAGATGAGACAGGTCTGTATTTCAGAGCTAGCATTTGCTGATGATGTCCTGATTGCTAAATCAGAGACACATCTCCAATCCAACCTGCAAGTCTGGAAGGAAGAGCTGGAGAAGAGAGGGATGGTCATAAGCAGCTCTAAAACAAAATCCATGGTGATATCATGAGAAGAAAGAAAACATCAGATTAAGTTGGGAGAACAGGTCCTGGAGCAGGTCGACCACTTTAAATATCTCAGAGCTATTATAGACCGAAAGGGAGGCATCAAAGAAGAGTTGGCCACTCGAGAAGCAGTGGCTGGGAGACTTTATCAGGCCATAAATCGAGGATTCCTCAGCAAGAAAGAGGTTGGTAAGAAAACGAAGATGGCTGTATACCGCTCCACCTATGTTCCAGTCTTGACATATGGATGCGAGTCATGGGCAATGACTACAACCCATAAAAGCCAGATCCAAACCTCAGAAATGAGGTATCTGAGGAAGGTGGTTGAAGTAACAAGAACAGACATGGTCTGCAACCAGACGATACGTCAAGGCCTAAAATCCCACCCGCTGCAGACCCAAATAGAACAGTCCCAACTAAGATGGTTTGGCCATGTCTGCAGAATGGGAGAAGATCGGCTACCACGACAAGCATAAGAAACAAAGAGCCAGGGATCCAGACCTTTAGGACGACCCAGAGTCCGCTGGGAGGACAACATTAGACAATCTTTGAAGGACCGAGGACTAGAATGGAACCAGGCCAGGAAGAAGACAGCTGATAGAATAGTCTGGCGCTCTCTCTTCCAAACCTCTACACCTCACGGTAGAAGGGGAACGACTAAGTAAGTAAGTATTGGTGGATAAGTAATGTTTCTGTGTGTATGAATGGATACGTAACGATTCTAGTGTATGACTCAATAGGTAACATTTATAGGTGTGTGAATGGATGGTCGTTGCTGTTGTTGTTTTGATGCGTTGATGGGTGGAGAGCGGGCTCTTATCATCCTTCTATTCTTGCCTCTTCTCATTCCATCTTGGTCTACCCTGTTCAACCTGAAAGTTGGTTATAATTGGGGTATTTAGTGTCATTTTATTTTCTAATTTTGTATTCAATTTAAATATCTATTGTCTTTTGCGGTTGCTGATTTTTATTTATATTAGTATTTGTCCATTTTATTTTCTCTTTTGTGTTGTTTATAGATAACTATTGTCCTTTACACTTGGTTTTAATTTGTATTGGCATTTGTTCTTTTTGAGTTGTTGCCCTATTTTTTTCTATACCTCGTTGTCTTTCCTTGTCCTATGAGTAGTTAGTTTTTTGTTAATGCTTTGTTAGTTCTTGCTGTTTAATTTTTATTTAGTTGGATGTTTTTCCTGAAAAGTACTAACCTTATATGTTTTCCTTTGTTTTATGTATATCTTTTAAGTATTGATTGGGCATCTCTTGGGGCATCTATACTTAAAACCTTATCACCTGTTAAGTCTATATTGTGATTTCTATAGTAAGTTTTTAATTCAAGTCTTTGTTGGTCATACTTTTTACAGTGGATCAGGTAGTGGTCTATGTCATTCTCTTCCTGGCATTCTTGGCAGTGTGGTTCTTCTACAACTCCGCCTATGCCGGTCCCAAGCCCGGATGAAAAAGGAGGAGGGCGGCCTGCATGGAGGCCGTAAGGAGGCAGCCCCTCCACCATGCAAAGGCACAACAGGCCAATCACCTGTTTGCTTTAAACCATGATTACGAGTAACACAAGAGAGAAAACCGGACTGATTCTAAAGGCGACGAACTGGAACGGACTACGACTTATGGAACTTGGAACACAAGAAGTATAAATGGGAAGGAAGAGGAGCTGGTGGAAGAGATGAGGAAAGCAAAACTAGAAATCCTGGCTATAACGGAAACAAAGAAAAAAGGACAAGGAGTCATGGATCTCAATGGCAACACGCTGCTCTACAGTGGTGTACCCATATCCGAAAGAGCTAAAGGGGGTGTGGGTTGCATTGTGGCCCAAAATCAAAAAGATAGTATCAAGGGGTGGAACTTTGTCTCAGAGCGCATTATGGTTGTGAAACTAAAAGAAGGAGAAACCATAGTCAACCTGGTCATAGTGTATGGGCCAAATGAGGATGAGAGAGCAGAGGTCAAGGAGGAATTCTTCGAGCTGCTTCAAAGGACAGTGGATGACTGCCTAGATGAAGTTATCATGCTCGGAGAGTCCAATGCCAGAGTTGGAAATGACCATGCTAGATGGGGTGGAGTTATCGGAAGATATGGAGAAGATACTCTCAATGACAATGGAAAGCGACTCCTTAGATTCTGCAGTGAGCAGAATCTGATCATTACAAACACAAAGTTCCCCCATAAGCGCATACATGCATACACTAGATGTGAACCAACAAAGAATGAGAAGTCAGTGATCGACTATGCCATCGTTCGGAGAAGCTCATTCAAATATGTCCGAGATGCAAGAGTCTGGAGGGGGCCAGAGATTGGAAGTGATCACTACCTGCTAACAATCAAACGAACAACTGAAAGAGTTGCTCAGCCTAGGAACTGCTCAACATCATGCAAGAAACGAAATAAACGAGCAGGAGAAATGTGCATTAGGACCTACAAGCTGAGAGAGCCAGAAATTAAGACCAGATATCAGGGGCTTATTGCTGCATTGGTGAGCAACACAGAAGAACAACCTGATGACTTGGAAACCCTCTGGATTAAATTCAAGGATATCATAAAGACAGCTGCTGCAGAAGCATGTGGAGAAGTCCGACTTGGGAACCAGAGAAAGAGGACACCTTGGTGGACAGAGGAAGTCAAAGAGAAAATAAGAGAGAAGAAAATGGCATGGAAACAATACTTAGGAGCTAAAAACACAACAGGACAAATGGAGAAATATAGAGAATATGTGACACTCAGAACAGAAGTAAAGAACAAAGTGCTAGCAGCAAAACAGAAGTCCTGGGAAGAATTTGGAGAAAAGCTAGAAAAAGATGCACAAGAAAACCAGAAATTGTTCTATAAGACCCTAAAGAACATGAGGAAGGAAAAACAATGCCCTCTCAAATTTATAAAGGACAAGCAAGGCAAATTGCTTACTGCCCCGAAGGAAGTAATGGAAAGATGGAAAGAATATTTCTCAGAACTCCTTGATGGTGAGCAAGGTAAAACATCAGAAATGATAACCACTAGCACAGAAGAGGAAACCAATGGTGATGAAGATGACATAAAGATGGAAGAACTGAAGGCAGCACTGGAGAAAATCAAGATGGGCAAAGCAGCAGGGCATGATGGTATAACACCAGAAATGGTTAAGTACATGGGAGCATCAGGCGACCTGTTACTCTTAAGGGTCCTACAGGCAGCATGGTGCAACAAGACCATACCAAAGGATTGGGAGATCGCCATCATAACACCAATTTTCAAAAAGGGTGACAATCGACAGTGTGGAAACCATAGAGGCATATCCCTTTTCAGTGTCCCTGGAAAAATCTACTCTAGAATCCTAGAGCAGAGACTCCGACGCCTAGCTGAGCCACAATTGGATGAGGTCCAGTGCGGATTCCAAGCAAACCGAAGTACTCAAGACCTAATCTTCACACTCAGACAGCTGAGTGAAAAGGCCCTTGAGTATAAGAGTGAGATCCATCTTTGTTTCATAGATCTGGAAAAGGCGTTTGACAGGGTCCCTTGGAGCAAACTTTGGGACTGATTGGCAAGGAAGAATATTCCAGCACCTCTGATTCATGCTATACAGAGCTTCTACAAGTCTTGCAGAAATTATGTGAGGACAGCAAACCATAAGTCAGAAGAGTTCAGGACCACCACTGGTGTAAGACAAGGTGATATCCTATCACCTTACCTCTTCATACTCCTTATTGACGATGTCATCAAGGCATGTAAGGAAAGAACAAGAAAGTATTCAGTGGGGTACTGGAAGATGAGACAGGTCTATATTTCAGAGCTGGCGTTTGCTGATGATGTTGCCCTGATTGCTAAATCAGAGGCACATCTCCAATCCAACCTGCAAGTCTGGAAGGAAGAGCTGGAGAAGAGAGGGATGGTCATAAGCAGCTCTAAAACAAAATCCATGGTGATATCACGAGAAGAAAGAAGACATCAGATTAAGCTGGGAGAACAGGTCCTGGAGCAGGTCGACCACTTTAAATACCTCGGAGCTATTATAGACCGAAAGGGAGGCATCAAAGAAGAGTTGGCCACTCGAAAAGCAGCAGCTGGGAGACTTTTTCAGGCCATAAATCGAGGATTCCTCAGCAAGAGAGAGGTTGGTAAGAAAACAAAGATGGCTGTATACCGCTCCACCTATGTCCCAGTCTTAACATATGGATGCGAGTCATGGGCAATGACTACAACCCATAAAAGCCAGATCCAAACCTCAGAAATGAGATATCTGAGGAAGGTGGTTGAAGTAACAAGAAGAGACATGGTACGCAACCAGACGATACGTCAAGGCTATAAATCCTACCCCCTGCAGACCCAAGTAGAACAGTCCCAATTAAGATGGTTTGGCCATATCTGCAGAATGGGAGAAGATCGGATACCATGACAAGCATGGGAAACAAAGAGCCAAGGATCCAGACCCCGAGGACGACCCAGAGTCCGCTGGGAGGACAACATTAGACAATCTTTGAAGGATCGAGGACTAGAATGGAACCAGGCCAGGAGGAAGACAGCCGATAGGATAGTCTGGCGCTCTCTCTTCCAAACCTCTACACCTCACGGTAGAAGGGGAACGACTAAGTAAGTAAGTGGTTCTTCTACCATAAAGTATGCTGCACCGAGACGGAGACGCCACAGTTTTTTGTTCGAAGGTATCTTTACTTCTTCTCTGACCTGGCACGTCCTCGTTGGTTCATTCGGCCGTTTGAACGCGTGTCTGCCTTTTCTACTTTCCTTCCATGTTGTCTTCCATTCTTCGTTTATAGTTTCCTTCACTTGGCTCTTGATTTGGACTGGATGGTCAGTCAGCTGAACAGGTTATTATCAGGTCAGACTTTTACCTGTGTCAGGGAGCCGCGGTAGCAGTGGTTGGCTTCCTAGCTCAGTGGTCTATGGTTCGATCCCCAGACGCAAACGGCTCCTGGGTCGACCAAGCCCCAATTGGGTACCAGAGCAACTCTGAGAAGGTTAAGGCGGACGACGTGATGCTGACCACATTACCCCTAGTGTGCCCGCTGGTCAAGAAAATATGGGCCTAACACCATTTTCCCAATATGCCTCAATGGGTGTGTAACGGGATCCTTTACCTTAACAGTCAGCTTCCTGTGGGGCATACACTTTAAGTTCATGACAAGCCTACCTGTTTAGTTTTTTTAACCACCTCTTTCAATTTTAAGGTAGTTTTCCTTTCCTTGTGCGTGTGTTTTCCTCGTGGGGAAGGGGGGGGAAGGGGTATTGAGGGTCTGGATTCACGAAACTGTTTTGTGTATGTTATTAAACTAGATTTCTTGGTTTCATAAGATCCGGTTTGAACTGGCTCTTTCTGGTTTGCAGTAGAAAAAGACCTGTTAAAAACAACATTGATAAACAATGGGGAGAGGGGTGCGCACAGACACACTTGTTAGTTCACGTTTCACTCAAATGTTCAAGTATATTTATAGAAATTTTCTTTGCAATTTAAAACAAATTTATAATTAATCGGACACAAAATGTTTATTTGTTTGAAATAATGACATCTGAAACAATGACATGCCATCTGAAATAATGACATGACATCTGAAACAATATGAACATTCTAGCAATGGCAGTATTTATAGCAACAAAAAACAAAAGATCATTATTCAGAATTTTTACAAAATTACAGTGTATATAAACAATGAAAGAAGAGAAACGCAGTGTCAAAATGTGAACAAAGAACGAACCATAATTTTTGTTACAATGTTAGATAGTAAAGACATTTATAGATATGTATATAACGCTTTTCACTACTTTATCTCATGTAGGAGCGGCCGAGTGACACAGTGGTTAGGGTCAGTGGCGTCACTTGGGGGGTGCGGACCGCACCGGGTGACACCAAAATGACTCTATAAAATTGTTATGTAGTGTTTCAGCAGAAATTTATTATTGTTTTATAAAAAATATCCCTGTAGTTAGTTATAACCACAAAAACATTTATCGTAAGACCAGCTTACATGTACTGTATCAATCAGTATACGAGGGACGTTCAGAAAGTAATGCACCCCATCGTTTTTCTCAGCTAATAATGAAGGTAGAAGCATGAAATTTTGCACACTTCAAATATGGCATGTGCCAATTGTGTGCACCAAATTGCACCGCAACCAGCCAAATAATACGGCTGCCCTAAACCGTTGAAATGGAGCGTGTTAGCAACTTTTATTACAAATAAGGGAGGGAAACCTGAGGCCTGTAAACAGTAAATTAATATGAAACAAATATAAAGGTATGTTATCAGGCACTCGCAGGAAATAAAGAAGTAGAACACCAGACAACAGAAAAACAACAGACATGAGTGGCTTACCCAGGATTTGAACACTGGACCTTCCGTGCGACAACCCCGCCTAGCCATGCAAGCGAATCACACTATCCGCTCTGCCATCTACGCATCATCAAAAATGATGTTTCAATGGCAGGTCAATAGTGCGAACCACAATACACGACACCAGAAGTCCTCCATGGGCAGTTCAGCAATTTACTGTTTACAGGCCTCAGGTTTCCCTCCCTTATTTGTAATAAATGTTTGTACAATACCAAACCTACCCACTATCCTGTTCTCACTGTTCTAGTCTACTATCATTTACTGGACACAGTATTAAGGTCCTAAGGGTCTTGTTGGATTCGGCCTATACTGCTTGATAGAAGTACAACAGAAGTGATTGCGTCATTAATAGGCTGAACTGCCCATGGAGGACTTCTGGTGTCGTGTATTGTGGTTCGCACTATTGACCTGCCATTGAAACATCATTTTTGATGATGCGTAGATGGCAGAGCGGATAGTGTGATTCGCTTGCATGGCTAGGCGGGGTTGTCGCACGGAAGGTCCAGTGTTCAAATCCTGGGTAAGCCACTCATGTCTGTTGTTTTTCTGTTGTCTGGTGTTCTACTTCTTTATTTCCTGCGAGTGCCTGATAACATACCTTTATATTTGTTTCGTGTTAGCAACTTGCATTATAAGCAGCGAATTGTGACAGAATTTCTCGTTGCAGAGAAGGAAACTGTTGTGAACATTCACAAGCGTCTATGCGATGTGTATGGAAGTTTTGCAGTCGACAGGAGTACAGTCAGTCGCTGGGTTCAGAGAATCAAAGAATCAGGAAGTGGAGATACAAAGCTGCTTGATCGGCCGCGCTGTGGACATCCTGCCACAGCCACCAACGTTGAAATGCGCTGAGGGCATTATTCTTACTGATAGGCGAATCACTACTCAACAATTGGCCTTACAGCTGTCAGTCAGCATTGGTAGTGCGAATGCAGTTATAAAAACTCTCGGATTTTCTAACGTTTGCGCAAGATGGGTTCCTCGAAGTCTCACAAATGACCACCGATTGCAAAGGAAAGCAATTTCTTCTGAATTGTTGGAGCATTTCAATGCTGATGGAGAGAAATTTTAGGCTAAGATCGTTACAGGTGACGAAACCTGTGCACATCATTTTGAACCTGAGACAAAAAGACAGTCAATGGAGTGGCATCATCCGCAATCACTACGAAGAAAGAAATTCAAGACAATTCCTTCAGCTGGAAAGGTCATGATTACTGTCTTTTGGGACATTGAAGGTGTGATTCTTGTGCACGTTATGCCAAGAGGAGAGACATTCAATTCGCAAGCTTACATTAAGACATTGAAAAAACGCAATCAACGTTTTCGCAGAGTTCCGCCGCACAAGAATCCAGCAGACCTGCTTCTCCTTCACGACAATGCGCGACCTCACACAAGTCTGGCAACACGGGAAACAATCACCAAATTGGGTTGGACCGTACTACCCCATCCACCCTATAGTCCCGATTTGGCACCCTCTGATTTTCATCCAAGCGAAATCCAAGAACAGTTTGGTTTTAGACGGAACAGTGGAACAAGAGAGGCAATATTTTGCCTAAGAATATTAGAAAAATATACAGAGGTCCAAAAAAGTATGTACATGTGCTTCATTGACTATAAGAAGGCTTTTGACAGAGTCCATCATGAGAAAATAATTGAATGCCTTGAAGACAGGTATTGATGGAAAAGATATAAGAATACTCCGTAATCTTTATTGGGAGCAAACTACCACAGTAAGATCTGGAAGGAATTATTCATCATACACAGACATAAAAAGAGGTGTCAGACAAGGTTGTGTGCTGTCCCCCTGCCTGTTTAATTTATACACCGAAAAATTTTCAAACAGATACAGGAAATACCAGGACTGAACATCAGTGGAAGGTCAATAAACAACCTTAGATATGCAGATGATACCGTGTTGTTAGCTGAAAGTGAACAGGAATTACAAGAACTAGTGAAGCAAGTGAACAGTATAAGTCATGAATATGGACTCGACATTAATATTGAGAAAACAAAAACTATGATAATTAGCAAAACAAACGATAAACCCACATTAAAGATAAGCATAAATGGGAAAATCCTGGAACAAGTCAAAAGCTACGTATATCTTGGTCATATAATAACAGAAGATGGCAGATGTGAAACAGAAATCAAGAAGAGAATAGGAATGGCCAGAGCTACATTCAACAACATGAAACATATACTGACATCTAAACAGTTATCTCACAAATTAAAACTGAGAATCATAAAGTGTTATATATATTCTGTATGGTGCAGAAACATGGACGATGAATAAGCATTTGGAAGAAAGAATTGAGGCTCTTGAAATGTGGATATATAGAAGAATGGGGCGTATCTCATGGAAAGTGATGAAAACAAATAAAGAGGTCCTAGAAAATCTAGGTATGAAAAGAGAACTAATGAGGGAAATCAAGGTTCGGCAGCTAAAATACTTTGGCCACATAAAAAGGCATAACACCTTGCAGAAGACCATAACAGAGGGGAGAGCTGAAGGCAAACGTGCAAGGGGAAGACAGCGCTATAAGTGGGAAGATAACATCAAGAGATGGACAGGAAAGAGTCTATCAGAGTGCACCACCAAGACAAGAGTCAGAAGACGTTGGAGATCCATTACAGCCAACCTTCGTTGTGGAGATGGCAACTGATGATGATGATTTTCATCTATTTGGTTCACTTAAAGATGCACTCCGTGGGACAAGGTTTGACGATGATGAAGGAGTGATTCATGCAGCGAAGAAATGGCTACATGATCAAGACAAAATCTGGTACGGGCTAGGAATACATGCACTTGTCTCGCGCTGGCATAAAGCTGTAAAAGTTGATGGGGATTATGTTGAATAATACCGATGTTTACATGACATATCCATATATATTGTGTATAAATTTCATGCTTTTTGAATAAACAGCTCCTGAGAAAAACGATGTGGTGCATTACTTTCTGAACGCCCCTCTTATGTACAAAGCTAAAACTCTATTCACATTTACTTTTTGAACCTTCTTTGATTATGCAAACCTAATTCATTCATGTATCTCATGTAACGGTAAAGTTTAACGTTAAAACAAAAATAATTTTGATGTAGTTCTTAAACGTATTTACTTCGAATTCTATTGTTTTCTTACCGAATGTTCACTTTAACCACATGAAACTATGTAAATGTAAATACATTTAGGCTGTGCGTATGATATTGTAATTTAAAGGTGTAATTTTAATTTTGCTTGTTGTTTATGTCACTAAAATTGCCATTACATTCAGTGATATACGGGAATTACGATTTACGAGTAACATTAGTACAAAAAACTTTACTAAGGATTCTGTATGGTCTTGTACGGGAGGAGGTCAAAGGGGTGACAGCAACCCTAGTGACGCCACTGGCTAGGGTGCTAGTTTCTGGCGGCAAGCTACCGGGTTCGAACACGGCGTCATGCTGTAGTCTACCCAGCTATAAATGGGCACCTGACTGCTTGTGAGTTTTGGAAGAAAAGGCAGCGATGAAGGGAAGTGGTCACCCTGCCTCTCTAAGCTGGACCTAGTCAAGGTCAAGGCTGTAGACTTCGCACCCCTACGGCATTATCTGCTACGGGACTACCTTGACCTTGTGTAGACAAGTCTTAAAATACATTTTTACGTCGAGACACATTCATTCTCTTTTGTCTATCGTAACGGCTGTGAATGAAACAGTCCAGCTGCTTTGTGGAAGAGCCAAACTGTACAAAAACTGGACCACCCGACGACCCACGACATGTGGCAGCCAGATATCGGGATACGTGTCTGCGCATGAGGCGATGACTGCTCTTGTCAGCTTCTTGTGTCTGGTGTTCCGTCGAGGACAGTGACTCATGTGTGCTGAGAAGTGGTTCTGTTCTTTGAACTAGAGAACTATGAGGACGACCATGTCTGTGTGTTTTTATTGAACGATGTGTGACCTCACCGTGTCGTGGTGTGCTTTCTCTACTATGTTTTATATTCTCACTTCCGTCTGCACATGGTACTGTAATAGTACAAGACGTTCTAGACCTTGAATCCGCACTGTGAGTCCTGGTTTTGTTACCTAATCCATTTGCTCTTTCGTGCCATGTCCAGATTGTATCTGTCAACTCATACTCAGGCACTTCCTGTTCAATGATGTCGCCCACACTAATGACTTTTGGCAGTCCATGGGGATGTGAAATGGCAACACACAACCCAGAACCTGAGATGTGAGGAGGAATATTCGTCAATGATTCTGTCACCTCTTTTTTATACGACTGAAGCTCTCGAAGCAGATCAATGTCATGACTAACACACGCTACATGAGACACATCTAAAAAGTCAGAACTATTTCTAAGATGGAGACCTTTCAGGATTTTGACATGACTTCTGATACTGCTGTCGTAAAAAAGTTCGACTGTTGTATTTGCTGCTTCGATGTCGTCATATACTACGTGTTTGTTTGTCAGGACGTCTATCTCCCCGTAACCACAAAGACTTAACGGAGACCACTCCTGACAGTCCGAGACACTGCATATGTTAGGGAAGGCAACGGTCCTGACATAGCCAGAAGCAGTTCTTCGCACGTTAGTTCCAACAAGATGATAGAACGGATCCGTCTTTGGTCGATGTGGGCTCACACAGTCTGAAACCAGAAATGTTGGATCATACGGTGGATGACACTCTCGTAAACAACACATAACTATCATCATTCGACCTCAGTACAAATATATACCCCCCCCCCCCCCCCACCTTTTTTACATGCTCAAAGGTAAACACAGGTCCTAGACTTAAATATATATATATATATATATATATATATATATATATATATATATATATATACGAGTATATAAGCATATTTCGGTGTAAAGTGAAATATTTGATAGCAGGACAAACTGTTGGTGATATGCGAATATCAGGCAGCGAAGTTTCGAGCACTAGTTAAAAAAAGGGAAGTTTATAAACTTTAGAAGTGAGGTAAGGATGTCACATACAAGGACGTCCAGAGATGAGGTTAGGATGTCTCATATAAGGACGTCCAGAGATGAGGTCAGGATGTCACATACAAGGATGTACAGAGATGAGGTCAAGATGTCACAAACAAGGATGTCCAGAGATGAGGTCAGGATGTCACATACAAGGACGTCCAGAGATGCGGTCAGGATGTCCACAGATGAGATAAAGATGTCATAACAAGGACGTCCAGAGATGAGGTAAAGATGCCACAGACAAGGATGTCCGCATATGAGGTAAAGATGTCACAGACAAGAATGTCCACAGATGAGGTATGGATGTCCAGAGATGAGTTGATGATGTCACAGATAAGGATGTCCACAAATGAGTAAAGATGTTTTAGACAAAAATGAGGTAACATGTAAAATACAAGTATGTTCAGAGACGAGGTACAGATGTAACAGGCAAGAATGTCCAGAGATAAGGTAAATATATCACAGACATGAGTGTCCAGAGATTGGGCAATGATGTCACAGACAAGAATGTCCACAGATCACCCAAAGTGTCATAGACAAGGATGTCCACAAATGAGGTAAAGATGACCAAATGATCTAAATAAATCAAGGAAAAGAGTATCCAGAGATGAGGCAAAGATGTCACTCACAAGGATGTCTAGAGATAAGGTAAAGATGTCATAGACAAGGATGTCCAGATAAGGTAAAGATGTGAGACAAGGATGTTCTCATATCAAGCAAAGATGTGACAGACATGAGTGTCCTCAGATCAGGCAAAGATGTCACAGACGAAAATGAGTTATGATGTAAAATATTACAAGGATGTATAGAGACGAAGTACACATGTAACATACAAGAATGTCCAGAGAGGAGGTAAACGTGTCACAGAGAATGTTCAGACATCAAACAAAGATGTCACAGACAAGGATGTCGAGAGATGAGGTAAAGATATCACAGGAATGTCCAGAGATGAATTTAAGATGTCTGATACAAGAATGTCCAGAGACGAGGTAAAGATGCCACATACAAAAATGTCCCGGTGTAATAAGACATTCTTACTTTCAGCTAGTGTAATCTAAGATGTAATAAAATACACTTACTTTCAGCTAGTGTAATCTAAGATGTAATAAAATACACTTACTTTCAGCTAGTGTAATCTAAGATGTAATAAAATACACTTACTTTCAGCTAATATAAGCTAACATGTAAAAAGACAAAGTTATTTTCAACTAATGTAAACAAAGATATAATTAGAACATCCTATTGTCAGCTAGTAGCGACCGATGGGCAGAGTGGTTAGAGCGCTGGTCTCTCACGGCAAAGGGGCTGGTTTTGATTCACAGTATCGTCACGATCCAGTCTACCCAGCATGCTATGGGAATAACTTTACTTTCAGCTAATGTAAGCTAAGATGTAATTAGACAATCTTACTGTAAGCTAATATGTAATTAGACAATCTTACTATCAACTAATGTAATCTAAGATGTAATAAGACAATCTTTCATCTATTATAAGCTAAGACGTAATTAGACAATCTTACTTACAGCTCATCTAAGCTAAGATGAAATAAGACAATCTTACTTTCAGCTTTTGAAAGCTCAGGTGTAATAATTAGACAATCTTACTTTCAGCTAATGTAACGAGTCATTGTTATGCACCATCTCACAAGACACCCATAATAAGTTCCTGACCGTCAGCTAAGGTGTAATAAGACAACCTTAACTTTCAGCCAATGTAAGCAAATAATAATAAACTGCTACAACGTGTGACTAATGTAAGCTAAGATAATTTAAGGGAGATAAGCGCTATTATAGTAAACATGACCTACAACGACTTTGGAGAATGAATGTTATCTACCTGTATTATAATGTTATGATTAACATTCGTAACGATTATGTCGGTATAATAGGTAGCTCAATAGGGCTCCTATTCTGATAATTTTATACGGACTTACTTATTATTAAAGGAAGTGACGTCATGCCGATATGGCGGAAAGGCAGACGCGAACTTTGAAGCAGAAGTGAGGTGATCGTCTGCAAGAAGAGATGCGGCTTGTGTTTGAATGTGAGCGGACGTATATGTATTGAGCTCCTGCAGTACACTGTGTTTTTCCTGCATCATTCAATCACCAGGGCATCAATCTACTTAGTTAAGGTGTCCCTGGTTTATTAGACGCAAGACATGTATGCCTATTATTAGTCCAGTGGACTATGAATAATAAAGTTTGTATGATTGCCATTGTCCAGCGTTTGATAGTGAACGGACAGGACTACTACTAACTACTGCATTTGTCTTTTGCCGAGAACTGATTTCGTGGAGCTTTTTGTGAAGTATAATAAACTGCATATTTGTGAAAGTGTGAAGGAGGTGTTTGTCAGCTAACTGCAGTTATGCTGATTCGTGTTGTGTGACTACCCCTAGAGTCTACTTTGGCCACGGAGACCTTCTCCGGCATATTTAATAAAACGACACGCATCATATAACAAGGCGTACCTTCAACGACCCTGGAAAATGAACGTTATCTACCTGTATTATAACAAGACGTACTTACAACAACCCTGGAAAATGAACGTTATCTACCAGCATTATAACAAGACGTCCATATAACGACTTAAAAAAGAATGAATATTACCTACCTAAATTATAAAAAAAGACATACAAACAACGATTTAACAAAACGAAGGAATGTTATCGATCTGTATTATAACAAGGCTTACCTACAACAACCCTGGAAAATGAACGTTATCTACCTGTATAATAACAAGACGTACCTACAACGACTCTGACTACCAGCTTAGAGCACAGCTGGATAGTTCTCAGCACGTGCTTGTCCTGGATTCTTCTGGGTAGAGTGTCCAGACTAAGGTCAGGAATACGAATGTAATTCTTGTGGCCAGGATTTTTATCACAGCCGCCATTATAAACCATCAGTTCTTCATCCTGGCAGAAACATTCGACTTCATCACAAGCTGTAGACGATAGTAAATAAATATTAAAATAGTACTTGAGGCTAAACCTAATTTATATTTATAGATTAACACCAGTAGTTGTCTGTATCGTTTCATAAGTTCGAGTGGTAGGGCCGTAGATATGACTTAATTAGGGGGGGGAAGGGGGGGGGGGGGGGGGGGGGGGTTATAAAATCATTTCGGCACAAAAAATGTTTGGTACAGTATAATTTCCCAACAAATGTTTTTCACCAAACCCCCTCGCATGTTGTTACCTTCCTTAGCTTTGCTTGAGATTGTAATAATTTTTTACATTCATGCCAAGAAATTCATGCACGAATATGCTAATTATCAACTGTTGCAGTGTGTCCACGGAGATGTGTGAGCAGCGGTGTCCACGGAGATGTATAGGCGTGTAAGCAGCAGCGTGTCCACGGAGGTGTGTAGGCGTGTAAATAGCTGTGTGTCAACGAAGATGTGTAAGCAGCAGTATGTCCACGGAGATGTGTAGGAGTGTAAAAATTTGTTTGTCAACGGAGATGTATAGGCGTGTAAGCAACGGTGTGTCCACGGAGATCTGTAAGCGTGTCAGCAGCGGTGTGTCCACGGAGATGTGCATGCAACAGTGTGTCTATGGAGATGTATAGGCGTGCATGCAGCGGCGTGTCCACAGAGATGTGTAAGCAGCGGTGTGTTCATAGAGATGTGTAGCGGTGTATAGCGGTGTCAACTGACATGTGTATATGTGTAATCAGCGATGTGTCCACGGAGATGTGTAGGCGTGTAAGCAGGGGTGTTTGCACTAGATGTGTAGGCGTGTAAGCAGCGGTATGTCCATAGAGATGTGTAAACAGCGGTGGTTCACGGAGATGTGCAGGCGTGTAAGTAGCGGTGTGTCCCCAGAGATGTGTAAGCAGCGGTGTGTCCACGGAGATGTGTAGGTGTGTAAGCAGGGGTATTTGCACATAGATGTGTAGGCGTGTAAGCAGTGGTATGTCCACAGAGATGTGTAAGCAGCGGTGGTTCACGGAGATGTGCAGGCGTGTAAGCAGCGGTGTGTCCACGGAGATGTGTAAGCAGCGGTGGTTCAAAGAGATGTGCAGGCGTGTAAGCAGCGGTATGTCCACAGAGATGTGTAAGCAGCGATGTGTCCACGGAGATGTGTAAGCAGCGGTATGTCCACAGAGATGTGTAAGCAGCGGTGTGTCCACGGAGATGTGTAAGCAGCGGTGTGTCCACGGAGATGTGTAGGCGTGTAAGCAGCGGTATGTCCACAGAGATTTGTAAGCAGAAGTGTGTCCCCGAAGATGTGTAGGTGAGTAAGCAGCGGTATGTCCACAGAGATGTGTAAGCAACGGTGTGTTCACGGAGATGTGTAAGCAGCGATGTGTTCACGGAGATTTGTAGGCGTGTAAGCAGCGGTATGTCCACAGAGATTTGTAAGCAGCGGTGTGTCCACTGAGATGTGTAGGCGTGTAAGCAGCGGTATGTCCACTGAGATGTGTAGGCGTGTAAGCAGCGGTGTGTCCACTGAGATGTGTAGGCGTGTAAGCAGACGTATGTCCACAAGTAAAACAACGAGCTAGTTTTCTGACGTCATCAACATCATTTTTCTCTGCGCTTCTTAAGAAGCATGGAACCACCACATCAGTTGGTCCAATAATCCTGTATCAAACCTTCACACATCAGCTGGTCCAATAATCCTGTATCAAACCTTCACACATCAGCTGGTCCAATAATCCTGTATCAAACCTTCACATATCAGCTGGTCCAATAATCCTGTATCAAACCTTCACACATCAGCTGGTCCAATAATCCTGTATCAAACCTTCACACATCAGCTGGTCCTATAATCTTGTATCAAACCTTCACACATCAGCTGGTCCAATAATCCTGTATCAAACCTTCACACATCAGCTGATCCAATAATCTTGTATCAAACCTTCACACATCAGCTGGTCCTATAATCTTGTATCAAACCTTCACACATCACGTGGTTCAATAATCCTGTATCAAACTTTCACACATCAGCTGGTCCAATAATCTTGTATCAAACCTTCACACATCAGCTGGTCCTATAATCTTGTATCAAACCTTCACACATCAGCTGGTCCTATAATCTTGTATCAAACCTTCACACATCACGTGGTTCAATAATCCTGTATCAAACCTTCACACATCAGCTGGTCCAATAATCTTGTATCAAACCTTCACACATCAGCTGGTCCTATAATCTTGTATCAAACCTTCACACATCACGTGGTTCAATAATCCTGTATCAAACCTTCACACATCAGCTGGTCCTATAATCTTGTATCAAAATTTCACAAGCTCTTGCAACGGTTGTTTCTATGGAATTTTTTGTACACGATGTACAGTGTCACAGATTTGACTGATAATTTTATTTTACCAACTCGTCCCATTTTTTTTATCTTTTAATGTTCTGGTTTCTTCGATTTTTTTTTGCACTGTCAGTTTCTTCTCTTCCAGATTTTTCTTTCCTACGCAGCCCATTATTCCCCTCTCTGACCCCACCCGTGGTTTGAATTCGTTCTGGCCTTCATTATAAATTCAACACTTGGTCAGTAGTGGTCAGTTTATGATAATATTACCTAAGCTACACCTGGGGGATGTCTGACTCGGGGAAGCGCGTGTGGCGCGTAACGTGTTTGATCACGAGCGAGAAATAGTTCTTTGAAGTCCATAGCGGGAACAATAGGGAAGACAAACTCACGTTCATTTTGAGATTTTGGTTGTGGCCCCTGATAGATCACAGAATAATATTACCGTATATCTATCTGGGAAACTTTCTCGCGGGCTGTTGTCTTCTGATGTAGACTCTATAATAACATTTGTCTTACTCTTGATTACGTTATACGCCGAACATCTGTGGAAACAGGCGAAGCCAGGTGTCATGGGGTAGCGTCACTTGTAGACTATAAATTCAGATAGGTTACTCAGTCAAGCACACTCGTAAATTGTTCCGGCCCGTAGATGAACAAATGAGACAGGCAGACGTTAACATAGACCTAGATTTTATTGCCTATTTTATAGTCATCTCGGGGTAAGTAAAAATATTTTATAATATATATTCATGTTAGCTATTACATTAACCTGACTTGAAGTATGTGATTTCTCCCGGTAATTAGTTCAGTGATAATGTAGCGCCAGCACCGCCTTAGTTAAACGGGTGCTTAAGCAGTGCGTGTCTCCCTGTGTTATTGTTTACAATGGGTTAACGGTAAACTTACGATAACAGATAATTACTAGACATAACCTTATAGTCCGTTCAGTGCTTACCACTGGGTTAAGAGTACGCTAAAATAACTGTCATGACTGTAAGGAAATGTCAGCGGTGTAGGTTATTCACTTAAAACTGAATAGTGATGTGCAGGCATCATAACACTGAATTATACGAGATAGTCACTTATTACTTTCTGATAGAAACTTCTAGTGGTTGTGTGGAATTCGTGTATGCCTACTTGGGTAAGTTAGACATCAGTATAGAACTTTCACAGCAATCCAGAAAGCAGCCACCAGTTGGGGATATAATTATATCTTATGTTTAAGCCATAACTGTATTATTATAGCAATAACATTCCATTTTCTATGTATTACATTTTGGGAGGTTTTACTTTTTCCCTTATTGTGTATCGACCCCAAGGGGCGCATACCATTTATTATGTAATGTTAAATGCTGTATTTTTATGTAAATTCACTTAATGTTGTAAGATAAATATCATATCCAATCAGCCGGAACTACAGGGTTAAATATCCCTTATGTTGAGTTGGAAGAAGACAGAGTAGATTTTGCTGTCAGAACATTTACTGACAGGTACATGTGTGTACAAAATATATTAGCCTATGCAGGCGCATGATGATAATTGATAGAGTGGAAGTAACAGGAGTGCGACTCACACGGATACCGACAGCCCGAGACTATCATAGCAATGATTAACATAATTATAAATCCCATATGGGAGCATAACTGTTTATTATAACGTTATCGTAATTGTATGGTTTGCTTGATGTAAAAGTCGTTTCTTTTGGATCTCAGTTTCAGGATATATTGCATTGCTATCGCCAGATTCCAGTCAGGCTAAGAACGTTACATTCTCTTCGATCTAGCAGTTTCTGAAAGCAACTAGCACCACGAGTTGTCACCCCTACCTGAAGTACAACCTTTTTATCAACGCCCATCCCTCTAATGGGAAATAAGCTTATGCAGTGTGTAACGAGCCATAACAAATCTGGAAATCGTATTTGGCAGTAGTGGTTTCCTACTCGCCTCTTGATCACCAGTCATAGCATTGCGGCTTCCAACATATTTATCAGCCCAGCTTCTTCAGCAGAATTTAAATCACCAGATTATTGTGCTTAAGCGGAGCACTCAGTCACAAATGAGAGTTCAAGCCAGCCCAACAGGATTTAACACCAAGTACGCAGGCCTAATTTCACGCGCCGGGATAATACTAATCGCTCAATTGACCATTTGTCCTAAAGTGACCTCGTCCTGGGTGTGTTTCTGGTCATTTAAAACCCCGCACGTATGAGCGGTCAGCCGAAGATAGACATAGTCATCTGCAGCCTATCTCGTCATTAGGGTGTAACCAACGATAGCGCCTACAGTGGATTTATTTATGTTATTCCATCACCTATGGAGGATATCTACACGTAAAGACACTAACTGGAGTTATCGAATGTGGTTCCCCGAAAGCGGAAGGATTGAGACCTTTATTTATTTATTTTCTCGGTGTTCTACAGGACAGGTTTTATGTTGGTGGTTTGTGTGTTCCTTGGTGTGTAATTACATAGATGTAAATTTGATGTGATTATTGATGTTTCTTACGTTGTTGTGCTGATATGCATTATTTTCATATATTTTTCTTCTTTAATAAATTTTACTCATTTATTAACGCGATGTTCACGACCCTTCATCAATACTTAATATTACAAGCTCTAACTATAGTCTCTATTTTTGACAAGAGAAAAGAGAGAGCGGGTGGTGCTTAGACTACTTAAGTGTGTTGAGGCTTGGAGAGAGAGAGATAACTTTTAATAAATCTTCTTCCAGGTTGGTCTCAAGTTCACCCCCTATTTACACCTTATCTATGTGTAATCTATAATTTTGTCAGTTCACTATCATTGTCGATTTCACTATAATTGTCTAACTCGACAAATACTCGTACTCTAACACTTAAACTCAACCACGACAAATGTTGGCTGGTCCGTAGGATTTGATCTTAACTCTGGAACAACCACGACGTATGAATCTCTCACAAGATTCTATTTTTATTCTTGGAGTTTAGTATTCTGCAGGTTATAGGAATCTCTATCCCATAGACAAATCGAACTATTTATTTTGGAAGAAGTCTGAACAGCGTTTTTTTCTCCACAGCAATTATAGCAAGGCAAGGCACAAGCAAAGAAACAAAGTTACAACTGATCAGAGCATGTATATTCCCAGTAGCAACATACGGCTGCGAGACTTGGACACTCAATAAAACAGTTGCAAAAAAGATTACATCATTCGAAATGAAATGCTACAGAAGGATATTGAGAATACCCTGGACAGAAAAAAAGACCAACAGAGAAGTACTGCACTCACTAAACGTACAAGAACATTGGCTCCTAAATACCATCGCAATAAGGAAGCTGAAATTTTTCGGTCATATAAAAAGACATAATAGTCTGGAAAAAACAGTGATGGAAGGCATGGTCCCTGGAAAAAGGGGAAGGGGTCGACCTAGACGACGGTGGACCCAGGACATCACAGAGAGTCTAAACTTGTCTTTGGCTGATGCAGGTCGACTTGCCCAGAATCGTGATGCGTTCAGAGCAGCTGTAATGGAGACAACGTTCTAGAAAGAATACGTCACATGATGAATCATAAATCCCAATTACAATTATTGTTCATGTTACACATGTCACAGCTGGTTAAGGTTGCTGGTATCACTGCTGAGTTTTTGGGTTAAAAAGGCTGACGTCTATTGTTGTTAAAGTCAGAAAAAACTTTTTTGGGTTAAATATTTTTTTCTGCAGTAGCTCTTTAATCTGAGATAAGAAGCTACAAATAGTCAGTTTACTAGCTTGCATATGTACCAAGGGAGGGTGTTCATTCGGATGATAGTAACCAATTCTCTCAATAGCTGAGTACTGACAGAAGTGGGGTGTAGTGATGATAATAAGTTTTACATCACTTAGAATTTTTTTGGAGTTTTTGTGGTTATTGCTTGTCGCAATCAGAGTAGCTACAAACTTCTCAATTTAAAGTTTTCCCATGCTAGCCTAGATTTTATTGATTATTCAGTGTTAATTCACCAGGAAGTTAATCAGCACCTAGTGGACTAGGTAACTAAGATATCTAGGTTTATTCTTGCATAGTGTTTGCTCACCCTGATATAATGGCCGATCTAGCTAAAGTGCATAAGATTGCACTTGAGGTAGCTGATTACATGGAGTACGATGATAGCGAAATTCAGCCTTTTCTAGAATATGCAGTGAGCATGCAGGATCAATACGAAGTAGACGACTTATTTGGCAACCATCTAATTTTGGCATGGCCCTGTAAGAAGGCTGGGGAGAGTAAAGCATCCATCCTAGAGTATGTAGAAGAAGCGATAGAACAGGACCAGAAAGTGGAAATGGAGCGACAAGAAAGAGCCAAGAAATGGGAGACGGAGCAACAAGAAAGAGACAAGAAATGGGAGACGGAGCAACAAGAAAGAGACAAGAAATGGGAGACGGAATGACAAGAAAGGGCCATGCTACACCAAATCAGAATAAATGAACTGGAAAGCCAAACCCGGAGGATGGAAACATATACTAACTTTAGTCACTCTAGTTCTCCCGCTACTGCGCCCTTATCGGACAACGCCCCTGTAAACCTTGCGTCTCTGAAAGATAACTTGCCTGCTAAAACTGCGCCCCTACTCCAGAAAACTGACTTTCCTTTGGACTTGGATCCGAAGCCCAAACAAGGAAAGGATTTATGTCGGGACAGCAGCCCTAAAGCCACGGGAAAGAGTATGAAACTATCCCAGGCGTGGAAACTGTACAAAAGTGGGAGAGGTGCTAACAAGCATTATAATTCGGATAGTTACCGTCTGCCAGCCGGAGAAGTACTTGGCCCGTCCCCTTTAGAAGGAATGACAGTTATAGGTCTGAACAGCCGCTCGTCTGCGCGTGAAACAAGACAAATAGGCGTGGCTAAAACTATGAGTTTGACAGCTAGCGAGAAAGGCGTGGATTATGCGTAACAAACGCGCATACTAATTGAGGAGAGCAAGGTGGAACGAGTTGATTGATTGGTATGAGGGGCAACGGTGGGAATCAAGCGGACTGATCAATGTAGTCTATTCTCATAACCTGCCACAGGAGGGGTTAATTAAAAGTGGATAGAGGTGGACTTGGGGAGGGGAGGGTTAAAAAAACTGGAATTTTGTGGACGTCTTTTATGGATGGTCCCATACTTGTTTTCCTCTAGAATTTGTTTTGTTATACTCCATTATATGTTCCAGCCATGTTATCTGCACAATCACGTACTTTCCTTGGCACTTAGAGGTCAACTTTGCAGTCTATTCTTAGATAATCTACAACTATGATGGGTATATGTTCACCATTGTGATTCTCACACAACCACGGTAGCTATATATTCACCACTGTGATTCTCTCACCACCATGGTAGCTATATGTTTACCACTGTGATTCTCTCACCACCATGGTAGCTATATGTTCACCACTGTGATTCTCTCACCACCATGGTAGCTATATGTTCACCACTGTGATTCTCTCACCACCATGGTACCTATATGTTCACCACTGTGATTCTTTCACCACCATGGTAGCTATATGTTCACCACTGTGATTCTCTCATCACTATTGTAGCTATATGTTCACCACTGATCCTCTCACAACTATGGTAGCTATATGTTCACCACTGTGATTTTCTACCATCATGGTGGCTATGTGTTCACCACTGTGATTTTCTCGCCACCATGGTAGCTATACGTTCACCACTGGGATTCTCTCACCACCACGGTAGCTATATGTTCACCACTGTGATTTTCTCACCACCATGGTAGCTATATTTTCACCACCGTGATTTTCTGACCACCATGGTGGCTATATGTTCACCACTGTGATTGTCTACCATCATGTTGGCTATATGTTCACCACTGTGATTTTCTACTATCATGATGGCTATATGTTCACCACGGTGATTTTCTCACTACCATGGTGGCTATATTTTCACCACTGTGACTTTTTAACTCCAGGGAGGTCTGAAAGCGTTTAATAGGTAAACCATCATCATGTGCCACATATTTTAAAATTACATTTAGCTGATTAACGTGTGAAAGATTAAGTGTAGAATTCACACTTAAACTGAAGTAACCTGCTTCAGTCAAATCATCCATAAAACTGAATCTTTTACTTTGTTGGCCATGAGCTGAATCTTTGACTTTGTTGGCCATTAGCTGAATCTTTGACTTTGTTGGCCATAAGCTGAATAAATTCATTACATTTTGTTTCGGACAAATATCAAGGAGACCCAGATCATCGACTGTTTTATGTGGCTTGACAGAAATGGATTAAACTGTAGTTCCTTCAAATGTTAATTCAAGCTCTGAAACTGCAACACTATTACTCACAGTGTTTTCTTTAGCTGACAGACGATACGTCAAAGCCTTAAACCCTACCCCCTGCAGACCAAAGTAGAACAGTCCCAATTAAGATGGTTTGGCCATGTCTGCAGAATGGGAGAAGATCGGCTACCACGACAAGCATGGGAAACAAAGAGCCAAGGATCCAGACCCCGAGGACGACCCAGAGTCCGCTGGGAGGACAACATTAGACAATCTTTGAAGGACCGAGGACTAGAATGGAACCAGGCCAGGAGGAAGACAGCCGATAGGATAGTCTGGCGCTCTCTCTTCCAAACCTCTACACCTCACGGTAGAAGGGGAACGACTAAGTAAAGTAAAGTAAGTTTTCTTTAGCTGACAACCCTAAATCTGTAACATTGTTAGGTTTGAAAGCAAACGTAAGAGCACGACTATTTAATATACATATATACATCTAGACATATTCTTCTTCTTTGATCCATAACCACCAACCGTCAAAGCAGTCAGCGGCCATCACGCCTGGTGGCGTCTTGTAGGGCAGCAACAAATTGATTCCACTTTGCTCGGTCGGCGGCCATCCTTCGTACAGTGCCCCAACTGCGGTTCATTCTTTGCATCTCAGCTTCCACAGTTCTCCGCCAAGTTGTTTTTGGTCGGCCTCTCTTTCGCTTTCCTTCAGGGGTCCAAAGCATAGCTGTTCTTGTGATGGTATCAGTTTCCCTTCTGAGGACGTGGCCAACCCAACTCCAGCGTCTGCCAGTTATGATGGTGTGCATGTCTTCCTGGTTACTCCGAATACGACATATATTTACCTCTAAACATAGCTATACCGTTATAAGAGAAATTCGCTGAATTAACTCAGAGGGGGGCTAAACACCATTGCTTAAATCCTTCACAAAAGGCGACGGATAAGATATGTTAACAATTTTTCAGTCCAATGCAGCACTGTTCTTGACTTCTGAAAATATCTTGTGAATTCTCTCGTAAGGTAGTTGCGTCATTAACCTTCTATTTACATCTCTGCCAAGAGTAATCTTGTTCGAAGGTAGACACCTTTGACGACCCATATTAGATACTCTTGAGTTTTGGCCACTGTTGGACCACTACTGCAAAGCAGGAGAAGCAATCCGTGAAATATATTTCACTGTAAACATGAACGTTTTTAAAAAATAAGTAAGTGGCAATATTTGGTTGATGCCTGCCACCATCTTTCTAAATGTAAAATGTGCCCGCGGTGCGACAAAAGGTTGAGAAACCCTGCGCTAAAGCGGTAGCGTATTTAACTTATGGCTAAATCTGGTCCTCAGCAGTTCTATTTTTTCTTTGCTTCTTCACAGGCCTCCCCGCGCCCCTTCCACCTCCCCGCCCACGAACTAGTCGGGACAGCTTTCTAACGTATTGTTTCAGTCAGTTCTAATACTCTTTCTCTCTCTGTGTGAGTCCTATAATGTTCATTGGTTTAGAATTCTGCTGATCCTCATTGACTCTGTTTTAGACGTAGTCGTGCTGATAGTCAAATGTTTTCTCTCACATATTTTAGACGTAGACATAATGATAGTCAAATGTTGTCTATCACATGTTTGAGACGTAGGCGTGATGATAGTCAATTGATTTCTCTCACATGTTTTAGACGTAGATGTGATGGTAGTAAAATGATTTCTCTCACATGAAATGATAATCTGAGAGCGTAAACATGACGGACGATTTATGTAAGCAAATTAAATGATGATCTGAGAATGTAAACATGACAGACGACCATTGTATATGCTCATGAAATGATGATCTGAGAGTGTAAAAATGACAGATAATCTTTGTGTAAGCACATGAAATAATGATCTTTGAGTAAGCGCATGAAATAATGATCTGAGAGCGGAAACATGACGAAAAACCTCTGTGTTAGCGCATGAAATGATGATCTGAGAACGTAAACATGACAGATGATCTTTGAGTAAGCACCTGAAATGATGATCTTTGTGTAAGAGCATGAAATGATGATCTGAGAATGTAAACATGACAGATGAATTTGTGTGAGCGCATTAAATGATAATCTGACAGTGTAAACATGGCGGGGGATTTATCAGCATAAATATGGCGGATGATCTTTACTAGTGCACGTTTATATAGAGAGTTACGCGATTTATGTCAGAATCGAAAACGAGGCTGAACGACGTAGACGCCATTTTCGGCTGGACAATAACAGGGCTAGTAGCGAGAATAAGCATCGAGTAAGATGCCTAATTGTTCAGCTTTTAGCTGTAGCAATAATTCTAGCAGAGGATACAGATTGTTCTCGTTTCCAGCAGTTAAGAAACTTAAATCGATCTGGGAATGCAAAATGAGTAGAAAACACTGGAAAGCTTCTATTTATGCAAGACAGTGTGAACATCCCTTCGAGACGACTGATTTTGAATTGAAGCTACGGGATGGGAAGAAGAAACTTAGATGGAATGCAGAACCTACCAAAATTTTTACACCGTGCACCTGGTCAGCACAGAAGATTACCTAAGATAAGGGATGTTGTTGTAGTACACACTGCAGCGCTAGGCCTAAACCATCTTCACACTTACAACATTCAGCAACTGACAATTCTATTGAAGACAATGTGCTTGATCTTGCAAAGGACATGTTGAGTGGAAATTTCAGTTTCTTGCTTACATCCCGTGTGAGTCAAGACTGCCCGGAGAATTTTTTCAGCTCCATGAGATTAAATAATTCAGTGCTAACTCCTCTTGAATTCAAACATAGATTGAGAACTATCTGCTTGTCACAATTCCTCATGACTACACGTGGAAGTAGTTACGACGAAGATGATAATGACTTTTTGCTTGATTGTGCTGCTATGAATACAACAATAGTTACGCACACCGAGCAGCATGTTTATTTTTCAGATGTATAAACACAATTACTGACATTTCACGACTAACAGAGCATAAAGAGTATATTCCAGGCTCACTTGTTTATGCCGGTGACACAATAGTAAATCTGATATTATGAACTGAACAACTGATCCTTCAGCATGAGCATAGATTTGCAACCAGGATAGTAGAATTCTAACGGAATATAAAATTTAACGGAGTATGTGTTAAAAATTCACGCTACTGATTCTATTCAATAAACCGGTAAGTAAACTAGTTTTCTTCTTTTTGTTTTGTTAGTTGAAATACAAAGAATAGTACAAATATGTGCTACTGTGTTTGCATCTAATTTTATTTCAAATCATTAGTTAACCTAAACGAAAATGCAAATTGGGTCTAAAACTCGCAATTGGGTCCATTTTCCTGCAATACGGGTACAACCGAAAATGGCGGCAAAATTTCAGTTCGCGTAACTCTCTATATTAAGGGGCACTAATCTTTACGTATAAACATTAACACGTGATCTAAGAGCGTAAACATGGCACATAACCTTTTTTGACTATAAACATGAGTGACAATAAATTAATCTTCATCCTGTAACTTGGACACTTGGCTGTAGGTCTCTTGAGTTGCCATCTGTAACGCTGACCGCACATAGATTCTGAAATGGTAATCACGATAATTAGAAATAATAACCGAAGATGAAAGAGATGATTATGACGATAGTAACGAAGACGATCACGGCGTGACCAAAGTGATAATGATTACGATTTTAGTGTTGATAATAATGACAATACGATTATGCTAACAAAGGTTTGAAAATAGGAATGTTGATGATGATATATAATGGCAGCAATAACGACACAAGCAGAGGACTTGAGAAAAACTTGTACCACAGAAGAGCTAACACATAAACATGTACATAATCAGCCAAGAGTTTTCACCTGTAGTCTTTTGATTTCCGTACCACAAATCAAGTTCTTATATTCGCAGGTCCCGTATCTTTCGTAATCCGAGTTACGATATCTATACTTCCTTATGGTCTTACGTCATGGTTATTTTATTAATTTGCTCATGTCAGATCTGCATTATCTTTGACACCATATCCGGCCACTTAAAAATTTTAAAGACCGCTAATGTACGGTTTCTTAGAGAGCATAAACTGAGACAGTGTCACTTGAGGTGATAAATGTGATTTTGTTATCTTAATTAGAAAGTCACCTGTGGTTTTTAAAAAGGTGCGTCATCGATATGGAAGATCACATGCCATGGGTCTTGAAGTACAAAGTTAGGAGAAAGAGTTCTGAGTACAGGGATATATTAATCGAGAACAGAAATGGTGTAGGTTATGGTTATCCTATAAGAATAATCGGACATTAAATTATTATATTGTTTCCATAGTTGGATTTTATAAACGGTCCGACTAAGTTGTTATTTTATATTTTGGCGAGCAAAGCTTGTGCAGCAAAGTCCGTCCATTTTGAACACGTCAAACATTTACATGTAGACTATTGTATCTTCTACTTCCAACCAAAAAAACAAACAAACAAACACATGCAATTCACTGATATCAACACAAAGGGATGTCCACAGCCCTTACTGGCTTGCCACAACAATAGCAAAGAGACATTCCATCGTTTCCAAGAACCATAAAAATGGTTGTGCTGATATTTCAGGAAACTATGTCATCTTTGCTATGCCAGGATGAATCCAGTCCAACGCTCGGATGTCAAATCCGCTCTAAAGAGTGGCCCTGAAGCGTGGGGAACAACAATAACAACAAACACAAGTTGGAGACTTTCGTAGATGGGTGCTTTTGTATACTAGAAAAACTGAAGAGGTACAACATGATTACCAATGCGGAACTGATGACAGGACCCAGGTTGGTGCCAGTGAAACAAGATGAGAAAATAATGGCGATGGATATGATGTAGTGGTGTTTGATGGTATTGTATGATGTTGATATTACTAAATGTAATTGTATGAGGCCAGCTGTGAAGGCTCCTGAGATAAAATGTAGTTGAGAATTGTCAGAAGGCCTTTCTTGCTACCACTACGACCTCACACTTAATTTTTTTTTATGAATGTGGCTACGTAAAGTGTCTAGGGTTATGATATGTAGTGTGGTGTAATAGGTTATAGATATACCCACAGATATTTAACAAGACTAATAATATTAATAAATGTTAAAATACACTGAACTAACTCACGTGTGTAAAATTTTTTGATAGAATTACATTTATTTTGTTCTGGATCAATTTTTTAGGTTGACCAGAACTTAAATGGATTTAGAGATTATGAAAGAAATGCATGGAATATTATATCATAAATGCAATAGTGTACATATATATGTACTATACTAGTTAGTTTTATTAAAATGTTCTAGTAGTCATCTACTTGGGAGGATAGTTAATGTTTGTGCTGTTGGGGTGGCCTCATCACACCTGTCTATATTGACTACACAGTGTCCAGAAAATGGTGGGAATTTTTATGAGGGTATTAGTAACTACACAGCGTTGGTGAATGTCCAGCAGACCAGAGGCTCACTCATCTTGTAGTTGTAGCTCTGGTGCTGAAATCAGGTGGTCCCACCTCTCCGTGCTGGCGGGCAATAATGGTGGTCTCTGTCACAAGTACTGCACAGATACACTCGAGTAAAGTCACCAACTGAATAGACACTGCTTTGTTGACAACAGAAACTCACAGCTCTGCAATCAAAGTATGGGCCATGTGTCAAAATCTATTCTCTACCCACGTCTGGACACAACACTGACACAACAACCACATCATACAGACAGGTCAGATCTCTCTGACCAAACAGCACATTTACCATGGTGGTTTTACATCAGATAGATCCTCCCAGACCATAGATTCTGAAAAATATTTATTAGTTTTCTGCCCTAAAAGAGGATAGGTAATATGTTTCATTATTCTCAACACTTGATCTGTCTTGCCTAATCCTTGCTGGAGATTATGTACATTGTTGGTCCCTAGACCCTGACTAGGGCGGGGGGTCTAGAGCAAATCCCTACTTGTTTGTAAGGCTAGATTTCGATATGGCAGTATCAAATCACTCGAACATGAAACAATATTCAAAATATATAAGGAAATAATTTCAATCTTACCAGATTATGAATAAATAACACAGAATTGCTAGCAAAACTCAGCTGAGCTGCTGGTTATAGTATGGCGTCCCTAAATTTATTTCACTTTCTTTCATATGGAAATCACCACACTTTAAAATCTGTGTCTATCACTGAACAACTATTGAAGAATGGCCCCAAATGCGCTCTGAGCGCTAATAATATGATTGTCTGTGTATCCGTCTGTAAAATTAAGAACATATTAGTTCACTGCTCTGAATGGGCCATCCGGCCAGCTAATTTTTATATTCCTAACATTAATATTAAGAAAAAAGTACTTTTTAAATTTTGTAATATTCCAAACATCTGCGTTTTAGCCGCTGAATTCAAATCAAGGGCTTGGTATTGCAAAAGCGTCCAATAAATGACTGTGGCGTAACATATCTATGGTCCCTTCTGTCGAGTTGCTTACTTTTTATGTCAACTTGGGAAATGTGACTTTTCTCCGTTTCCCCCCCAATTGCGTCTCCTTAGCCTTTCTAGTCTCACGCAATCTTTCCAGTCATAGTTTTTTTTTCCTTTCATCCGCCGTTCCCCTCCTGTCTAGCAAGTCAATTCTTATGGAGGGTGATGATCCGCGGTCTGGGCGATCATGTCTATCAGCAGCCTACGCATTATGTTTTTATCCTTATATGTTATCCTTGGAGGTATTTTACCGTTGTATCTCTGTCAATTTCACTACACATGACACACTCAACACATCCAGGAAAAAACGGATAGACTTAATAAGTATAGCCAGCAGGTGGGCTTGAACATCAACCTAAAGAAGACAGAGGTCATGACGCTCAATGTGAGCAGCCCTGAGCCCATATCAGTAAGGAATCAGAACCTGGAATAGACAGATGCCTTCACATACCTAGGATGCATAGTAACACCAGACGGCGGGGCAGGCAAAGACATCAACAACAGAATGAACAAAGCAAGAACAGCCTTTTTTAGTCTAAACAACATCTGGAAGTCCTCTCAGTACAGCACAAGCACAAAATTAGGATTATATCAGAGCTTTGTGCTTTCTGTGCTTCTCTATGGCGCGGAGAGCTGGAGAGTTACAGAGAAGGAAATGTCGAAATTGTCCTCTTTTGACACAACATGCCTAAGGAAAATTCTCCGAATCTTTTGGCCGAATATCATCACCAACCAAGATCTGCTTACTCGGAGCAAGCAAGAGGACATGCACACCATCATAGCTGGCAGACGCTGAAGCTGGGTTGGCCATGTCCTCAGAAGAGACCCCGATGCCATCACAAGAACAGCTATGCTATAGACCCCTGAAGGAAAACGAAAGAGAGGCCGACCAAAAACAACTTGGCGGAGGACTGTGGAGGCTGAGATGCAAAGAATGAACCAGAGTTGGGGCACTGTACGAAGGATGGCCGCCGACCGAGCAAAGTGGAATCAATTTGTTGTTGCCTTACAAGATGCCATCAGGCGTAATGGGCACTGACTGCTTTGACGGTCGGCGGCTAAGGATCTAAGAAGAAGAAGAAGAATACGACACACTGGGGTAACCTGTTAATTGCAGTACAAGGTAGTCAATGTTCTGTAATCACCGGGGTGGGTGTCGTATATTTTTAGATAGGTTTGAAGATATTTATGGTCCCGTCTGAGCAGAGGAGATAGTGGTAAATAGGTGAGACTAAAGGTGTAGAAATATATTTCACGAGTGAATAGTAAAGGAGAAAAAGTTGTCTCTGGTCTGAATAGTTTCTCTAGTCCAGCCTGTCTATACGACTATATTGTAGTGTAAGACACTCTTCCAACCCCTTATCTCTATAAAAATAAGTTTAACTAGACACACCCACACACAATTATGTGACAAAAAGACACACAAAACGTGAAAAACTATGATTAATTGGGTATGGGTCTGACCAACACGCACATTTATGTTCTTTTTGTTGTTTATTATCATTAAACTTTTTACAACATCAAACATATAGAAATCAATATAAATCAAGTTTGCAGATATATGAAAATAACCGAATAAGTGCCCTCCTCTTGTTGAGAGGGAAAAAAGACCCCAAAAGAAGTTAACAACCCAAAGGTCAAGATAAGCACTAGGTTACAGAATAGAATATGAAGAGCGAATTCCCCACTAAATTACTGCTCAGTAAATACTTCAGTTTAGCGAAAAAAAAAAAAAAAAACAAGAGGTTAGTACATTGATTGTAACAAAAGGAAATATTCACTCTTTCTATCACTCACTCTGTCATCTCTGGCCACATACATTCTCGCTTACCTTTTCGTAGTGTTGGTATCCCTTGAAAAAATACATTAGTTCTTGAACATATATGGCCAGGTGGGTTGCCCAAATCTGGCCTCAGTTCAGTCTATATATTGAATAATAATTACAAGGCGGACGCCTAATTTGGTGGTGTAATTTTCCCTGGATGTAACGATTTTCACCACAAATAGTTACTGAAGCAAGACGGGATCTGGACGTTCACATTTGCAAAAAGGAGAAAAAGTAAATCTCGTATTTCGAAGCCTCTGGTTGCTAAGACAAATGTTACAATAGGTAAAAATGATGACGATGGTAAATCCTATCGGCTGACTCTATGGTGAGTGTCGATTTTGAAACAGTACAACTGTCTGAATAAATCCAGTGCTGCGTCTGTCAAAGGTCAGGAATATATGTTCTTTCGTATGCCTAGTGGGTTGAAAAAATTAAATAAATAATTATGGGTATGGTACCGTCCAGTTACGATTTAATATTAATGTTTATTTGTCTCTTGAGCTCAGCCGGTTCACGAAGGAACTTAGGACTTGTAGCCACTAAAAAGACAGCAATTAATCCTTCACTGAATGAAGAAGGAGGACCAAACTAATCCAAAAAATCGAAGACCCAAAATAATAATAATGTTACTGGTAGGAACTGCTGGCCGCTGGTTTTGATTAGGTGCACAAGTCAGAAAATGAAATCCCAACGAGACAAATTAACACATTTAGCAAAGAACGGTTCTAGTCTGGCGTGCTTAGATTATCCAAGAATTTCCGAGCCACTCTAATAACTGAGTTTGAGATAGCTCTGTATATATACAGATCATGGTGTTGGCTCACTAGAAGATGTTACAATTCACATCTTCGGTATAGTAGGGAAATTCAGGAACTACGTTTTCCCGATCAAAGGTTTTCTTCGTTCATTCTACTCAGCGATGCTGATCGACATCAGATGATTTTGCCGTGCACGGGTTTCTCTTAGATTACTTCCGTTTGCGCAGATCAAACGTTATCTTCCCCTGGAACGTACAACATCAAAGGTGGTCGGGAAAATATTATCACCCCTGGATTTCTTCCAACAGTCCGTTATTCCTACGCGCGTCCATCTAATGACCGATAACTGGCAAATCAGCTCGTGAGAGAAACTCGTAACCACACGTGGTTCTCTCCCCTGTTAGGCTGTCAGGTTGTGAAACGTTGATAAACAATTATGTTATGTTTTTCAGAAAAAGGGGTGTGGATTCAAGGGTAAGTCATACGAACAGAAAATTGCGTGGTTTGGCTTAGCCAATGGTAGACACTAAATGGGAACGCAAAGGCTGTCAGATTACTGTATCTCTATTTCCGTTACACGTCACAGTATCAGAAAATCTAGAAGACGGCCGGATATAGTGCTGCATTCTTCATCATTGCATCAGGTTATAATGATCGAGCTGACCGTGCCATTTGAATCCAGATTGAACGAGCAACATTCGTTCAAAGCGGCAAAGTATAGTGATCTGACCGCGGGCTCACTGCAAGGGTCGTGGCTGTTGAGGTAAGTGGTAATCCGTGGTGTATTTTATGATGTGTCGGGGGCAGTTAGATTTCATTTGACAGCTCGTAATTGCATACGTGTCACCGGAAGGTCTACTACTGATACCATAGCATCATTCGTGCTAATAGTTATCAGTTAGAGTAGGAAGAATAGTTACGAGGTTTTATCGAAATAAAGACTCGAGATACGCTAGTATCAGATTGAAACCGAAACTAAGTTAAGTAGCGACTCAACGCTATTTTTTGGCGGGAGTTGCTTAGCAACCGATGACGTAAATCGGAATAGCCGAGACACTCCATCGGTAGGCATGTGAGACCCAATAAAATAAATAAAGAATTATTAGATTAACCAACCAGAAAGGTGGTAAAAGCGCGCACCACGCTGCGAAGGCAGATTTCCATATCCGAAATCAGTTGATCCACAGAAGCCATTTTGTACGGATGTAGCCCTAGTCCATATAACTGCTGGTCTTGAAGTTATCAAGATATTAACTCTGTGTGATGTAGATAATTTTTTATTAAGTTGGGAATTCATATTACCTGTAAATACAGCTTTGTGTGACTTTTTCATTTTTCAGAATAAAACCTAGTTACGCCAGAAACGCCTAAATGTCGGGAGAACGAGCTGAACTTATATAAGAAATGAAATGGAGCTCTTAAAGGACAAATTAGCTCAAATAATAGAAGAGGTAGAGGCTCAACTGTCATTTACCCCTGAGTCTGATAAATCTAAGAAGAAAACGCAAAGGAATTAAGCAAAAAATACTTACCCCAACCTGGATAAGCTACAGGGAGAAATAATAAATAACCACAAAGACGCATTTTTATGAGGATTTGTGAATGCATGCAAGTGACTTTGTTTGGATTGTTATTTACAAGATATTAAACTGTTTTACTGGATCCCTGAAGTCTTTCTTGACTACCTCCTGTTGAAGGTTTTATAGTAAATAGTGAACATAGAGTAGGCTAATAAAAGTCACAAAACATTAAACACCACAGAGGAATTCTGGAACGAACTTGGGTACAAACATCATCAAGAATAACTATCTCTGGCAGTATACCAGTATCTTGACTTGAGTGATACAATAAACAAACACACAAGAAACTTGAATATATATGCTTTATAAAAAAATCCACACACCCCACGGTCACATTATAGGCTATATGGTGCCGTGACCAGGATAAGACAAACGAGATTGCCTGGTTTGGTATTATGTATTAGCATTGATATTATCACCATACTGATTTGTCTGCTATATAAGTACAAAGTTTATAGACGAATACTTTGTATGAAACTGTACTGTTAACGCTACTCCTGATGATGAAAACCAGATGAGTCCTCCTGATATCACCCAGAAAAGTGTTAATGAGAACACCCCCATGACTACATTTACATCCCTCCCCATCACATCCCCTGCCCTACTGTACCCCCGCTAACGCCATTTTGACATGCCTGTAATAGAACATATTACTCTCATATTTTTGGGCACAAGAATTTGAGAATGAATGGATTTAGCGGAGTCTTGTACCATACGTACAAGTACGCCATTCCTCATCGTAATCCAAGATTTACGATTTGTATCCTTATTCGGATCACCTTTTGTTGCCAGAGTAAAGAATTTCTTTAGAGTAGGATCATCTTCCTGCTGTAGTCACTAGAGCTCAAGCTCTAAACATGCCGCAATCTTCGCCTTCTGGAGATAATAATGACCAGAACCAAGGTGATCTCTTGGAGATTTCGCATGTTTCCTTTATAAAACAGCAGGAAGATGATCCTACTCTAAAGAAATTCTTTACTCTGGCAACAAAAGGTGATCCGAATAAGGATACAAATCGTAAATCTTGGATTACGATGAGGAATGGCGTACTTGTACGTATGGTACAAGACTCCGCTAAATCCATTCATTCTCAAATTCTTGTGCCCAAAAATATGAGAGTTAAAATCTTACAGCACGCTCATGATTCTCAGTGTGCTGGACATATGGGTTTTTCCCGTACTAAATCTAGAGTTCTTGCATCTTTCTTTTGGCCTGCTGTGAATAAGGACATACGAATCTATTGTCGATCTTGTAAAGTATGTCAAGAGGTTAAATCCAGAGGTCCACGCCATGCTGCACCTATTCAGGCTGCAGATATTCCCATTCGACCATTTCAAAAAATGGTGATAGACATCATTGGTCCATTTAAGATAAAGTCTGCTAGAGGACACCAATTTATTTTGACGTGTGTGGATATGTGCACACGTTGGCCAGAGGCTGTTCCTCTAAAGAGCATAACTACTACTGATATTGCAGATGCTCTTTGGTTAATATTTTCTCGTCTGGGATTTCCAGCAGAAATATTATCGGACCATGGTAGCCAACTTATATCGGATACCATGTCTCAAGTGATGTCGACTCTAAAGATAGAGAGATCTCTGAGTAGTATTTATCATCCTATGTCCAATGGGATGGTCGAACGTCTGAATAGAACTCTGAAAAACCTACTAGGTAAGATAACTGAGGATCATCCTCAGGATTGGGACAGGGTTTTACCCGCGGCTCTCTTTGCATATAGAGAGGTCGCCAACGAACATACAGGATTTTCTCCTTTTGAACTTGTCTTCGGCGCGAAACCGCGAGGTCCTATGTCCTTACTTCATGATCTCATAACTGCTGATAATATTGTCGATGACACAAAATCCTCTTACGAATATGTCATTGCACTTAGACACAAGATTATTGAAGCATGCAAATTGGCAACTGCTTCTTCTGAATTTGCGAAACAGAAGGCAAGGCAATTTGCCAATAAGACCAGACGCTTGCGACAACTTTGTCCAGGTGACAAAGTATTGGTCCTGCTACCTTGTAGAGAAAACAGACTTCTTATTTCTTGGAAAGGTCCGTACGATATAATATCAAAAGTTTCCGATGTTGACTACATCGTCGATATTGACGGGAAGCATAAAACCTTCCACATCAACATGCTCACGGAATTCCATGAACGTCCGGATTATTTACAACCTGTTTTCCAGGCAACGGACGATTTTCCAGTCCAACATGGACATTACTCATCACTGTCAGTAATACAGGATGAGGAAACGAGTTTCTCGGATGTAAATTTACCTTTTCCAATGATTCCTCTTCACTCTAATGAATCATGGAAAGATGTTGCGATTTCTCCCGAATTATTTCCAGGAGAGCAGAAACAAGTCTCTACTATGTTAGAACAATTTCAGGATGTCCTTACTGACATTCCTGGTCAAACTGATGTCATTCAACATGACATTATTCTTACTGACCATAATCCTATAAGAGTCAGACCGTATCCTATCCCGATACATTTTCAAGCACAGGTAGAAAAAGAGTTGGATGAGCCGATGGTTATCGTGCGAAAAAAAGACAACAACATACGTCTTTGCGTTGATTATCGCAAATTGAACCAAGTGACTAAATTTGATGCTGAACCTATGCCTTTACTTGAAGAGCTACTTACGAGACTATCGAATTCCCATTTTTTTTACTAAACTCGATTTGTCTAAGGGATATTGGCAAGTTCCACTATCCGAACACGCCAAACCGTTTACTGCTTTTTCGACGCCTAGGGGTCTATTCCAATGGAATTTTATGCCTTTCGGCCTTATGAACGCCCCTGCAACATTCGTACGCATGATGCGTCGAATCCTATCTCATCGCTCAGATGTCATTGCATATCTTGATGACATCTGTCTTTTCAGTGATACTTGGAACGATCACTATAATGGGATAAATGAACTATTGTCTATCTTACGCGAGCATAACCTGACAGCGAAACCATCGAAAGCGTGTATTGGTTTTAGCGAAATATCTTTCTTAGGTCACCGTGTTGGTCATGGTTTCCTAAAAACAGAAGACCATAATATAAGTAAGATACTTAACATTTCTATTCCTAAGACTAAAAAGCAAGTGCGAAGTCTCTTAGGTATAATACAATTTTATGGACGATTCATTCCGAATCTGTCCTCCATTAAGTCACCTCTTTCTTCCTTGCTAAAGAAAGGGTCTCCTAATGTAGTCCATTGGACTCAAGAATGTCAATCCTCTTTGGATAAGGTTAAAACTATGTTTTCTACTTCACCTATCCTAGTATTGCCTTCTAAGGATAAGACATTTATTCTTCGTAGTGACGCTTCATCCACAGGGATTGGAGCAGCACTAATGCAAGAGTACTCTGGAACTCTGCATCCTGTGATGTATATTTCTCGAAAATTAAATGCCGCAGAGAAGAATTACTCGGTCCTAGACCGTGAATTATTGGCTATGGTTTGGTCAATCCTTAAACTGCAAAGATTTCTTCTTGGCGCGCATTTCATTGTGGAAACTGACCAGAAAGCTCTTACGGCTATTCAGAGTAAAAATCTGAAGAGCGCGAGATCAACGCGATACGCGATTGCTCTGCAGCCGTTTCATTTTTCGGTGCGAGCTATCCGTGGGTCAGAAAATGTGATGGCAGATATTTTGTCTAGATGCCCACATGATTCATAACTGTTAAATTATATGCCTAACTTTGCTACAGTTGTTCCTATGTTGAAATGTGTACACATATGGAATATATCATATATTGATTGTAACACTACTTAGCGGTTCACTGATGTTTATTCACCGCTGGTCTTTCAATGTTTTTTCGTCTTTGATGATCATGATGTTAAGGTATCTAAGATGAAATTTATGTATAAACTGATGTAGAAAGTGTGGCATTGCAAGTATTGTAGTATGCGTTGGTGACACCTCTCTGGAAATATTTATACTTAGAGAAATACTTTCTCTAAGTTCATGAAATATATTCTCAATGCTTATCATCTGCGCATTGTTATTGGTGCGTTGTGAGCCTATTGTATGTTGCTCCTAGATGTATTTCAAAAAAAAAATGTACCATTTTTTTTCCCGAGGGGTGTGGTAATCTGTTGCGTGCATATTTTGACGCACATATTACAAAAATACGATATGGCTATTTAATATGGAAAATATATATATTTGCATTCATTTGTGTATGAAAATGCTTCCTCTGGTAAAGCTAGATAATTCATGATTGATTCACACTTTTGATGATATGAGTGATCGTTCTTGATATTGATCCGGCACATGGATATTGTATTCATGTCCGTTCTTATTTGTTCGGGCCAGAAAATAGATTAATTTTGCTTGTTATGTTTATGGCCTGAATTCATGTGTACTACTTGTCTTGTGAAAGAAGATTCAGTCGTATATTGTATACCTTTATATGTTCAAGTCGGACTATATTCTTTCTGCCAGAATCTAGCGCAGGTTTTCGTAGTCCTTCTGGGTTGTGAAGAGTTCCGATAATGTCGCTAAGAAATGGCTGAGTGCTTTTTCCAGGGCTGGCACTGTTTAAGGTTTAACAGTGATTCATAGATGTTTTTCTAGGAGAAGTTTATGTCTCTGCAAGAGTCTATTTGTCAGAGATCCTCCTCATATGTGTGATTCGGACTCCAGTTATGCCAGACCCTATTTTTGATGATCTCGAGTCGATTAGGCCTAGATGGAACATTGTGCTTCGTATCGCTAGGGTTGTGTTTTGTATCGACGAAGATGACAGGCTTTCCTACAGCAGTTATGTCTACGTGAATTAACTTGATTACTGTAGAGCTGTATGGAAAACTTTATGAAATTATTTATATGCACATTATAAATTAACTTTGGCTTATATCTACCTTCCTACGAGTGAGTGAGCGACAACTCAGGAAGGCGGCCATGTTATATTCCTGTCATCATATTTTTTTATCACTGTCAAGAGAACAGATTATGTATCCTACTATCGGGCAGTGGTATCGAGATCTTGTTATGAGGTGAAAACCCACTATCGTGGTTTATGAGTGTTATACAAACATTGGACATATTTCAGCTTAAGAACTTAGCTATGAAATGAAGGTTCGGCCAATGACTTTTGTATGTTTACCGATCCTCATTGACGCGTTCAGTCAGTAGAGGATACGGCGATTAGTTACCAGAACAGTGAATACCACCTTGGGTTGAATGATATTTCACTACTACATGAATGTATCATCCACGATTCAAATAACCAATGAATGTATGTCAACATGTGTCCATGACTATCCGTGCTGTCCAGTTTGCGTGCCTTCATTAAACTATTGAAATGTCAGAGGCAGTTCAAGTCATCATTGCATTACATGAGAGTGTGTGAGAGTTATTATCAAGAGGTCTGTTACACCGAACTACTACACCATTCGCGTTACTTGACATTCCCACTCAAGGTCTACATGACAGGCACATATAACATCCCTGACACTCTACAGTGGTGGCGAATACACAATAACACGATTACGCTACAACATACTCATCGCAGTAACACTGCATTGCACAGTAGCGATGCCCATATAGAGCCCATGATGTTGGAACAGACAAGAATATTTCGCGGAGTGCGATACACACTTGTTATGATGTCATAGCCCCGTGAATAACATTGTTATGTTAAAAATGAAACGCATTTGTACTGACAGCACTTACATTATTATAAATCCCTTCCAATGACTAATCACTACAGTTTTGACTTTTATTGTTTATCCATTAACCATGCAACTGTTTTGTAAGGTTCAGAACAAAACCTTGAACATATTTTTGCTTCACAATTGCAAATTATCTAGAGAAGAAAAGGTTGTTCAGACATACACTTTTTGACAAAAGAAATGACAGTGCTCGTGCATCCAAGACTATCATCAGTCGCGCACAATTCACTGACGACATTCTTCTCCACATACATTACCACTCACTTCTTTTGGTGGAACAGTGTTACATTGTTGACTGATAGCTACATATTTTGTGAAGTCAAATTTATGTTAGAACAAGATATTACAAAAGATGGTATTACTCTGTTCGTCTTTATGCCTGACAATGAGCTGTTAATGGCACTAGACGTTTTAAGACATCAAATGTCTTCTGACAAACCACTGAACTCAGTGACAGAAGATATGTCACATTGTAATTATGTATAATAACTCGTCATAATGTTTGAGGTTCATTGAACCCTATAGAGTTTTGAGTTCAGTTCAATGTATTGGCACTGAGATGCCAGAGTTAAATTTAAAACGAGTCAAATTGTACTGAGTGAAATTGGACTGACATTTGAAGATTTTTATTTTATGGACATTGTCATGAAATATTTGGTAACATTGTTGTTAACGCCCCACATTAGTGAATTTTTTTGATGTTATAGACATTGTCATGAAACATTTTATAGGAGCATCTACTAGCTGGTTTTAACACATAAATTTTTGGGGGGAGTGATAGACAAGTACACCTACGTTAGCCCTCGATTTACGATTTTTTTCGAATAGTGAATTTTAGGTATTTGGATATATATATTTGATAGAACGCAAATGTCTCCTTACAGGATACATTTGTGTAGCCCCGGTATCTATGTCACCGGAAGGCCTACTACTGATATCATAGCATCAGTCGTGCTAATAGTTATCAGTTAGAATAGGAAGAATAGTTACGAGGTTTTATTGAAATAAAGACTCGAGATACGCTAGTATCAGATTGAAACCGAAACTAAGTTAAATAGCGACTCAACGCTATTTTTTGGCGGGAGTTGCTTAGCAACCGATGACGTAAATCGGAATAGCCGAGACACTCCATCGGTAGGCATATGAAACCCAATAAAATAAATAAAGAATTATTAGATTAACCAACCAGAAAGGTGGTAAAAGCGCGCACCACGCTGCGAAGACAGATTTCGATATCCGAAATCAGTTGATCCACAGAAGCCAGTTTGTACGGATGTAGCCCTAGTCCATATAACTGCTGGTCTTGAAGTTATCAAGATATTAATTATTTGTGATACAGATAATTTTTTAATAAAGTTGGGAATTCATATTACCTGAAAGTACAGCTTCGTGTGACTTTTTCATTTTTAGAATAAAACCTAGTTAGGCCAGAAATGGTCTGTGTGGGTAGGGGTCAGACAAAAGCTGGTACCCTGGTCCTCCAGGTTGGGGGTTTTAGCACAGGGCTGACACCCCTGTCTGCGTAAAAAAAAAATGAAGTTACGGAAACAATAATAAATGAACAAACTTTGCTGCGGGATGGACATTCGGAGTCTGTGGCTCGTATGACTGTCAGTGGTGAAAGCCGAAAGGAAGCCACTGACATGAAAACGGATGTCCTGACCGCAAAACAGGATACAAGAATAGGTTTTTGGAATGTCAGGACAATGTACGAGACAGGTAAACTAAGACAGGTCACGGCAGAAATGAGAAACTATAGGTTACACATTCTAGGGATAAGCGAGAGCAGATGGACAGGGGCAGGAAAAGTTAAAACAGCAACAGGAGAAACAGTACTTTACTCTGGAAGAGAGGATGGACAACACAATGAAGGCGTAGCCATTATTCTACAGAAAGGAATAGAAAGGACATTACTGGAATGGAAACCCATCAACAACAGACTGATAAGATTAAGATTGAGAGGGAGATTCACCAACACTACAATAATACAATGCTACGCACCAACGAATGATAGCGATGAGGAGGTCAAGGATGAATTCTATCAACAACTGCAGAAAGAAATGGAAGACACACCTAGATATGATCTTGTTATAGCAATGGGAGACCTCAATGCGAAAGTTGGTACACACAATACATATAATGAAAGAACAATGGGGAAATGCGGCAGCGGAACAGCAAACGAAAATGGGGATAAACTAAAAAGTTTCTGTAGCATTAATAACCTGGTCATTGGAGGAACACTCTTCCCACATAAAGAAATTCCCAAATTAACATGGGAATCACCAAATGGTCGAGACAGAAACCAGATAGACCACATCATGGTTAACGGTAGATGGAGACATGCATTACAAGATGTGAAGGTAAGAAGAGGTGCAGATGTGGGAAGTGATCACCATTTAGTAGTAGCAAAACTGAAAGTGAAACTAAGAAGGGCTGCACCAACTGTAACTACACAGAAAAGGTTTGACATCAGCAAATTGAAGGACTCCCTTACCAGAAAAGCTTTTACGGCCGACATAAAGAAACGATATCAATTTGCCAAAAGTCAGGAAAAGACATTGACTGATGATATAGACCAGAATTTCAACACCATTTCAACAATATACAAAGAAAGCAGCAAATCATGCTTGGGATTCCAGGAAAGGAAGAAGCAAGACTGGATAACACCTGAAACTTTAAACACCATAACGATGAGAAAGGAAATGAAAAGAAAGAAAACAGAAGCGAAGTCCCCCAGGTTAAAGCAACTATATAGCAAACAGTACAGTCAGCTGGACAAGGAAGTTAAACGCCAAACCCGAGCCAACAAAAGGAATTTCCTAGACGATCTTGCAAGACAGGCAGAGGAGGCAGCACTGAGAAATGAACAAAGCACAGTATACAAAATAACTAAATTCATCAGCGGAAAATGAGGTGCAAACAATATTACATTAGTAAGAGATAAGCAAGGTAATCTCATCACGACAGCAGAGGGACAAGAAACAAGATGGGCAGAGCACTTCAGAGAAACTCTGAACAAGGAACCACCAGAGACACAATTGAATGTTCCTGAGGCTGAAAGCGATCTAGATGTGAATACAGACATTCCACGAAAAGAAGAAATCATCACAGCAATCAAAGGGTTAAAGAACGGCAAAGCTCCGGGCCATGATAACTTAAATGCAGAGCTATTTAAGACAGACCCTGAGCTAGCAGCAGAACTATTAGAACCACTATTTGCACAAGTCTGGAAAACGGGGACAACACCATCAGAGTGGAACAAAGGAAGAATTGTCAAATTGCCCAAGAAGGGAGATCTTGCAGACTGCAATAATTGGAGAGGAATCACTCTTCTCTCAGTTCCCAGCAAAATACTAGGCAGGATAATTATACAGAGAATTTCAAAGGCAGTAGATCACAAACTGAGGAAAGAACAAGCAGGATTTAGAAAGAACAGGAGATGTGTAGATCATATATTCACTCTCAGGAACATTATAGAGCAGTGCTCAGAATGGCAAAGACAGCTTTACATTAATTTCGTTGATTTTGAAAAGGCTTTTGACAGCATACATAGGGACAGTTTATGGAAAATACTGAGGGCTTATGGAATTCCAAGCTGCATAGTGTCAATCATAAAAAGCCTCTATGCAAACTTTACGTGCAGTGTTGGGCAGAGCAACCTAACCTTTGAGGTGAAGACAGGAGTACGAGAGGGATGCCCCTTATCAACCACTCTATTTTTAATAGTCATAGACTGGGTGATGCGCCAGACAACAGAGGGCAGTCCACGAGGAATAAGATGGACAACATTTTCTACATTGGAAGATCTGGAATATGCAGATGTCATTGCACTACTAGCACATTCACATCAACACATCCAGGAAAAAACGGATAGACTTAATAAGTTTAGCCAGCAGGTGGGCTTGAACATCAATTTAAAGAAGTCTGAGGTCATGACGCTCAATGTGAGCAACCCTGAGCCCATATCAGTAAGGAATAAGCAATTGGTACAGACAGATACCTTCACATACCTAGGAAGCATAGTAACACCAGACGGCGGGGCAGGCAAAGACATCAACATCAGAATGAATAAGGCAAGAACAGCCTTCTTTAGCCTAAACAACATCTGGAAGTCCTCCCAATACAGCACAAGCACAAAATTAAGATTATATTAGAGCTGTGTGCTTTCTGTGCTTCTCTATGGTGCGGAATGCTGGAGAGTTACAGAGAAGGAAATGTCGAAATTGTCCTCTTTTCACACAACATGCCTAAGAAAAATTCACCAAATCTTTTGGCCGAATACCATCACTAACCAAGATCTGCTTACTCGTAGCAAGCAAGAGGACATGCACACCATCATAGCTGGCAGACGCTGGAACTGGGTTGGTCATGTCCTCAGAAGAGACCCCGATGCCATCACAAGAACAGCTATGCTTTGGACCCCTGAAGGAAAACGAAAAAGAGGCCGACCAAAAACAACCTGGCGGAGGACTGTGGAGGCTGAGATGCAAAGAATGAACCAGAGTTGGGGCACTGTACGAAGGATGGCGACCGACCGAGCAAAGTGGAATCAATTTGTTGTTGCCCTACAAGACGCCACTAGGCGTGATGGCCACTGACTGCTTTGACGGTCGGCGGCTAAGGATCAAAGAAGAAGGCCAGAAATGACTAAATGTCGGGAGAACGAGCTGAACTTATATAAGAAATGAAACGGAGCTCTTAAAGGACAAATTAGCTCAAATCATAGAAGGGGCAGCAAACCAGAGCTGACCAAGACCCTACTCCACCTCCTCGTGGTGGTCCTGGAAACAGGCTGCATCACTTCAGTCTGGCTGAGAGAGTAGAGATCGAAGAAGGAAGGCAAACCCGGCCCCAAAAATGCCGTGCTGAAGTCGGATGTGCCGGCCGAAAGGCGCAGATATCGCAGCTCCGCTGTAAACAGACACAAAGCAACCAACGTCCTTTTTAAGACGAATGAGGACGAAAAAAAATCATAGAAGAGGTAGAGGCTCAACTGTCATTTACGCCTGAGTCGGATGAATGTAAGAAGAAAACGCAAAGGAATTACGCAAAAAATACTTACCCCAACCTGGATAGGCTACAGGGAGAAATAATAAATAACCACAAAGACGCATTTTTATGAGGATTTGTGAATGCATGCAAGTGACTTTTTTTGGATTGTTATTTACAAGATATTAAGCTGTTTTACTGGGTCCCTGAAGACTTTCTTGACTACCTCCTGTTGAAGGTTTTACAGTAAATAGTGAACATAAATTATGCTAATAAAAGTCACAAAACATTAAACACCGCAGAGGAATTCTGGGACGAACTTGGGTAAAAACATCATCAAGAATAACGACCTCTGGCAGTATACCAGTATCTTGACTTGAGTGATACAATAAACAAACATCATCAAGAATAACTATCTCTGGCAGTATACCAGTATCTTGACTTGAGTGATACAATAAACAAACATCATCAAGAATAACTATCTCTGGTAGTATACCAGTATCTTGACTTGAGTGATACAATAAACAAACATCATCAAGAATAACTATCTCTGGCAGTATACCAGTATCTTGACTTGAGTGATACAATAAACAAACATCATCAAGAATAACTATCTCTGGCAGTATACCAGTATCTTGACTTGAGTGATACAATAAACAAACATCATCAAGAATAACTATCTCTGGCAGTATACCAGTATCTTGACTTGAGTGATACAATAAACAAACATCATCAAGAATAACTATCTCTGGCAGTATACCAGTATCTTGACTTGAGTGATACAATAAACAAACATCATCAAGAATAACTATCTCTGGTAGTATACCAGTATCTTGACTTGAGTGATACAATAAACAAACATCATCAAGAATAACTATCTCTGGCAGTATACCAGTATCTTGACTTGAGTGATACAATAAACAAACATCATCAAGAATAACTATCTCTGGCAGTATACCAGTATCTTGACTTGAGTGATACAATAAACAAACATCATCAAGAATAACTATCTCTGGCAGTATACCAGTATCTTGACTTGAGTGATACAATAAACAAACATCATCAAGAATAACTATCTCTGGTAGTATACCAGTATCTTGACTTGAGTGATACAATAAACAAACATCATCAAGAATAACTATCTCTGGCAGTATACCAGTATCTTGACTTGAGTGATACAATAAACAAACATCATCAAGAATAACTATCTCTGGCAGTATACCAGTATCTTGACTTGAGTGATACAATAAACAAACATCATCAAGAATAACTATCTCTGGTAGTATACCAGTATCTTGACTTGAGTGATACAATAAACAAAACACCATCAAGAATAACTATCTCTGGCAGTATACCAGTATCTTGACTTGAGTGATACAATAAACAAACATCATCAAGAATAACTATCTCTGGCAGTATACCAGTATCTTGACTTGAGTGATACAATAAACAAACATCATCAAGAATAACTATCTCTGGCAGTATACCAGTATCTTGACTTGAGTGATACAATAAACAAACATCATCAAGAATAACTATCTCTGGTAGTATACCAGTATCTTGACTTGAGTGATACAATAAACAAACATCATCAAGAATAACTATCTCTGGCAGTATACCAGTATCTTGACTTGAGTGATACAATAAACAAACATCATCAAGAATAACTATCTCTGGTAGTATACCAGTATCTTGACTTGAGTGATACAATAAACAAACATCATCAAGAATAACTATCTCTGGTAGTATACCAGTATCTTGACTTGAGTGATACAATAAACAAACATCATCAAGAATAACTATCTCTGGTAGTATACCAGTATCTTGACTTGAGTGATACAATAAACAAACATCATCAAGAATAACTATCTCTGGCAGTATACCAGTATCTTGACTTGAGTGATACAATAAACAAACATCATCAAGAATAACTATCTCTGGCAGTATACCAGTATCTTGACTTGAGTGATACAATAAACAAACACACATGAAACTTGAACATATATGCTTTATAAAAGAATCTACACACCCCACGGTCACACACGCTTCGTCGGCTTTGCGCAGGTATGTCAGTGGTGGGCTGCAGAACGACAGCAACAATTTGTCTTCACTTTGTTACTTTCACAATTGCCTCCGGCTGGCAGAATTGTGGATTTTAAAGCCGCAACCAAGGTGGAATGGGTTCATTTTCTGCACAAGACGATAGGAGGCTGAGACACTTGAGAGTCATGACCCAGGTGGGCCCCGCCCCCCTCCTCCCCCCCCCTCTTTTAGAGTGTAAAGGAGAGTAAAGGGGCGAAACACTTGATAGACGGGGCGACTCCTTCTGATGATTAGATTGCCTCTTGTTGTATCGCTGTGTTGCAAATTCGATATATTTTTCATTCTGGGTGAATCCAGCTCCTTCCAATAGCGCATGGTCACGCCCCCAAGATATTTATATTTGTAGCAGGTTACAGTTCAGTTACTGTAATGACCTTTTTGGGTAAGCGGATAACCGCGATAAATTCGTTCTGAGATGGACAGTGGTCGTGTAGTAATTAAAAGTAGTATCTTATTAACTTGGAGGAAAGCGTAAATCTTACACTCTTTTATAGAATAATGATAGGTCTGACTCGGTCTCACGAAATGCAAAACCTTTAACAGATGTTACTTGTGAAATTCTTTGTAGGAAAAACTGTTTATATTGGGAGACAAAACTATCATTCTTCACTGTTGCTTGCCAAGTCTTGGGTCAAATTGAAAATATAGGCAAAAGTAACAGAGACCATTATTAACTCTCTGAGCCAGCCATTAGACAGAATCCTTGCTGAGTGGTTCGAACCAGGAAAGACAAGATCTCCATGTATCCTGTGGTTAAAGGGAAGAGCTGGGAAATTTTGAGCCTGATCTTGTTTCCTGAACCAGCAGGCAACTTCAACTGACTTTGGCACATGGAGCATAGTCCCAGTGACCTGTTCTTACACCACCAAGATAACACCCTATACCATATGCAGATTGGACGCGGACATTACAGCTAAGTTGATATCTGCACTGGAACTCATCACTTTCATACTCATAATTGTGATGAAACAGTAGTGACACAAACACTCTGTTAACTTTATAGCAGTGTAAAAGATACTCGCACACATCACTTGTTTATTCACTCAAAAATTTTTTAACTTTATTCTTTCAGTTAGTATACTTCATTAATAAATAACGTTTCTTTGTAATTTTCACTGCACCTTCCGTGTTCAGTTGTTAGTGGTTGATGTTGGTGTCTGATTGTTTGTTTTGTATTATTTTATGGGGGCTTACTTTATTAAATTTTTTTCAACACGTATCAGAAGAATCAAGGTGTCAAGCAGACCTAACCCCCTCTTAAAATGATCGTTGTTTTACTCTTACGCAGGAGGAATTTAAGTTGCTGTATTTTCTTCACTATCTTTCTCTTGAAACTCACTATTAGGGAAATGTTCGCCCAGTATTACGAGCCATATTCAGTGAGGCATTCAGGGAAAGATTTTATACGTTCTATACATTATATTTCTACTGTCATTATGTTCCTTTAAAAGACCAGCCACGTGCTCTGTGATAACTGTCTGGTATATAACTTACATTTTAAATGAATATCACTTGCAGTATTTCTAATACATATCAAGAACAGCACGAGACTTTATTAGTTTGTTTTATATCGCACTATTTCAAATGTTAAACTAATTAGTATATGTCATTTGTCTTTTTAAAATAGTCTCGGGCTTAATGTATTAATATATTTTTTGTAAGGTTTTTGGGGTGTTTGTAAGGTTTTTACTGGTCCGGCGTACAATTTTGTTTTTTCTCAGGAGGTTGACGGGTGTGAGTACCACAGCATAGTTCGCCAATTTCTGCACTCAGCGAAGTGTACTCTTTAAATTTATGTTGGTAACATTTATCTAACTGTGCATCATATGGTGGTGATACTTCTACTAGAAAAGCGGTTTTACTATGTTCATTAATTATTGTTAAATCAGGTTTTCACTCGAAAAGCAGCAGCTGGGAGACTTTTTCAGGCCATAAATCGAGGATTCCTCAGCAAGAGAGAGGTTGGTAAGAAAACGAAGATGGCTGTATACCGCTCCACCTATGTCCCAGTCTTGACATATGGATGCGAGTCATGGGCAATGACTACAACCCATAAAAGCCAGATCCAAACCTCAGAAATGAGGTATCTGAGGAAGGTGGTTGAAGTAACAAGAAGAGACATGGTACGCAACCAGACGATACGTCAAGGCCTTAAATCCTACCCCCTGCAGACCCAAGTAGAACAGTCCCAATTAAGATGGTTTGGCCATGTCTGCAGAATGGGAGAAGATCGGATACCACGACAAGCATGGGAAACAAAGAGCCAAGGATCCAGACCCCGAGGACGACCCAGAGTCCGCTGGGAGGACAACATTAGACAGTCTTTGAAGGATCGAGGACTAGAATGGAACCAGGCCAGGAGGAAGACAGCCGATAGGATAGTCTGGCGCTCTCTCTTCCAAACCTCTACACCTCACGGTAGAAGGGGAACGACTAAGTAAGTAAGTAAGTAAGTAAGTAAATCAGGTTTTACGGCACGGGATTTAAATGAAATATTACTGCTGCCGAAAAGAGATGGTTTAACTATTATTTCTTAATTTATTGTTTTGTCACTATTATTACTGTTTGAGGATTTCACTTTCTCATAAACAATGTCTACAACTCTAACGTGCCTTTGTTGGTATAAGGTTTGAAATTTGGTACATCCATTTAATAGATGTGACCCTGTTTCATATGGGTGGTTACATATTTTAAACTTTTCCGTATTTGACTATGGGTAGTATAGATGTAAAATACTTTCGCATTCCAGTAACTGTAACCTCGATCTCACAGCAAATGACAATATTTTATCACTTAATTTAACATTAGATAGAAAGCTAGGTGACAATGAGTGGTTTACACATTTCATTTCGCGCACTTTTCTACCTTGTGACGATTTAATTTTTAGTTCACTTAGAATTTGGTTTAGTTTATGTGATTTAAATCCCGAATAAAAAGCGGTTGCTGACTTGTATGTTAGACTTACATCTTCATCTACGTCTAAATGTACAATGTAATGGCCACTGTCATCCACTTTCACACTCACTCCTCCACGGGCGCATTCTTCATTCAGTTCTACCCAAAATGATCTTGGCCAATTCACCTTCGATCTTTTAGCTAGATGGTTCGTTTCGTTTAGCTCGTAACTTGCAAAGTTACTCCTATCTTCATCTACTTGGTCTATTTTACGTTCCTTCATAAGTTTATCTAAAGAGTTTATTGCTGTAGTTTTTACAAGACTATCGTCACAATTTAGCATACTGATTAGGAATGAAATATGTCGAGAGTGGTATAAAACGAAGGGGTTTGGAATGCCAAGGCTACCCTTCGACCTGGGACTAAAGAAATAGCTCTTTGTGGATGATTCATTTAGTGCTAGCCATGTTCTAACGTGTTGTACAATTTCATCTTAAGTTGTTTTTCTGTGAAGTGTATGTTAGAAAAATAAAACATGAGAGGACCGAAACACATCGGGTTAATTAATGAAATCTTTGCTGACGTTGGGAGGGGGCACAGCTTAATTTGGTTAAGTTTGACCTAAACTCTAATATTAGGCTGTTTGCTTGGATAAATACATACATTCATACATATATACATTCATACATACATACATTCATACATATATACATTCACACAGACTAAATCAGTCTGAACCCAGTAACGGTTTCATATAAAAAATGTACCTTAAGGCCAAACCAAATCTGTCAATGGCAGCATAATTTACAATGAGATAATGTACATCAACGTACAGAATGGAGGAGCAGGAGTGTACATAGAATACCCAAACAACACTAGGGATACGGTCAGAGTACTTTACCCTTATCTTTGACATGAATGTTTTCAACTAAGATCACAGACTCAAGTTCCGGATTTCTTATGAGTCAGTTAAAATGTTGTTTCCGCTAGTAGCCAGTTTTGTAGAATAACTTATTAGTGATCCTTGTTCTGCTTACGTCATTCTTATCAGATAAGAGGTTTGGTGTATACAATTCCGGCGTTGTCCAACAGATATTTGCATTCAGTCTCCCGACTAGGGCCTCTTATTCTCTTGTCTCTGACGTATCTTCTTTATTCTTTGTATAATGAGTGACGTCAGTGAGCTAGGCTTATCATAAAGTTAGCATACAGGGTTTATTGAAACATAGTTTTGTACTTACATCGAGCAAACACAATTTTGTGCTTACATCGAGCAAACACAATTTTGTACTTGCATCGAGCAGGCACAATTTGGTACTGACATCGATCAAACACAATTTTGAACTGACATTGAACAAACATAATTTGATACAGATAATGAACAAACACAATATGACACTTACATCGAGCAAATACAGTTTTGTACATATATACAGCAAACACAAATTTGTACAGACATCAAACAAACATAATTTGGTACTTACATCGAGAACTACAATCTTGTACTGACATTGAATAAACATAATTTAGTACCGTATATACATCGAGGAAATACACATTTGTACTTACATTGAGCAAATACAAATGTATACTTACATCGTGCAAACACAATATTATACTGACATCAAACAAACACAAATTTATACTGACATAATAGTAAACACAAATTTATTCTGACCAGAGTAAACACAAATTTATACTGACATAGAACAAACACAAGTTTATACTGCCCTAGAGCCTGCACAAAACTATTACCACATATGGTCCATACAGGAAGTCTGCACCAAACAATCACTACAGATGGTCCATACAGTGACCCACACCAAACAATCACTACAGATGGTTCATACAGTGACCCACACCAAACAATCACAATAGATGGCCCATACAGGAAGTCTGCACCAAACAATCACTACAGAGGGTCCATACAGGAAGTCTCCTCCAAACAGTCACTAATGATGATCCATACAGGAAGTCAGCACCAAACATTCACTACAGATGGTCCATACAGGAAGTCAGCACCAAACATTAACTACAGATGGTCCATACATGAAGTCAGCACCAAACATTCACTAATGATGGTCCATACATGAAGTCAGCACCAAATATTCACTACAGATGGTCCATACAGGAAGTCAGCACCAAACAGTCACTAATGATGGTCTATCCAGGAAGTCAGCACCAAATATTCACTACAGATGGTCCATACAGGAAGTCAGCACCAAACAGTCACTAATGATGGTCCATACAGGAAGTCAGCACCAAACATTAACTACAGATGGTCCATACAGGAAGTCAGCACTAAACAGTCACTAATGATGGTCCATACATGAACTCAGCACCAAACATTCACTACCGGTTGTCCATACAGGAAGTCAGCACCAAAAAGTCACTAATGATGGTCTATACAGGAAGTCAGCACCAAACATTCACTACATATGGTTCATACAGGAAGTCAGCACCAAACATTCACTACAGATGGTCCATACAGGAAGTCAGCACCAAACATTCACTACAGATGGTCCATACAGCAAGTCAGCACCAAACAGTCACTAATGATGGTCCATACATGAAGTCAGCACCAAACATTCACTACAGATGGTCCATACAGGAAGTCAGCACCAAACACTAACTACAGATGGTCCATACATGAAGTCAGCACCAAACATTCACTACAAATGGTCCATACATGAAGTCAGCACCAAATATTCACTACAGATGGTCCGTACAGGAAGTCAGCACCAAACAGTCACTAATGATGGTCTATACAGGAAGTCAGCACCAAATATTCACTACAGATGGTCCATACAGGAAGTCAGCACCAAACATTTGTAATGATTGGTCCATACAGGAAGTCAGCACCAAACATTCACTACAGATGGTCGATACAGGAAGTCAGCACCAAACAGTCACTAATGATGGCCCATACAGGAAGTCAGCACCAAACATTCACTACAGATGGTCCATACAGGAAGTCAGCACCAAACAGTCACTAATGATGGTCCATACAGGAAGTCAGCACCAAACATTCACTACAGATGGTCCATACAGGAAGTCGGCACTAAACAGTCACTAATGATGGTCCATACATGAAGTCAGCACCAAACCTTCACTACAGATGGTCCATACAGGAAGTCAGCACCAAACAATCACTACAGATGGTCCATACAGGAAGTCAGCACCAAACATTCACTACAGATGGTCGATACAGGAAGTCAGCACCAAACAGTCACTAATGATGGTCCATACATGAAGTCAGCACCAAACATTCACTACAGATGGTCCATACAGGAAGTCAGCACCAAACATTCACTACAGATGGTCCATACAGGAAGTCAGCACCAAACAGTCACTAATGATGGTCCATACAGGAAGTCAGCACCAAACAGTCACTAATGATGGTCCATACAGGAAGTCAGCACCAAACAGTCACTAATGATGGTCCATACAGGAAGTCTGTACCAAACACTCCCTACAGAAGGTCTATACAGGAAGTCTGCACCAAACATTCCCTACAGATGATCCATACTGGAAACCTGCACCAGGTAGTCACTGCAGAGAATCCATACAGGAAACCCGTAACAAACAGTCACTAATGATGGTCCATACAGGAAGTCTGCACCAAAGGTATGGACTATAAAGTATGTGTCAATTAACCATGTAAGGAGTGGAATATAAATCATGTGTCTATTAACCATATAAAGGACGGACTATAAGGCATATATCTATTAACCATGTAAAGAGTGGACAATAAGGTACGAGAATAAACCAGAATAGTTGTCTCAACCTGACAGAATAATCGAAGGCAGGTGAATGAGTTTCTGCAAGTACTTCCAGTTCTGGACTTGTCAACATCACACTTCCCCAAGTTCAGCTTTGTACTTTGCAGCACACTGTACCAGCTGCCAGGTACACCGTGCTGAAACTCTAGGTACTATAATTTGATGTAGCTGTCAATATGTTGTAAAGATTATCGGGCCGTGCTCTCCCTGTTGGCTTGTATATGTACCATCGTGTTAGCGAAGTTTCAACTCTGTCAGTATTGATGTTACTATGTCTCAAGTATAAGCGCCATAGTGACATGACACTTTGTTAAATAACTGCAGAATTTCAAAATACACTGGCTTAACCTACAAAAATAATGGTAAAAAAGTGTTTGATGGTACAGTGATATTGATTGCTATGGAAACAGTGGTCATAATGAATCGTTATTCTACAGTGATATTGATTGCTATAGAAACAGTGGCGATGATGGATTGTTATTCTATATTGTATTTCACCAAATGTTTTCTAGTGTTTGAGTTCTGAGCACTGTATTTTTACTGACAGCTCATCATCATATGTTTTAAACAGTTTTCAGATCAAGTTTTCGATAACCTCCAGTAGATTCTCAGTTTTTGGACTCATCTCTTCATTTCACAAAGTAGTTATAGATTGTGTTGAGTTTTATATTATTTGTAATAATTGTACAATTATAAGACGAATGAAAAGTTTTTGTTCATATTCTATGTCAAATAATAAATGAAAAAAGTCTATCATTAAAGAAACTAGTAACACAAAGCAAGGTTATGAGACTCTATTGATTTTTGTTATAAGGCACAACAAGTTTGCAAGAAATTACAATTTTTAAAGTCAATATACATCTTTTTAGATTGGTTTGGTTTTTAAAGACTATGTTCACTGTACGGACTACTCCATAAGTGCTCCGATCTCCTCCATTTGATCACACTAGGAGGATATTAGCACAGTGCACGAACTTCGTAGCACCGGCGAGAATCCCAAGGTATATATGAATCACACATTCTATAAATATTTTTTTTTAATGTTGGGTAGGTTTCTCATTTTTAAATATTAAATGGATGGCACAGGCAGAGAAGACTATTAGACAGGTCACCACAGTTGAAAGAATATTCAAGGGAGAAGAATTGAGTAAGTCAGATGAAAGCTGAGTGAATTACCAGCACGTCAATATCATCATGAGCCGTGGTAGAGAGTGCAGGACTTGGGCCAGTGGAAGAGCAGAGCTGGAAATTGATCCGCTGATAAATGTTAATGCTGGGGATGATGATGATGATGCTGGGGATGATGATGATGCTGGGGATGATGATGATGATGCTGGGGATGATGCTGCCATTATATGATGGGGCCGGAAAGACACCCGGCTTCCCCCTTCACGTGGGGCCGGAAAGACACCCGGCTTCCCCCTTCACGTAAAGATGCCCCGGCTTCCCCCTTCACGTAAAGGCATATTTATCGCCCAGATATTTTCGATGTGCGCGCAACCCACGTGACTGTCAGCCCACGTGACGGCGCGAGCAAGCATTGCTGAGATGTGAAAAGTCTTCAAGACCACAGCGGCTGACAGCCCGACAACGTACAACTGGGGACATGAATACCAAGAGAGTCCCCAGCCGGGTTGTACCGAATACAGAATCTGAGCCCAAAACATCGCAGCTGAGAAATAATCAAGCGCAGCACCAACGATCTGGGAGATTACAATTGAAGCACCAGAGGTAGTGATGTTGTCGGGACGACAACAAAATCAGGAGGGAGATATGGGATGGGGCCGGAAAGACACCCGGCTTCCCCCTTCACGTGGGGCCGGAAAGACACCCGGCTTCCCCCTTCACGTAAAGATGCCCCGGCTTCCCCTTCACGTAAAGGCATATTTATCGCCCAGATATTTTCGATGTGCGCGCAACCCACGTGACTGTCAGCCGACGTGAAGGGGGAAGCCGGGTGTCTTTCCGGCCCCATCACATATCTTCCTCCTGATTTTGTTGTCGTCCAATTGTGAAAGGGTGGGGCGAGATGATGATGATGATGTTGTGATATTTGATCACTCTCTTTTCACACTCGCAACCGACCCTAATCAACAATAAAACTCTTGATTCTAAAGGCAGGGGCTGTATTTATTTTTACAACCCATTCAGTGACTAAGAGCACACTGAAGCAAACGTTAAACAAATAACAAAGCAAACAAAACCGAACAAACAAAACACCCAACAGTGCTCGATTGCTAATGTGTCATGTCTGTTCCTCTTCTACCGACACAAGGCTAGCCTAACTTCGTTTCTCTCTCGTCCGGACTGAATCTTCAAATAGGCCTGTTTTCCGCTCGCTATCTCTGTGTATAGGCCCATGGCGAATCACTCAACTTACTGCTCGCTGCGTGGATTAATTTTGCCCCTTAAATAACACTCGCGATATTTGCTCTATTAGGCACTAAACCACACAAGTATGGCCCATAACTATCAATTATAACACACAACTCTACACCACAACTATTTGTAGGCTTTATTATGGCCTAAGTAATATATTTTCTTGAAGACTTTTCACATCTCAGCAATGCTTGCTCGCGCCATCACGTGGGCTGACAGTCACGTGGGTTGCGCGCACATCGAAAATATCTGGGCGATAAATATGCCTTTACGTGAAGGGGGAAGCCGGGGCATCTTTACGTGAAGGGGGAAGCCGGGTGTCTTTCCGGCCCCACGTGAAGGGGGAAGCCGGGTGTCTTTCCGGCCCCATCACAATTGTGTACACTGATGGGTCTGTAATCCGTGGTAATAAATCAGGGTGGGACTTCTCTGGCTGAGGGAGATTGAGCACCTATGGGTTTGCCCAGAGTGCAATGATGTCGATTCTGTTCTACAATAACAATAAATTTTGCCAGGACAGCGGCCTGATAGGCCTACTCCTTACGATTTCCAACTGCCGTCAGACTTTTAATGAGTGTAACTTGCATACGGGACCTCCTATTTTTTTCGCGCTTTTCCAAGAAGGCTAGGCATCCAATCTCACTACCCAGGAGACCAGGAGGAGTTTGACATCATTAGGACCACCGGTTCTGTTCAAAAACATTTCTATAAATTATATTCCCTCAACTGGGATTTGAACCAGGTCCATCTAGAACTAGAGGCGGACACCATACCTGTTAGCCACTCCGACCACATAATCCTGGTTTAGACTACTTTCTGACAATTGATTTTTAAACATTTACATAATTGTGATACTGGAGGTGTCGAAATATGAAATAAAATTGATAATTCCAAATTTCATATTGGTTATATTATTCTAATATTTTAATATTAGTACCACTACCACCACCCCCTTCCCCCCACCCCCAGCCTCTTGATTACTGGGTTAAACATGCTTCACGTTTGAAGAAAAATTCACCGAATCTTTTGGCCGAATACCATCACTAACCAAGATCTGCTTACTCGGAGCAAGCAAGAGGACATGCACACCATCATAGCTGGCAGACGCTGGAGCTGGGTTGGCCATGTCCTCAGAAGAGACCCCGATGCCATCACAAGAACAGCTATGCTTTGGACCCCTGAAGGAAAACGAAAGAGATGCCGACCAAAAACAACCTGGTGGAGGACTGTGGAGGCTGAGATGCAAAGAATGAACCAGAGTTGGGGCACTGTACGAAGAATGGCCACCGACCGAGCAAAGTGGAATCAATTTGTTGTTGCCCTACAAGACGCCACTAGGCGTGATGGCCACTGACTGCTTTGACGGTCGGCGGCTAAGGATCGAAAAAGAAGAAGACGTTTGATGGCGTGTACTGTCTAACTCCTAGAAGACATGTAGATTGGCTAAGCAAAAGTCAGAATGTAGGACCTAGTACCTAAACTTTGTTCCAGCAGGAAAATTAGAACATGCCACTGCGTATTTTATTTTTAAAAATTGTATATCATGTCATTTAAGTACGTTGACATCATGCCAGCCACCTGTATCGTTAAAGAAAAATGTATAAACGTTCTAATAAAAGCGTTTCTTTGGCCGTCCCACACTACTGTTCCCATGTTGGTTCCCATTAAAAGCATGTGCACACTTCAGCTAACATGCAGATACATAAATAAACAAAGAAAGAAAGCTGAAACTTGTGAGTAATAAATAATTAATTAATGAAAATATGATAACGGTAGACATTTGAAAGAAGGAAAAATGCATGTCACCAGACGACGATAAACTAAGAAAATTGTTTTCTTCTGTTACTTCTGTCTATCATCTTTATGTCTTTTTGTCTGCTTGTCTTTCTGGCATGGCCAAATTCTTCAACTTGGTAATGTCTGTCTGTCTGTCCTGATCAAATTCTTATTTCGCCTGAACGTTTTTAACATAATTTGTTTTTCCAATTATTAAATTGTTCTCTGTAAAATTATTTTACTGAGCTCCAAAAATGAGAAAGAAGTAGAAAATGACAGAAAAAGAAAATGCGTAAAAGAGAACGACCAATTATATGACAGAGTGATTTTAGTGTCCTATCAGTTGAACATAAGAAAGTTCACCGAAGAAATAAAACTTGGCTTGGAATCATAAATGCATTTACTGAAGCAAAAGTAAGATGGTGGGAGTGTAAGGTAAGTACCTACTGAGTGGTTAGAAAGTTGGTTTCTCGTGGCAAAGCTGCAGGGTTCTATTCATGATATCGTCACCCTCCAATCTACTCAACTGTAAATGGGTATTGACTTTGCTCATGAGTTAGAGAAGGAAAAGGCAGCAAATAAAGGAGCTGGTCACCTCACGTCTCGATGCATAAACTGAATCAACTATTATTGTTTAGTGTCAAATAACAGTAAGTAAGTAAGTAAGTAAGTAAGAAAGTTATATTACGTTTTTCCGCATTGAGGTTTTGGTCGGGCGTTAATAATGTCCGTATTTTTTCTGTAGCCTGTTATATAACACGTAGCTCCAGATGCGTCCTGCAGCTGTGGTTTCCGTCACTTTTTTTAGTGATAAGTGCACTTATCTACATAACTCGTTCACTGTTAGGGTTGGTGGTGATACTCTTCTCTCACACTAGTGGCTCAGGAACTTTAGTACTTAAGTCTGATGTCTTGTAACCACGAACCCAAAATTTTGGGATTACACACTTCTCCTGGCACAGATTTAGAATGGACCCAGAACCCTTTAGTTAGATGCTGTTCGAATCACTGAGGTATGGAAATGTAAGTTAATTCCTCTGACGGCTGGTGTTCTGCGATTCCCTGGCCGAGGAAAACTGTTTGTATAATTCCTCTTATGACTTGGTCTGGGAAATATGAGTTAATTCTTCTGACGGCTGGTGTTCTATGAATCCTGCCTGGGAAAACTGTTGGTATAATTCCTCTTCTGACTGGGTCTGGGAAATATGAGTTAATTCCTCTGAAGGCTGGTATTCTATGAATTCTGCCTGGGAAACTTTTTGTTAAAATTCTTCTCTGACTCCTTGTTACAAGATTCCCAAGTTTCCAGTCTTGCATTAAAATTGCGGGTTTACTTGTAAATTCCAAAGTTACCCAATACTCGATCTGGTCCTTATAGTTGTGGAATGATAAGTCCTATCCTCTTTCCTCTGGCTTGTAGGTGTTTAGTTGACGGGACGATGCAGTTTGTCTGTTCTGTTTCTGATTCTTACAGTATATCTGACAATCCTTAGTTTCAAATCCCAGCTGTGTTTCCTGCTGAATGTTCCAATTAAATCATTGTAGATTCTGGCAAACCAATCAAATCTATCTAGCACTGTTTGGGTCGCAGATGTGGGAAGTGATCATCACCTAGTAGTAGCAAGACTGAAGGTGAAACTCAGAGCTGCTGGACCAGTTGCAGTCAAACAGAAAAGATATAACATCACGAAACTTAAGGACCCCCTCACCAGAAAAGCGTTCATGGTCGACGTAAAGAGACGATATCTGATTACCAAAAGCCAGGAAAGAACAGAGACCGACGATGTGGACCGGAAATTCAACACCATCTCAACAATATACAAAGAAAGCAGCAAGTCATGCTTGGGATTCCAGGAAAGAAAGAGCCAAAACTGGATAACACCAGAAACGCTAAACACCATAGCGAAGAGAAAGGAAATGAAAAGGAAGAAAACAGAAGCTAAGTCTCCCAGGTTAAAGGCAATATATAGTGAACAGTACAGTCAGCTGGACAGGGAAGTAAAACGTCAAACCCGTGCTGACAAAAGGACATTTCTGGATGACCTTGCAAGACAGGCAGAAGAGGCAGCACTGAGAAATGAACAAAGCACAGTTTATAAAATAACTAAAGCTATCAGTGGAAAACGAGGTGCAAACAACATAACGTTAGTAAGAGACAAGCAAGGAAATCTCATCACCACAGCACAGGGGCAGGAAACAAGATGGGCAGAGCACTTCAGAGAAACACTGAATAAGGAACCACCAGAGACTCAGCTAAATGTTCCTGAGGCTGAAAGGGACTTAGACGTAAATACAGACATTCCACGAAAAGAAGAAATTATCACAGCTATCAAAGGGCTAAAAAATGGAAAAGCGCCTGGTCAAGACAATCTGAATGCTGAGCTATTCAAGACAGACCCTGAACTAGCAGCAGAACTATTAGAACCACTATTTGCACAAGTCTGGGAAACTGAGACAACACCAACAGAGTGGAGTAAAGGAATAATTGTCAAATTGCCCAAGAAGGGCGACCTTGCAGACTGCAACAACTGGAGAGGAATTACCCTCCTCTCAGTTCCCAGCAAAATACTAGGCAGGATAATCATCCAGAGAATTTCAAAAGCAGTTGATCATAAACTGAGGAAAGAACAAGCGGGCTTCAGAAAGAACAGAAGATGTGCAGATCATATATTTACCCTCAGGAACATTATAGAGCAGTGCTCAGAATGGCAGAGACAGCTGTACATTAACTTTGTTGATTTTGAAAAGGCTTTCGACAGCATACACAGGGACAGCCTATGGAAAATTCTGAGGGCTTATGGAATTCCCAGCCGCATTGTTTCCATTATAAAAAGCCTCTATTCTAACTTTACGTGCAGTGTTGGATCGAGTAATGTAACTTTCGAAGTGAAAACAGGAGTACGACAGGGATGCCCCTTATCAACAACATTGTTTTTGACAGTCATAGACTGGGTGATGCGCCAGACAACAGAGGGCAGTCCAAGAGGAATTAGATGGACAACGTTTTCTACACTGGAAGATTTGGAATATGCAGATGACATTGCACTACTCGCGCATTCACACCAACACATTCAAGACAAAACCGATAGACTGAATAAGTATGGCCAGCAGGTTGGCCTGAACATCAATTTGAAGAAGACAGAGGTCATGACACTAAATGTGGGCAATCCTGAGCCAATAACAGTAAGGAACCAGAAGTTAGAACAGACGGACACATTTACTTACCTAGGAAGCATAGTAACACCTGACGGCGGAACAAGCAAGGACATTAACAACAGAATGAATAAAGCGAGAACAGCCTTTGCTGTTCTCAACAACATTTGGAAGTCTTCCCAGTACAGCACAAACACTAAATTAAGACTGTATGAGAGCTGTGTACTTTCTGTGCTTCTCTATGGTGCGGAATGTTGGAGAGTAACAGAGAAGGAAATGTCGAAACTGTCCTCCTTCCACACAATCTGCCTAAGGAAAATTCTCCGAATCTTTTGGCCAAACACCATCAGCAATCAAGAACTGCTTATTCGGAGTAACCAGGAGGACATGCACACCATCATAGCTGGCAGACGCTGGAGTTGGGTGGGCCATGTCCTCAGAAGGGACCCTGATACCATCACAAGAACAGCTATGCTATGGACCCCCGAGGGAAAGCGAAAGAGAGGCCGACCAAAAACAACTTGGCGGAGAACTGTGGAAGCTGAGATGCAAAGAATGAACCACAGTTGGGGCACTGTACGAAGGATGGCCGCCGACCGAGCAAAGTGGAATCAATTTGTTGCTGCCCTACAAGACGCCACCAGGCGTGATGGCCGCTGACTGCTTTGACGGTTGGCGGTTATGGATCAAAGAAGAAGAAGAAGACTGTTTGGGTGGAGATGTTTATCATTACTCATCCCACGCGTATTTTAAAATATTAAATTTAATATACACGAGTGGCCTCTTACAACAGTGGTGTCAAATCGTTACATATTGACTTCCGGTGCTCCTCGGTCTATCACGAATATTGTGACCCTGTGTTTCTGGCGTAAAGACTTCCACCCAGATGTCTGTCCCCACAGATTATTTAATTACCCCCTTTATCTGCGTGCCTCCGCCAGACAGACGTCTGGTCAGACCGGTTTGTCTTCTTTTATCGTAGCACAAAATAAGCTTGTGTCAACATGACCAACAGCTTTCCAATGGGAACAAATGTTTGACGGACACGTTTCCACAGGCGGTCAGACAGATTATGCGATAAAATATTATCGCTCGCCGGGTCACCAAGCCTGGCGAAGCGTAACAACAGTCTGGGAGTGGAGTGTGAAACAATAAGATACGAATTACTCCCGTAGCAAATACTGCCATGGGGGAGTGGTGTGTTAGAGACTTCACCATTCTATGTCCAGAATAGAGCAAAACAGTGAAAATAACGAATGAAAAGGCGTGATTAATGCCACATAAAAGCGAAGAGTGAGAAAAATTAAGAAAATAAAGGATACTGCTGGAGGGCTGAAAGTGTGAGAGCTCACACAAAAGAGCATGTTCAGACGTTTTGTCACAATTCTATAGTAATCACATAATAATAACAAATGGTATCTATATATTTTATTATTTTATTTATAGCACACACAAATTATTAAAGTTTAAAATTATCAACTGTACACTTCGCAACAACAACACAATTATAATAACAAAGTTTAAATTATCAACTATACACTTTTGGTTTGAATGAGAATATAAACAGACATCAGAATAAAAGTATATAGTTGATAATTTACACTGCATTTATTTGTCTTTTTATTTCTATATTTGTTGTTGTTCTTCGGCTTTTAATGTCTAACTTTCATATGCCTACAAAAGTACGGTACATACACGATCGATGTCTGCATTACTTTCACATTAGTTTTTTATGTTAGATTTTGTCTCTTAGTTTTAGTTTCATCTTGGTTTTATGAGTAAGATTTTATCTCTCAGTTTTAGCTGCATCTTGGTTCTTTGAGTCTGGTTAGAACTGCACACTTTAAAGACACTGTATGTAAAATGCTACAGTTTAAAGAGTTGTGACATAACCGTGATATTTCCTTTTATTTATGTGTGGGGTTCTATATGTTTTTAACAAAATTTCCACGTGTGGCGAGGTTCGTCTGATTTAGCCTAGACGCAGTGTCAATCAGTAATATTAGGGCCCATATTCAAATAGAAAAGATCTCGTGCTAGGTTTTGTTTTTACAACTTCGTTGACATTTTCCGTTGAAATTGACAAAGACCTGGTGCATTGAAACATTGCCAGTAATAGGTCACAAATACACGTATAAAACAGCCCTTCACGTATACATTTATACTTGCACCCATACGTTATTCGTGTTCCAATTCTCCTGTTGAATACAGCAAAATTAAATTTGGGTTTGATTGATTAATGGTAAAGACATTAGGATTTGTTTTCTTCAGGCTTGTAAAATTTTGTGGCCGTGTCAAAGCGAAATAATCGATGTTATAAAATAATGTAGACAGAGAGCAGTAGTTACATCCCTTGGGGAAAAAGTTTGATATGGTTTGGTTTTAGAGGACTATCTTCGTTACACACGGACAACTCCATCAGTGCTCCGATCTTCTCCCTTAGATCACACACGGACAACTCCATCAGTGCTCCGATCTTCTCCTATAGATCACATAAGGACGATCTCCTCTCAGTGCATCAATTCCGTAGCACCAGCGAGAATTCCCATGTGTATATAGGAATCGCATTCTATAAATATTTTTGTGTTGGGTAGGTTTGTAATTTTTAAATTTTGCCAGGGCAGCGGCCTGATAGTGATAGGCCTACTCTTTACAATTTCCAACTGCTGTGGGATTTTTAATGTGCACAACTTGCACACGGGACGTTATCCCTGAAGGCTAGGCATCCGATCTCACTACTGTACTTAGACGATTGTGAGGACGGGTGCGGGGGGAGGGGGGGGGGGATGACATCATTAGGATCACTGGTTCTGAAAAAAATTTAATGAATTGTTTTCCTTCAACTGGAATCGAACCTGGTACCTCTAGAATTCGAGGCGGACGCCATACTTCTTAGCCACTCCGTCCCCACAATGGGGTGGGGAAAAAGATAAACATGAATTGCGTCCTTTAAAAGAGGCCCCCTCCCTCCCCTCAGTTAGCATGTTATCTTCCCAGTCATTACTGACCATAGGAGCGTACCTCCCGAAATAACTTTCGGTGGCACGACGTTGGGCAATTGTAGATCAAGCTGTCGCCCATGGCAGCAAGACCCGGCCTGGACGTCAAAGGAACGGTCTGGCCGTTGCAGTCTGACACCAAAAGCAACCGCCTGTCACTAGTAGGATACGGAACTTGCCCTCGTATACTCTAGAATTAGCTCTAGAATTGCCACAGTTATCCAAGTAGAATCGTGTCATCTAATGAACCTCGACTGATTTAATGAGCCATTCGCGGTTTGACCGTGAGACAGTGTGAACTTAGACATGCATTGCTTAATCTTTGAGACAAGTATATGAGTACTGGCAAGATCAACCAGATAACTGTCCGGACAGACGTGCGTCTTCTTCTACGAACATCTCGCGCGGGGAGGGAGACAGCGCTCTGTGCAGAGCGGATCCCGGTGATTTTTATTCTTGCGAGAATCACTGGCCGCCTGCCGACAAGACTTTCCCCTAGTCGGACAGGACGGGCCGAAAGGAACTCCAGATTACTGACTGCCGGCCCATTACTCGTTGCGAGAGCGGGACCTTTTCACATAACATGCAAAAGCTAAAATTAGAGGCACAGGTTTATCGGGCATACTGCATTGAACCACTGATGAGAGATGATCATGAATTAAGAACTGTGAGCTCAGTTTGAGTTTTGTCACCAAGCGGGAACGATGCTGCGGATCTGCGGTGAACAGACAACACAACTGAAGTCGGTAATATTGAAGACAAGATATTATTGAAAGAATGAAGAGATTGTTTATTCTAAAGGTAATGTGAAGAAAACTTCGAGGACATTTTCAAAGATGTGAAAAGTACGTAGGTATTACTAAATTGAGTGATTCGATTTATTTCCCTCGTGTATGAGGAGGCAAGTAGAATCGTCTTAGGAAATTCCAATGCCCCAGCGGTTAAGCTAGTAAAACTAACCAATCAAGATCAATAGACTTGACAATAATGACAGCAGAAGATCAGGATGAATATTTCTGTGTAAAGATCAACAATAATATAACTGAGAAGAAAGCAACATTTGCATTATATTGTGTAAAAAATTCCCAATGATGGAAAAATAGTAGAAAATCATGAAGTATTGAATAATCGAGAGATCAGAGAAATTGAATACAAGTGCATGTGAACAGTGAATAATTTTCGGAGAACTGACGTTTTTATAACATGACTAACTTTTTGAGCCAACCAGAGAAAGTTTTGTGAAGATCTGAGAAGATAATTTTACATGAGAAACGTTGCTCCTGACTACTGTAAATACAACGGTGTATTAAATTATGAAAACCAGAGCAGAATTCACCCAGTTTTATCTTGTTACATGTAACAGTATGTATAGTTGCTGTTGCGTCACTTGTGAAGTCATTAGAGTACAGAGAGCGAACATTAAGACAAGGACAGAGATCGAACAAACTTGAAGTTACCTCTGTTTTGTTTCTCTATGAGAAATATGCATGAAGCAGTGGTAGTTCATGAAACCATCAGTCTATATACTGAGGTTGCCAGCCTTGAATGAACTTTGAAATCCATCAGCACTTTTTACATATTAATATTACAAAATATAGAACTATAAAATGTACAACTGACCCCAAATTCTTGCTCAGGTAATAGGTTAGGCATTTTATATTCCCATACAGAGAGTCAGAGCTAACAATAGTCATGTCCGCGATAAGACAACTCGATGTGGCATCTTCACTTTAGGTGCTCTTATTCACTGTTATCTTCCTATTACCATCTGGTATCAATGCACGAAATTGAGCATCATGACTTAAGTCCAATATTGCCCGTCGGTGTTTACTCTCCTGGCACAGATGGGAGTCAATACGATTCAAAACAAGTCAGCAATAACAATAATCTGCGAATCATGATCAATTAAGTACAGACATGACAAGAAACTGTAACTATGACAGTGCAAACAATGAATGGAGGACATAATTCAGCACGGATTATGAGAGGTATTTAATAATGTCAGAGAGAAAAGATAAGGAAAAGAGAATGGACAATTCTGTCACACTCTCTTGAAAGACTGGCTAAAAGCTTCATCTAGTGCACTATCCAGTGGATCCATTGCAACATACAAGACAATGAGGAAACTGACAAACTTGTTTAGGAAGGTGGAGCGCTTCAACAGAATGATATATATCATATAGGGACAACAACTCCGTAACAGCATATATTTATATATAAAATGGCAAAAAACAACTAAAAAAGCCATTATTCAAGTCCAAAGAGGCAAGGGAGCACCTTGGCCATTAAAAGAAATGATGCACATCATCGGCTATCTAAGGCTAAACCACTTCATCATTTTTCGGCTGCGCACTGGACACAACAGATTGAGATGCAAGTACAGAATTGGTGCAACAGATCTCTGCACCGTGTGGCACCAACCCGAAGACAGCCCAACACCTGCTGCAGTCCTGCTCAACACACAACAATGACTGGAGCAGTATATGGCAAAAACCTATTTCACTCTAGAAAAAACTGTTTGGAGATATCAGGAACCTTGAGCTTACAGCATTTATTAGTCATTAATGTGGAAGTCCGAAGGCGAGTGAGGAAGAATACATCTGACCTAGAGTCAAAATGCCTCTCATATATCATTCGTGCTTTCCTTTTTTTTTGCAAAGTGGGGGGGGGGGGGGGGGGGGGGGGGGAAGAAATATGTACATTGACAGAGGGATACACTTGTATCGAATGCATTGCCATTATATATGTCAACTTATGTTTCTAATACTGTATGCTAGTATTTCTTTCTTAGATACTGTTGAATGTAAAAATTATCCACATTGTTCTCCATGAATGCCCATTCTAAAGCCATTAGTTCTAATCCAGATTGTGCAGTGTTTTTCTAATATATGCTGTTAAGGAGTATTTGGTTACAGCGTCCGACTGGCAGAGTGGTGTGGGCACTGGTCTCGCGGCAAAGGTACCAAGTTCAATTCCCATTGTCATCACGTTCCAGTCTACCCAGCTGTAATTGGGTACCTGACTTTGCTCTTGTTAAGGAAGGAAAAGGCAGCAATGAAGGGAACTGGTCACCCCCACCTCTCGATGCTGGACCTAGTATAGTGAAGTCTCTGTGGTAGTATAGTGAAGTCACTGTGGTAGTATAGTGAAGTCTCTAACACTTCACACCTCTGTGGTAGTATAGTGAAGTCTCTAACACTTCACACCTCTGTGGTAGTATAGTGAAGTCTCTGTGGTAGTATAGTGACGTCACTGTGGTAGTATAGTGAAGTCTCTAACACTTCACACCTCTGTGGTAGTATAGTGAAGTCTCTGTGGTAGTATAGTGAAGTCTCTGTGGTAGTATAATGAAGTCTCTGTGGTAGTATAATGAAGTCTCTGAGGTAGTGTGGTGAAGTGGGATGTTATAAATATTTATAGGGGACTTAGTGTACTGACTGAGATCAGCTGTGAAGGTATCTATATCTATTAAGAGTAGTGTATTATAGATAACCTTACTTGCTACCACATATCTATATATCTCAGTCAGAATTATTCTGGAATAGTGTGATGACTACGTTAGGTGTCTAGGGTATGTGTATGATGAAGTGTAAGTCACAACAACAGACAGATAAACAATTTAATTTAATCCACTACTCTTGACAACACTGTGACACTCACATACATATAACACTCTATGAGAATATCTTAAGGAGTCACTGATAACTTTTCAAATAACAATATGTATTCATGGTTATCATAAAGGTATATGTGTCCTGATTCAAATACAAAGGAACCAGGAATCACAATCAATTTTAATTACAAGTATATGTACAGACTTTATCAATATGAATATTGTAGTGACATATATTATTAAAATATCCTATGTGTGTCAGTTGTGTAGTGGTAATATGAGGTAATACTGGTTTTGTTTTGTTCAAGCTCTGTTGGTATTTGTCATCATGACTTCAATAGTTTGTCTTTTGGGACTATTATTGGAGATGTTCTCAGTTCCTGATATTAAGACCATTAAATTCCCCTCTGAATGTTATTTTTACAAAGTCATTTCAAGATGAGGGGACATAATGTTGAGCTCAGCTGGCCAAATCAGCTTATCTTGCGTGATGGCGGCAGGGAAGGACTCCTCTGCTCGAATTCCTCTGGGCTCTGGAGACACCTCACTGATAGCTAAAAAGACCAAGGAGTATGCTGTCCGACTCTGGATTCAGCAAAGCTCTGACCAGGTGCTGCTCAGTACCATCAAGACCACGGTCCCACAATTTCATGGAAATAAACACAGATACGTTGATTAGCAATGAATTCTGGCACAATTACTGGCACAAATTCCCATCTGCTTATGTTCCAGGCTTTTATTTAACACAAATATGAGCTGGCTTCAACGCACTGTTGCTTTATCAAGATTATTTGCACTAGTGGTCTCGAACTAACGCTCCTAAGTGAGTATATCAGCGAGTCTAGCCAATGAGGCCACGTTTCGACAAGTGTTTGAAAAAAATGTTACCTTTTCACGTCTCCCCTAACAACGAAAGATAGTATTTATAGCCCGACCAATCGTGGTTAGTCTTTCAGTTGTTGCGCTCCAATCAATTTGGAGTTTACATGGTAGGCTATTTCTGTAACGTAAGGTTTTTTCAAACACGTTATAAAAAAATTTTATGAGCAGAAATGATTCCATGTTGTCAGGCATCCCCACTATATAGTAAATACAAATATTAATAATCAATTTGAAAAATATAATTATTTGTAATTTTAATATTTGATATAATTATTTGTATGAAATAGAATCTTGGAAAAAAATTAATACAATTTATGGTTGAAATGAAGAACAGTTGCTGTGTTTTCTATAGTGCCTTATAAAAGTACAGGCCTAAAGAGACCAGTAATAAGCATTATGGGTTAGGAATCTTAAATTTAAAATCTAATAAATTTTTTGCTAAAGCTGGTAATGAAAATATAAACTAGCGCTGGCGTAATATTAGCCTGTATATTTTCTACCGAACTTCAAAAATTGGAATAGCCGTTAAAGCCCAACTGGTAGTTTTAAATAGACCTTCCCATACAAATTTTAGTGTCAATCAAACATTGATAGTAGGCTAATTAATTATTTAATAATTATAAATCATTGAATGACCGTAATGATGACCACCAAAGGCAAAATAACATTGTTTTTTAAAGAAACGAAATTAAAACTAAGAAGAGAAGTAGGCTAACTCCAAATAAACTTTTCTCTGATCGAGTTAAGATGTAAATTTTCCACGCTATTGTGGTTTTTTTTTCTTTTGAGTTTCATAATTTGGTAATATCGGAATGACGTTCGCCGAATGCTCCGCGTGTATTTTCGTACCATTTAGATTTAGGGTTAACCCTAGCTGTAACCCTAATTATAACTCTAAATGGTACGAAAATACATGCGGAGCATTCGGCGACCGTCATTACGATATTAAAAGGTAAAGGTAAAGGTAAAGGAACCCGTTACACGCCCATTGAGGCATATTGGGAATATGGTGTTAGGCCCATATTATCTTGACCGTCGGCACACGAGGGGTGATGTGGTCAGCATCACGCCGGCCGCCTTAACCTTCCCAGAGTAGCTCTGGTACCCATTTGGGGCTGGGTCAACCCAGGAGCCGTTTGTGGCCTAAAAATTTTCCGCCTCATCTGGGGATCGAACCATAGACCACTGCGCTAGGAAGCCAGTGCACTAACCACTATGCTACCGCGGCTCCATATTACGATATTAGGCTACCCATAATTTGTAGGCTATTGTATTATTTTTCAAATTTACATTTCTTACGCACTTTCTACAAGTTTTAGTGAAATCAAATAATATGTAGTGGTATCAGCCTTTTTTTTTTACCAGCCGTAAATAATAAATTATGCTAAACCTTAGGGGAAAAGAAAGCATAGGCCTAAGTTATCTGACAGTTAAATCTAACTTCATCTAAACAATGTTATTGTAATATTTTTTTTAAAATGAATTACTTACCAATACTAAACTGGAAATTAATCCTAAACAATAGGCTCGACTCAAAAAAGATTTCAGTGCTGCGTAATCGTTCAAATAATCAGTAACCTCGCGCTAGCTTTAGCGAAAAATTGTGAATGAACACGCCACGCACATCCCGCGGCAATTGAAAAATAGGCAGCTTGATTTTCATTGGTTATTTTTTTTTTTAATCCACTTGGCTTAAAATCTCGCCGAATCTCATGACGCAAATTGTGTAGTGGCACAAGATTTATATGTATATTTAATAATTAGGCGAAAAAACCCGTACAGACCCGTGTACGGCCCGTACACATCTGAAAACGCAAACACCCCGTACAGATTATGGGTAAACCTTTAAGTGTGGCATGTATGGTTTAGTGTTCGGCTTTCTGCCTCTCCCTTCTCGCTATCCTTTTGTCCATCTGTCTTTTGATCTTGGTAACATAGTGTAGAAAAAGACATGAATGGAATTTAAAATTTAGGTCAACTTGCATATTTCAAGGTTTTTCTTAGAAAGGCAGCACATTTTATTGTGTGTTTGGGAAACGCGTGTATGTTGCAGAAGGCCTTTAATATCAACGTGAAACGTTACAATTTGCATACGCAGTAGAAAACAAGGGGATTTCGAGTACAGTCATTGTGACAGCACTGTTCTTTACCATTCTTCTTCCTTTATTTATTATATGTATTTATTAGGCTTTATATTTACTTGATAATTTATATATGTGGATTAGAATATTCCACGACAGGTAGTATAGTGAAGTCTCTGTGGTAGTACAGTGAAGTCTCTGTGGTAGTATAGTGAAGTCTCTGTGGTAGTATAGTGAAGTCTCTGTGGTAGTATAATGAAGTCTCTGTGGTAGTATAATGAAGTCTCTGAGGTAGTATAGTGAAGTCTCTGTGGTAGTATAGTGAAGTCTCTGTGGTAGTATAATGAAGTCTCTGTGGTAGTATAATGAAGTCTCTGAGGTAGTATAGTGAAGTCTCTGTGGTAGTATAGTGAAGTCTCTGTGGTAGTATAGAAAATCTAGGACAGGCTGAAGTCAACAAAAGAGCAACACTTCTTAAAAAACTAAATAAAGAAGTATCTTATAATACTGACAATTTATCATATTTAAATGCAGATATTACAATGGAAGAAGTTAAAAATACAATAAAGGACATAACAAATACATCAGCAGGGCATGCCATCTTGAGCTATGAAATCTTGAAACACATACCAAAAAGTACCATAGAAATTATTACATGCCTTTTTAACAAAATTTGGAATACAGGAAAAATTCTCAAAACATGGAAAACACCAGTAATTATTCCAATACTAAAACCAGAAAAAGATGCCCGTGATGCCAGTTCATACAGGCCAATTTCTTTAACTTCCCATCTAGGTAAAATATTAGAAACCACAGTAAATAAAAGATTAAAGTTTTATTTGGAAAAGAATAATTTATATAATCAAACTCAGTCAGGATTTAGGAAGAACAGATGCACTATGGATCAGATAATTAAATTGGAACATGAAGTAAAATCAGGATTTCAAAAGAAAGAAAAAACTGTGGCAGTATTTTTAGATATAGCTAGGGCTGATGATGAATGCTGGAGAGAGGGTGCTCTCTTTAAAGTGAAGAAGATAGGAGTATCCGCTAAAATATATAATTATTTAGAGAATTTACTGCAAGATAGATATTTCACTGTTCAGGTATACAATGATAGATCAGAACTGTATAAACAAGAAATTGGAATATCTTAAGGATCAGTAATGTCTCCTTCAATTGTTACAATAATGGTAAATGATTTAGGTGAGGAATTTAATGATATAACAAATAAATTGTCAGTTTGCAAATGATGTTGCTATATGGAGGACTGGGAGACATCTGCCAAAATTATATAAGGATCTACAGAAGCAAATAAATAAAGTATGTAAATGGATGACAAAATGGGGTTTTCAGCTGAATACAAATAAAACATTGGGAATGATCTTCAGTAAGGGTAGGGTTGTAAAAAATAAAATTATAGACATAAATATCCAAGGGCAAAACATTCATACAGTACAAACCACTCGATACCAAGGAATGATATTGGACAAACAGAGGAATTGGAATAAACACATAGATAAACTAGTGGCGTCTTGCAGAGGATTAACCAACTTATTAAGATATTTGAAAGGTAATGGATGGGGTGCAAGCACTAAGACAATGCTTACTTTTTATAAATCTTTTATTAGAGGAAAAATAGATTATGGAAGTATAATATATGACTCTGCTGCACACAGTAACAAGATTAAATTAAACAGAATTCAGCATCCGGCTTTATGTACTTCTTCTTTTTCTTCTTCTTCGTTCGCCCTGAAAAGGACGGTGGTTGCGTTGTGTCTGTTTACGCCTAAGCTGTGATATCTGCACCTTTCGATCGACACATCCGACTTCTGCACAGCAATTTTTAGGACCGGGTTTGCCTTCCCATTTCGATCCACACTCGCTCAGCCAGACTGCACTGCTGCAGACTGTTTCCAGGACCACCACGTGGAGGTAGAGTGCGGTCTTGACCAGCTCTGGTTCGCTGGTCCTGACGCAGGCAGTCAAGCTATGAGTCGCTGACTGCGGTCTCTATTGCTGTGTCTTCGGCTTTTTGTACAATAGCAGGTGCAATCAGATCAACATCAATGGGAGCTATAGAGGTGGCTTTAGGAATTATACCCTTAGATTTACGGAGAAAGGAGTTATGCTTAAATTACATGAACAGAGTTATGTTAGATAAGTCTCACCCAGCTTAATTAAAGATTTAATAACAGATGAATGGAAAGCAGAGTGGGATAAAAATCTGAAAGGAAGACATGCATATAAGATGTTCAAGGCTCCAACAAGAAAATGTCAGATATCTAGGGAATTGAAAACTCCCAGTAATAAGAAACTTCTCAGACTACAGCTGGGAAAAGGCTATTTCAGAATAGAAGAACCTTACTGTGCAGGATTGTCTTCAAGACAATAAGTAAACAAATAATGAAACTGCAGCACAGCAAATACACAACACAACACAACACAACACAACACAACACCATTTAGTGATGAAAAGGCTAAACTACAAATAACTGATAATATATTATAATAAAAATATTATACAGGACCAATGCAGTAAAACTTATCAATATTTTTACCTTCATAAACAATACTAATGCATTTGACAAATTTAATAACGGGTGAATTATAAAAATGTCACAAAACATAGACATCTGTGTTTAAAAAAAAAAGGCTAAACTACAAAGAACTGATAATGTATTATAATAAAAATATTATACAGGACCAATGCAGTAAAACGTATCAGTATTTTCACCTTTATAAACAATACTAATGCAGAAAGTGAAAATAAAGGCCTTTGATGTAATAGCAAAAATGACAAGCTCATACCAGATTTTAAAAAATCACTTGGCATGTCATCTACATCCACATTGATTATTTATGTCTGTATATCAAAATAACTACAAAAGCAAGAAGTGAAACATTGTGATGTGAAGTGGCAATTAATATGACATTGTACATGTCACTAGGAACATCATCATGTAACACAAACAGAAACCACCACCACAACAGCAGATGGAGGCAAGTAAGCAAGTTTCCTGCAAGAATACCAGCTTCGGTGGTGGCTCCTTGTTCAATGACGATCAAAGATAACAGAAGTACTGCATCGCAACCGGATGGATGCTTAACATCATGCAAAAGGTATGTCTTCATAAACAAATGATGCAAGATGACATGAATGCTTGCATTGAGACGTATTGCAAGGAAGGCAGCTTCTGATACACAATGTTGTGTTATCACAGAACATAACTTTCAGCAATACAAAGAAGAAATGAACTGAAAGGGTCTTCATCTCTTAATGAATTTCTCCACATAAATTCATCTAGATATGAGGGAAATAAATCCCTGCTAGTTCCATACTGCCGTGTCGTTTTCACTTTTGCACGATGCCACATGTTTTCCACTGTTTGTGTGTGGATTTCGCGATTCTGAGGGTCAACAAAATTGTGCTGGTGCACCACAACAGAATGCATATATGCACCTCCATTCAACGTACTAACGTTGCTGTAAGCCATCTGTCATAATATGTGTTCCTTGTCGAATGTACTGCTGGATAAGAACCTCCAGTGTAGCTGCCGTGCAGTCAGCAACTTCCACCAGGAAACACTTTCCTGACTCTCTCTCCACACCACCAAACACCCAGTGTCCTTCTCGCCAGGTGCCTCTGTGATACTTTCTATGAAAATACTTGCTTTCGTCTATTTCTACTATGATACGTTCTCCATTAGCTTTAAAGCCACCAATCTGTCGTGGTCGTCGCGACAGCCACTTTTTACACTCCTCACGCATATAGTTGCACCATAAAACTACAGTGTTTTTATTGACATGAACCTTGCGACAAATGGTGGCCTGTGGAGCATTAGTGCACCAAACATACATCATTAAAATAATCTAAGGGAAGATAACTCTAAAATACTCATATTCGGTACGGAGCAAAAAAGGTACGAAAAATAGGAAATTACCGATTATTAAATATGTTTCTTGTTTATATATAAATTTTAAGTTGATTTAATTACTTTGAATATAGTATACACGTTTGTCTCAATCAATTTTATAAATACACTTTAAATAGAGCTGTATCATAATAAAAAGAATTCCACTGAGTAAAACAGGGTGGGGGCTTGAACAAGCTAAAATTAATCATTTCATAAATCTTCATAAAATGGGGTGGATCAGATATAAGTTAACAATTGCCCTCCCCAATGCAGCATTGTTCTTGACTTCTGAAAATATCTTATTGTTACGGCTGGAGAAAAATGTAGAGGATCATGAAGGATACGAGAAAGATTGCAGGCTTTCATACAGGACATTATAGTCAGCATAAACAACAAAAGCCGGCAGGTTAACAGGTCATGGGGAAAACATGGTTGACATTTATTGTACGTTCATCACTGACGTTTCAGCGTTGGTAGTCACGCACGGTGACCAAGAGACGGGACCCTTTCTTGAACGACCGTCGAACGGAGAAGACGTGTCTTTATATTCTTATAGTGTCGGGCATGGAATGCCACACAGTTATATTGTATTTTGTAATGGACATGGGTCAGTCCACTGTTATGATGAAGAAAGATGAAGTTACAGGTTAGTAATTGACTAAACCTTGTCGAGATGAATTAACAGTCCGTTTTAGTTATACTAGTGCCAGACGCATAATCTCACTGTCGGTCGTTGGGACTACCAACCACGCGTGCATATAGTTATGTCGTTCTGCCTACAATAATTCAGATGTATGAGACAAAGGACTGATATGCAAGATAGCTAACTCAACATAGGATTTTAAATTATATTTGTGATGTAATTCATGATCAACGTACGATGTCTACAGAATGTATAATACATTGTTTGTTTGGACTCTAGACATGACTTATCCCGTCTATGAACATTTGGGAGATTCAATTATTACTATCATGGTTTTCAAAGTATTTAAACCCACATTCGCGTAACTAACATCGAAGGCACGATGCAAAAATGATGAACTGTAAAACAAGTCACCACGATTGACTATCAAGCTTTCAACAATCCGTTGGGCTAATTTTCCGACCGCAGCAGAATTGGTGGCCAGTGTGGGGAACGAAAGAAAAAAAGGAAAATTTTTCTTGTTTACATACTTTTACAAACTGTTTACAATTACAAGAAAGTCACATGATTTGCATAAATACGATGTTAAACGCATGACTACGAAATGCCAATCTGACGTCACTACATCATGCGTAGATGCCGCGCTTCGAAAGTACAACCTTCAACGCATTCCAGGTTTGATGAAGATTTACATGATCAAGAAGACCAGATGATGAAATACGGTTATCAGCCAACAAGGAGCAAACAGTACTAGGCATGGACAGGGAATTGTTACGGTAGATTAATTGGCATTGTCTGCTAGAGGTTAGCAGCATGCGATTTTAGGGGTTACAACGTTTAATGTAATGTAAAAGTATTATTAGCCTAGTGAACGCTGTGACGTTTCAGCGTTGGTAGTCACGCACGGTGACCAAGAGACGGGACCCTTTCTTGAACGACCGTCGAACGGAGAAGACGTGTCTTTATATTCTTATAGTGTCGGGCATGGAATGCCACACAGTTATATTGTATTTTGTAATGGACATGGGTCAGTCCACTGTTATGATGAAGAAAGATGAAGTTACAGGTTAGTAATTGACTAAACCTTGTCGAGATGAATTAACAGTCCGTTTTAGTTATACTAGTGCCAGACGCATAATCTCACTGTCGGTCGTTGGGACTACCAACCACGCGTGCATATAGTTATGTCGTTCTGCCTACAATAATTCAGATGTATGAGACAAAGGACTGATATGCAAGATAGCTAACTCAACATAGGATTTTAAATTATATTTGTGATGTAATTCATGATCAACGTACGATGTCTACAGAATGTATAATAAATTGTTTGTTTGGACTCTAGACATGACTTATCCCGTCTATGAACATTTGGGAGATTCAATTATTACTATCATGGTTTTCAAAGTATTTAAACCCACATTCGCGTAACTAACATCGAAGGCACGATGCAAAAATGATGAACTGTAAAACAAGTCACCACGATTGACTATCAAGCTTTCAACAATCCGTTGGGCTAATTTTCCGACCGCAGCAATGATGGCGACCTAAACTCAGTTACCTCAATATCTTTGAGACACTCCTTACAAAAAAATATCAAGAGGGGTTGTGCAAGACTTCTCAATAAGTTTCCTTCCCCATCTTGAATGTTCCTAACAAAGTGGCAGCCTTCGAAAAATTCATTTAATGTCCCAGTTAGAAAAAACACACTCTCCATAAAAATCCTGGAGCTTAGAAAAAAATCACGTCCACCTCAAACCAATGAACGAATACGAAAGGCCCAAATAGTTAACGCTTCAAACCCATGACATGTGACCAACTACATCACTAGTGACTGTCGCTCACTACGGGTGAACGTTTCATGCAAAAAGTAGTTTGTCTACAGGCAAACACAATTCCTCAAATACAATGGACATGTGCTAGCGTTTAGTAACATGCTACAATATATTACCCCAAATCTATCCCTAAGATATTACCCCAAATCTCTCCCTAACATCTCACCCCCTTCGCAGTGTAAATAAAAAACAAATTTATTTATTTATTTTTTTCAATTCACATATTTCATATCTGGAAATAGTGGACAAAACTGATCATATCACAAATATTGAGCCACATCGTAAATAACTTTGTCACAGTCAGTCTGCATATAATGTAACTTATTAAGTAACATGCCAGACCAATTTGTCATCAGTCATAAGCAGTTATATGTCAATAAGTAATATACAGTCATGATTCAATGATTTAACAAAAAAATACATAAATATATGTTCCCTGTGAGTTAACTGATTCCGTACGCAAGATCTTTTAAAAGACGCAATGGCCGACCGCTGTGACCGCAAGATCTTTTAAAAGACGCTGATTTATTTCGTTGTTTCTTTCTATTCTGATATTTTATACTGCCCGGAATTTATCTCGAACGGAAGTAAACACAAAACTGGGCAAATTTTAACAAGCTTCAACGTCTTTTATTTGCGTTTGAAGGGATTTTTTCTCATGTATCTTCATCTTTAATCGTGTTTTGTCGTATCGCCATAATGGCCGAAAACACACAAGATATGTTACTAATATGTGAACAGTGAACAAACTGTGTGATCAACCATAACTTTCTTACTTTCTCTGTGTTTCTAAATGGATTACCTGCACAAACAGAGCAGTGAAACTGTATTGTGATAACAATTTATGTTACAAGCTTTACGTAAGTCGAAAATTTTTGTTCAAAATTTCAAGTTATCTTTTTTTCCATGTACATGTTATCTGTTATAACATAAACATAACATAAAATTAGCTAGAAAGGCATATGGATTTATATTGTTCATCCAATGTACTTTAATTTCATATATAATATGTTATACTTAACTCACGATTAGACACACATTGTCAGTAAACGTAAATGATGTATGTATAAATTTTTGGGGCTTAAAAAAGCCCCAAACGAATAGACGGGGATTTGGGCATGGTGACATCCGCTGGTGGTCCAAGGCATCAAGCAGGGAGCGCAGAGACATGGTAGTTCAGGAGATACGAGGAGCTGAGAATGATAAGAGGTTGCAAAAAGCAGTGCAGCAGGTCCAACAAGGCCAATGGACTACATGGGAAGGAGCCCTGCAGAGGTCCTTGACATGGAATGATATATGGCATATGGCACCTCTTAGGCTCAGCTTCGTGGTTAGATCAATGTATGACCTGCTGCCGTCGGCCACCAACCTTGTGAAATGGGGAAAGTCGGATGATGAGCAGTGCCCCCTGTGCCAGGGGAGGCAGACACTTGAACACGTGCTCTCAGCGTGTAAGGTAGCATTAGGGCAAGGACGATACACTTGGCGCCATAACAAAGTGCTAAATGAGCTTGCTGCGACAATAGATCAAGCAAGAATGAGAGCGAATAGCAAAGTCCGGCCAGACACCACAAACACATACTTTCTGAGGGCTGGAAAGTCAGCACACCCCAAACTGAGTAAACCTGGTAGCAGTTTACCATCTCTTCTTGACTGTGCAAACGACTGGGAGATGGCGGTAGACCTACCTGGACGGGGAACATATCCAGAGAGTATCAGAAAATCGCGGAGACGGCTGGATATAGTGCTTCATTCTTCAGCAACGCTTCAGGTCATACTGATTGAACTGACCGTGCCATTTGAATCCAGATTAGACGAGCAACATTCATTCAAAGCGGCCAAGTATAGCGATCTGGCCGCGGATCTGAGACACGATGGATTCAGTGCAAGGGTCATGGCGGTTGAAGTGGGTGCAAGAGGGCTTGTGGCTGCATCAGTGTATGATTTATTAAAACTGTTGGGGCTGAAGGGACAGTCTAGAACAAGGGCACTGAAGAGGCTTAGCGAAACTGCCGAAAAGGCATCAGGCTGGCTGTGGAACAACCGCAATGGGCAATGGAAATCGTGACAATAAACGCTGCGGTACAGAAAACACCAAAATTTTTCTAAGTCCACAACGCTGAGTTTTTTTTTTGGTGTACTAGTGAAAGGACTGCGGCTCTGCGGCAACAGGCGATGTATACTATAGGGAGTGTGTCAGGTACAGAATTTCAGTGGCTTGCGGCGCGCAGGGGCTAAGGCTCGTCGACTGCGCGCGCTAGTGTCTCAGTGTGTGTCCTTAGTTGTGAAGGGCGACGGAACGAACGGAATAATTTGTCTTCTCTTTGTTACTTTCACAATTGCCCCCGCGGCTGGCGGTGTGGATTTAAAAGTTGCTACCATAAGTGAAATGGGTTCATTTTCGATACAAGACAACAGGAAGCTGAGACGCTTGGGAGTCATGACCCAAGTGGGCCCGCCCCCCTTAGAGTATAAAGGAGTAATCGGGCCGAAACACTTGTCAGATGGGGGGACTTCTTGTGATGATCAGATTGCTTCCTGTTGTATCGCTCTGTAAAGAGTTTCCTATCATCATTCCGTCCAGAGCTGAAAATAATTACGTACTGAATCAGTTAACAATAAACACATCAAAGAAATAGCATGCATATATAAAAATGGTATGAGACATTAAAAAAACCAAATCAAAAATTAAAAAGATGCATGAATAATAAAAAAAAAAAAATAAAAAAAAAAGTAGTAGGTTATATCTCCTCCAACTAACAATACTGTAAAAAATCCTAAAATTAAAGTTTAAAAACAATTTACACATGACATGAATTAAATAAGATAGTAAGCAATGCGAGATGACATTAATTCAGATAAACGAATGATTTCAAAACCACAACATGTCACGAACTACGTCACTAGTGACTGTCGCTCACTATGTGTGAACGTTTCATGCAAAAAGTAGTTTGTCTACAGGCGAACACAATTTCTCAAATAAAATGGACATGTGCTAGCGTGTAGTAATATGATACAATATATTACCCCCAAATCTATCATTAACACTTATGAACACTACCTTGAGATAGAAGCATCATTATAATTCTATGTACAACTCTGCCAAGCGTAATCTTGTGCAAAGGTAGACATCTTTGAAGACCTATACTAGATACTCTTGAGTTTTGGCCACTGATGAACCACTACTGCCTTGCAAGGGAGGCAATTCCATGACATTCTGCATCACAGACTACTGTAAGGTTTATTTTCTGTATGTATTCTTTTTTGACTTTGTAGACTACTGTTCACAGTAAATGCTGCACAACAAACATCACACTTGTAAGGCTTCTTTCTTGTATGTATTCTTTTTTGACTTTGTAGACTACTGTTCACAGTAAATGCTGCACAACAAACATCACACTTGTAAGGCTTCTTTCTTGTATGTATTCTTTTTTGACTTTGTAGACTACTGTTCACAGTAAATGCTGCACAACAAACATCACACTTGTAAGGCTTCTTTCTTGTATGTATTCTTTTATGACTTCGTAGACTATGGCTCAGAGTATATGCTGCTCCACAAACATCACACTTGTAAGGCTTCTCTCCTGTGTGACAGCCCGTGGTTGTATTATGAATCATATATGATAATGTCTGTCCAGGTTCGTTTACCTCTGTGGTTAGCTATAATATGCTGTATACCACACAGTCACACACACACAGCACGTGATGCGATAACGCCATAGTAATTTGAATAGTGGTTTATTTATATATGAAAGGATCATTGCTGTCTGCTCTGACCTCCACATTTGGTCCATCATAGAATATATAATATGTAAGTTCATTCGTTCCTCACTCTCTCTCTCGCCCAGTATCGAATCTACACCTTCTGACCTTTTTAACCATCAGTGATCACTGATTTCCTAAGTCACCGTTCACCTCTCTCATGCGCAACCCTGTTCGCGCATCCCCTTTTTTATACTCTATCTGAACCTTCCCATTCCTAATTCTCGTTATTCATTCCCTTTGATTGTAAATCGTTCCCTCGCTGCCACACCTGTATGTATTCTTTTATGACTTTGTAGATTACTGTTCTGAGTAAATGCTGCACCAAAAACATCGCACTTGTAAGGCTTCTCTCCTGTATGTATTCTTTTATGACCTTATAGACTACAGCTCAAAGTAAATGCTGCTCCACAAACATCACACTTGTAAGGCTTCTTTTCTGTATGCATTCTTTTACGTATTTGTAGGTGATCTATCCTAGTAAATGCTGCATCACACTTGTATGGCTTATTTCCTACATGCATTCTTTTATGACTTTGTAGACTAATGCTCCAAGTCAACGCTGCACCACAAACATCACACTTGAAATGCTTCTCTCCTGTATGAATTCTTTAATGTCTTTGTAGACTACAGCTCCAAGTAAATGCTGCACCACAAACATCACTTGTAAGGCTTCTCTCCTGTATTTTCTTATGTTTTTGTACACTACTGCTCAGAGTAAATGCTGCACCACAAACATCTCACTTGTAAGGCTTCTTTCCCGTATGTATTCTGTTATGACTTTGTAGACTACTGTTCTGAGTAAATGCTGCACCACAAACATCACACTTGTAAAGCTTCTCTCATGTATGTATTCTTTTATGAATTTCTAAGTGACCGGTCTGAGAAAATGCTGCATCACAGACATGACACTTGTAAGTTTTATTTCCTGTATGTATTCTTTTATGACTTTGTAGAATACTGAACAAAGTAAATACTGCTCAACAAACATCACACTTGTAAGGCTTCTCTCCTGTATGTATTCTTTTATGACCTTGTAGACCACATCTCAGAGTAAATGCTGCTCCACAAACATCACACTTGTAAGGCCTCTCTCCTGTGCATATTCTTTTATGACTTTGTAGACTACTGTTCTGAGTACATTCTGCACCACAAATATCACACTTGTAAGGCTTCTCTCCTGTATGTATTCTTTTATGACCTTGTAGACTACAGCTAAGAGTAAATGCTGCTCCACAAACATCATCCTTGTAAGGCTTCTTTCCTGTATTTATTCTTTTATGTATTTGTAGGTGATGTATCCTAGTAAATGCTGCATCACACTTGTATGGCTTATTTCTTGTATGTATTCTTTTATGACTTTGTACACTACTGTTCCGAGTAAATGCTGCACCACAAACATCACACTTGTAAGGCTTCTCTCATGTATGTATTCTTTTATGACTTTCTAGGTGACCTGTCTGAGAAAATGCTGCATAACAGACATCACATTTGTAAGGTTTATGTCCTTTATATATTCTTTTATGACTTTGTAGACTGCTGTTCACAGTAAATGCTGCACAACAAACATCACACTTGTAAGGCATCTCTCCTGTATGTATTCTCTTATGACTTTGCAGACAACCACTGTCAGTAAATGCTGCTCCACAAACATCTCACTTGTAAGGCTTCTCTCCTGTATGTATTCTTGTATGACTTTCTAGGTGACCTGTCTGAGTAAATGCTGCATCAAAGACATCACACTTGTAAGGTTTATTTCCAGCATGTACGAGGGACGGTCAAAAAGTAATGACTCCTATTTTTTATGTATGTAAATACTGCATCGGTTTGCAATTGGTAAATTTAGCAGGATTCCTCAAACACTCTTCTGCACTGTATAGAATTACCAACCTGTTTCAGTAACAGGTGGCACCACTGTAACAGTTTAAATATGGCTGCCAAAGACGTTCGGTTAAAACAACGTTATGTCATAGAATTCCTCAATGCTGAAGGCGAGACCCCAATTCGCAATCATGAACATTTTAAGAATGTTTATGAAGATTCAACAGTAGATGTTAGCACTGTCCGACATTGGGTACATCGTTGTGACGAAGCTGAAGTAGGTCAATCCTCAATGGCTGACGCAAAGCGGACTGGCCGTCCATCTACCGCAGTGACGCCACACAACATTCATCGAGTTGATGGCATCATTCGTGGTGACCGTCGGGTAACACTGGATGAACTTTCTTCCATGTTGTCCATTAGTAAAGGCAGTGTCCAAAACATCATTAAAGACCTGGGTTATTCAAAGGTTTGTGCACAGTGGGTACCCAGAATGTTGACAGACAGACATAAAGAAACAAGGAAAACCATAGCCATCAACCTCCTGCATCATTACGAAACTGAAGGTGAAGAGTTTTTATCGAATATTGTGACAGGTGATGAGACTTGGGTTCATTTTTTTAACCAGAATCCAAGAGGCAGTCAATGGAATGGCATCACACAACATCGCTGACAAGAAAGAAGTTCAAAAGTTCACCATCTGTAGGGAAAGTTATGGCCTCCGTGTTTTGGGATGAGAAGGTTGTGATTCTTCTCGACTTCTTGGAACAGGGAAACATGGTGAATGCAGACCGTTACATTAAAACTTTGAAGAAGCTTAGAGGTCATCTTTGGCGACTTTACCCATTAAAAGATCAGAGAACTGAACTACTATTGCACGATAATGCCACGCCACACACCGCTAAATGCACCATTGATGCGATTGCAGAATTTGGCTGGACATTATTACCACATCCCCCTTACAGTCCCGATCTTGCACTTCTGACTTCCATCTGTTTGGACCACTGAAAGAAGATCTTCGTGGCCATCACTTTGAAGACACCGAGACCCTTAAACGCGCCGTATGCCAGTGGTTTAGGAAAAAGGACACATATTTTTACCATGCGGGGATACATGCCCTTGTGAGAAGATGGACAAAAACTGTAACAAATAACGGAGACTACATTGAGAAATAAATTTTCAAAGTTCAGACTTTGGGTTACATTTCAATGTGAATTTTATCTGTTTTCTTGCCTATTGAATGAAATTAAAAATTACGAGGCATTACTTTTTGACCGTCCCTCGTATTCTTTTATGACATTGTAGGTTATCTTTCACAGTAAATGCTGCACAACAAACATCACACTTGTAAGGCTTCTCTCCAGTATGTATTCTTTTACGACCTTGTAGACTAATGCTCTGAGTAAATGCTTCACCACAAACATCACATTTGTAAGGATTCTCTCCTGTATGTATTCTTTTATGACTTTCTAGGTGACGTGTCTGAGATAATGCTGCATCACACGTTTAAGGCTTCTCTTTTGTATGTATTCTTTTATGACTTTGTAGGTTACCTTTCACAGTAAATGCTGCTCCACAAAAATCACACCTGTAAGGCTTCTCGCCTGTATGTATTCTTTTATGATTTTGTAGAATACTGCTCTGAGTAAATGCTGCACCACAAACATCACATTTGTAAGGCTTGTCTCCTGTATGTATTCTTTTATGACTGTCTAGGTGACCTGCCTGAGAAAATGCTGCATCACAGACATCACACTTGTAAGGCTTCTCTCCTGTATGTATTCTTTTATGTATTTGTAGGTGATCTATCTTAGCAAATGCTGCATTACAAACATCACACTTGTAGGGCTTATTTCCTGTATGTATTCTTTTATGACTTTGTAGGTTACCTTTCACAGTAAATGCTGCTCCACAAAAATCACACCTGTAAGGCTTCTCTCCTGTATGAATTCTTTTATGTCTTTGTAGAATACTGCTCTGAGTAAATACTGCACCACAAACATCACACATGTAAGGCTTCTCTCCTGTATGTATTCTTTTATGACTTTCTAGGTTGCCTGTCTGAGAAAATGCTGCATCACAGACATCACACTTGTAAGGTTTATTTCCTGTATGTATTCTTTTATGACTTTGTAGACTACTATTCACAGTAAATGCTGCACAACAAACATCACACTTGTAAGGCTTCTCTCCTGTATGTATTCTTTTATGACCTTGTAGACTACTGCTCTGATTAAATGCTGCACCACAAACATCACACTTGTAAGGCTTCTCTCCTGTATGTATTCTTTTATGACTTTCTAGGTTGCATGTCTGAGTAAATGCTGCATCACAAACATCACACTTGTAATGTTTATTTCCTGCATGTATTCTTTTATGACTTTGTAGGTTACTTTTCATAGTAAATGCTGCTCCACAAACATCACACTTGTAAGGCTTCTCGCCTGTATGTATTCTTTTATGACCTTGTAGACTACTGTTTTGTATAAATGCTGCATTACAAACATCACATTTGTAAGGATTCTCTCCTGTATGCATTCTTTTATGACTTTCTAGGTTACCTTTCACAGTAAATGCTGCTCCACAAAGATCACACCTGTAAGGCTTCTCTCCTGTATGTATTCTTTTATGAATTTTAAGACTATTGCTCTGAGAAAATGCTGCACCACAAACATCACACTTGTAAGGCTTCTCTCCTGTATGTATTCTTTTATGACTTTTTAGGTGACCTGTCCAAGAAAATGCTGCATCACAGACATCACACTTGTAAGGTTTATTTCCTGTATGTATTCTTTTATGACTTTGTAGACTACTGTTCACAGTAAATGCTGCACAACAAATATCACACTTGTAAGGCTTCTCTCCTGTATGTATTCTTTTATGACCTTGTAGACTACTGCTCTGAGTAAATGCTGCACCACAAACATCACACTTGTAAGGCATCTCTCCTGTATGTTTTCTTTTATGACTTTGTAGGTTACGTTTTACAGTAAATGCTGCTGCACAAACATCACACTTGTAAGGCTTCTCTCCTGTATGTATTCTTTTATGACTTTCTAGGTGACCTGTCTGAGTAAATGCTGCATCACAGACATCACACTTGTAAGGTTTATTTCCTGCATGTATTCTTTTATGACTTTGAAGGTTACCTTTCACAGTAAACGCTACTCCACAAACATCACACTTGTAAGGCTTCTCTCCTGTATGTATTCTTTTATGAACTTGTAGACTACTGCTCTGAGTAAATGCTGCACCACAAACATCACATGTGTAAGGATTCTCTCCTGTATGTATTCTTTTATGACTTTGTAGGTTACCTTTTACAGTAAATGCTGCTGCACAAACATCACACTTGTAAGGCTTCTCTCCTGTATGTTTTCTTTTATGACCTTGTAGACTAAAGCTCAGAGTAAATGCTGCTCCACAAACATCACACCTGTAAGGCTTCTCTCCTGTATGTATTCTTTTATGATTTTGTAGAATACTGCTCTGAGTAAATGCTGCACCACAAACATCACATTTGTAAGGCTTGTCTCCTGTATGTATTCTTTTATGACTTTCTAGGTGACCTGCCTGAGAAAATGCTGCACCACAGACATCACACTTGTAAGGCTTCTCTCCTGTATGTATTCTTTTATGTATTTGTAGGTGATTCATCTTAGCAAATGCTGCATTACAAACATCACACTTGTAGGGCTTATTTCCTGTATGTATTCTTTTATGACTTTGTAGACTACTGCTTAAAGTAAATGCTGCTCCACAAACATCACACTTGTAAGGCTTCTCTCCTGTATGAATTCTTTTATGTCTTTGTAGACTACTGCTCTGAGTAAATACTGCACTACAAAGATCACACATGTAAGGCTTCTCGCCTGTATGTATTCTTTTATGTTTTTCTAGGTTGCCTGTCTGAGAAAATGCTGCATCACAGACATCACACTTGTAAGGTTTATTTCCTGTATGTATTCTTTTATGATTTTGTAGGTTACCTTTCCCAGTAAATGCTGCTCCACAAACATCACACTTGTAAGGCGTCTCTCCTGTATGTATTATCTCATGACTTTTTAGACTACTGTTCCGAGTAAATGCTGCACCACAAACATCACACTTGTAAGGCTTCTCTCCTGTATGTATTCTTTTATGACTTTCTAGGTTACCTGTCTGAGAAAATGCTGCATCACAGACATCACACCTGTAAGGTTTATTTCATGTATGTATTCTTGTATGACTTTGTAGGTTACCTTTCACAGTAAATGCTGTTCCACTAACATCACACATGTAAGGCTTCTCTCTTGTATGTATTGTTTTGTGTTGCTGTAGGTTATCTTTCACAGAAAATGATGCACCATTAATGCCACACTTGTAGGACTTGTCTTTCTCTACATTCTTGTGAGATTGAGTGCTTATGTCACTGCAAGTAGCAACAGCTCTGTCAGTCACACAAAGCTGCACATTTATCTCACTGGCAGAAAATGGTTTAGTACAATTTATATTACAGACTTGATTTTTACAAACTGATGTTTTACTGTGTAGGTTGTCAAACATTTTAGCAGTCTTTTCCTGGCTGTTGATGAGGTTCACTGACGCTTCATTACAAGTGAGTCTCAGGTTGATGCTATCTTCTCTTGCTACATCAGTAAAAGTGGCATCTCCAATCTTAGTAACTGCTTCATTCATGTTATTTCCACTGTCCTGTGGTAACACATTCTGAAGGTCACTGCATTTATTATCAAACTCCCAGCATCCATCTCTGTGTACTGTTGTCATATGCTTATCCAGGACATCAAGTTGGAAGAAATGAGTGTTGCACAGGTGACAAGAATAAACACCTGTAATAATAAAAATAATGAGCAAAGATAAATAATGAAATGCATGTCTTAAATGTTTAGTTAAAATTTGTTATCAAAATGTAGTAACAAACACATAAACAAAATTTCCTGATAATTATGTGACTGTTATTCAGGATCAACATCATTGCAATCCAGGCAAACCCATTGGTGCTAAGTCCCCCTCAGCAAATGTTGAAGTGTATGAAAGCTTACTGTACTGTAGTATCCTCACTGCATACATGTCGGCTGCATCCTCTCACGTCTCATACCTGCTAGTCTTATGTTTGGTGCCACATTCCAGTTATCTTAGCCTTGTTGATTCATCTATTGCAGTGTTGTTTTCTAAAAGATGATGATTAACTGTCCTCAGTATCTCTCCCTTGTGCAGGACCAGTGTCCCCACTACGGGTGGGTGGGAATCTAGCCAGCACTCTTATTGCCATGTCATACACCTGAATGACTAGTACAGTAGAATCACACCAGCTTCTGAAGATTCAAGGCCTCTATAAATGTTTTCTATTCATGCAACAGACATCCATTTTGAACCTTTAAAAGCATGGATGAAAGTGTGACACAATAACTGACCTAGTTACTGCAGTAACAGCCTCTATCTCCATTATATATACAGTAAGCAAGTTTAATTAAAATTTGTAAATACATTTAATTCTCTAAGAAAGGCCCACTCGCTGCTTAGTATTAAATGTCATACTGTGCAGATATTTAAATCCTGTAAACCTATGTAGCCAAAATATGAATTTAAAATAATAAGATTGCTATTATACATACCTTTCTCATCTCCAAATAAGCATAACTGTTTTTTACTTTCTGGCATGTCCAATAAGTCAGTATACTGTATTTCAGTTTTAGTACAGCTGTTGTCACAATCAGCCTGAAACAAATTTTGATCAATCCAGGCATTTATGTCACATCATCAATTCTAACTTTGGCCTTCAACAAATGTATGCCAACTCCTCTTGTTGTATACTATCAGCTCAAGGTGTCTCCCTGACTGACTCATATCTTTGACTTTTGTATCCAGTTATCTACTATGTGTTTTTGAGTCTCCCAAAACCTCTTTTACCCTGGACATTTTAGAATGATATAAACTAGAGCTATATAATTGAACGGCCTTGACACTGGAGTTGAAGATTGATATTTTTGTGTTGGACTTGACTTCTCTTTGTATTTATGACACTTGTAATACTTACTTACTTAGTCGTTCCCCTTCTACCGTGAGGTGTAGAGGTTTGGAAGAGAGAGCGCCAGACCATTCTATCAGCTGTCTTCTTCCTGGCCTGGTTCTATTCTAGTCCTTGGTCCTTCAAAGATTGTCTAATGTTGTCCTCCCAGCGGACTTTGGGTCGTCCTGGGGGTCTGGATCCCTGGCTCTTTGTTTCCCATGCTTCTAATAAACAATATTAAAATGTAGAGGAGATACATTTTTCTGTAATCATTTTGTCATTATTGACATCACTCAAAAATAAATAAATAAATAAAACACTGAAATAACAAACAAGCATGTCTAATAAGGCCTCTTGTAGTGTCTGGGATCTCTGAAGAGACAAAGAAAGAGTGGGAATATTGCTCCCTCAGGAAATTGTACAATACACCCCTCCCCTTGTGAATGTTTAGTGTAGTAGTGGTTCCATCCTCCATATGGGGTGACCAGGACAATGGTGTCATATAAGGTCAATGACCTGTTTGATATAGTTTGTCTAAAAAATGGTACATAACAACATATAAGGTTAATTATCTGTCTGATATAGTTTGTCTAAACAATGGTACATACAACATATAAGGTTAATTAACTGTCTGTCTAAACAATGGTACATACAACATATAAAGTTAATTAACTGTCTGATATAGTTTGTCTAAACAATAATAAATACAACACATAAGCAAAATAAACTGTCTGATATAGTTGTCTAAACAATGGTACATACAAGATATAAGGTTAATTAACTGTCTCATATAGTTTGCCTAAATAATGGTACATACAACATAAAAGGTTAATGAACTGTCTGATATAGTTTGTCTAAACAATGGAACATACAACAGAAGGTTAATTAACTGTCTGATAAAGTTTGTCTAAACAATAGTACATGCAGCTTATAAGGTTAATTAACTGTCTGATATAGTTTGTCTAAACAATAGTACATGCAGCATATAAGGTTAATTAACTGTCTGATATAGTTTGTCTAAACAATAGTACATGCAGCATATAAGGTTAATTGACTGTCTGATATAGTTTGTCTAAACAATAGTACATGCAGCATATAAGGTTAATTAACTGTCTGATATAGTTTGTCTAAAAATTAGTACATGCAGCATATAAGGTTAATTAACTGTCTGATATAGTTTGTCTAAACAATGGTACATGCAGCATATAAGGTTAATTAACTGTCTGATATAGTTTGTCTAAACAATAGTACATGCAGCATATAAGGTTAATTAACTGTCTTATATAGTTTGTCTAAACAATAGTACATGCAGCATATAAGGTTAATTAACTGTCTGATATAGTTTGTCTAAACAATGGTACATGCAGCATATAAGGTTAATTAACTGTCTGATATAGTTTGTCTGAACGATAGTACATGCAGCATATAAGGTTAATTGACTGTCTGATACAGTTTGTCTAAACAATGTTACATACAACATATAAGGTTAGTTAACTGTCTAATACAGTTTCTTTAAACAATGGTACATACAACATAAAAGGTCAATTAACTGTGTGATACAGTTGGTCTAAAATATGGTACATGGAACATATAAGGTTAATTAACTGTCTGATACAGTTTGTCTAAACAACGGTACATACAACATCTCACCTCAGTTTTAGCATCATAATTCTTTAAGCCTCCATTATACTCCTGCTTAAATTCATCAGAATCTGGATTTTGATTACAGTACAAGATACATTTTACTTATTACATACATTCTGACTGATTCTTTAATGCATTTTGACAAGCAGTTATTATAAAGTACAGAATGTTTGAAAAAAAAAAAAAAAACAGTATAATCGTATATTGTGTAAACTCAGTAAAATGCTTACTGATATAGCAATGCACTTACAAGAGAAGTCTTTGAAAGTTTAGACTAGTTCATTTTAATAAGAGGTTGTTGTTGTTGGTAAACAAGAGTTGCTGAGCTTGTCATCCTTTAGCAGCCAATGCCAAGTTGAAGAATTGGTATGTGTTCTGAGGCTGCTAAATGGTGACTGATTAAAGTGTTTGTGATTGTTGGTCATTAATCACTATCCCTTTATCTCCCAAAGGAGCATAGGCCTTCAACAAACACATGCCAAGTCCTCCTGTCACATGACAACAGCTCAAGTCCTTTCCATGTTTTCTTCATCAGTTTCATTTGTCTAGAGCTCTACCTCTGTCTTTCTTTCCCTGGGGATTTCAGAACACGGACCACCTTGTAATGCTATCAACAGGTTTCCTCAATGTGTGTTGCATCCATCACCAGCATCTTTTTCTCATCTCTTGTTCCACTAGCACTTGTCTGGTTTTTGTCATCAGTTCCACATTTGTGAATTTGTAATACCATTTCAAACCTTATATTCTATGCAAGAACCCATTTATGAAAGTCTGTAACTTTTCTTATTGTTCTTTATCTTTCAGAGCCATACTTTTTCTTCTTCTTCTTCTTCTTCGTTCGTCCTGAAAAGGACGGTGGTTGCGTTGTGTCTGTTTACGCCTAAGCTGTGATATCTGCACCTTTCGGTCGACATATTTGACTTCTGCACGGCATTTTTTAGGACCGGGTTTGCCTTCCCATTGTGATCCACACTCGCTCAGCCAGCCTGCACTGCTGCAGACTGTTTCCAGGACCACCACGTGGAGGTGGAGTGCGGTCTTGACCAGCTCTGGTTCGCTGGTCCTGACGCAGGCAGTCAAGCTATGAGTCGCTGACTGCATTCACTATTGCTGCATCTTGAGGTACAAGAGCCATACAATAGGACTGACTTAACAGAGCCATACAATATGACTGACTTGACAGAGCCATATAATAGGACTGACTTGACACAGCCATACAATAGGACTGACTTGACACAGCCATACAATAGGACTGACTTGACAGAGCCATACATAAGGACTGACTTGACAGAGCCATACAATAGGACTGACTTGACAGAGCCATACAATAGGATTGACTTGACAGAGCCATACAATAGGACTGACTTGACAGAGCCATACAATAGGACTGACTTGACAGAGCCACACAATAGAAATGACTTGACAAAGCCATACAATAGGACTGACTTGACAGAGCCATACAATAAGACTGACTTGACAGAGCCATACAATAGGACTGACTTGACATAACCATACATTAGGACTGACTTGACAGAGCCATACATCAGGACTGACCTGACAGAGCCATACAATAGGACTGAATTGACAGAGAAATATAATAGGATTGACTTGACAGAGCCATACAATAGGACTGACTTGACAGAACCATACAATAGGACTGACTTGACAGAGCCACACAATAGAACTGACTTGACAAAGCCATACAATAGGACTGACTTGACAGAGCCATACAATAGGAATGACTTGACAGAGCCATACAATAGGACTGACTTGACATAACCATACATTAGGACTTACTTGAGAGAGCCATACAATAGGACTGACTTGACAGAGCCATACAATAGGACTGACTTGACAGAGCCACACAATAGAACTGATTTGACAAAGCCACAAAATAGGACTGACTTGACAGAGCCATACAATAGGACTGACTTGACAGAGCCATAAAATAGAACTGACTTGACATAACCATACATTAGGACTGACTTGACAGAGCGATACAATAGGACTGACTTGACAGAGCCATACAATAGGACTGAATTGACAGAGAAATATAATAGGATTGACTTGACAGAGCCATACAATAGGACTGACTTGACAGAGCCATACAATAGGACTGACTTGACAGAGCCACACAATAGAACTGACTTGACAGAGCCATACAATAGGTCTGGCTTGACAGAGTCATACAATAAAACTGACTTGACAGAGCCATACAATAGGACTGAATTGACAGAGCCATGCAATAGGACTGACTTGACAGAGCCATACAATAGGACTGACTTGAAAGAGCCATACAATGACTGACTTGACAGAGCCATACAATAGGACTGACTTGACAGAGCCATATAATAGGACTGACTTGACAGTGACATACAATAGGACTGATTTGAAAGAGCCATACAATAGGACTGACTTGACAGAGCCATAAAATAGGACTGACTTGACAGAATCATACAATAGGACTGACTTGACAGAACCATACAATAGGACTGACTTGACAAAACATACAATAGGACTGACTTGACATAACCATACATTAGGACTGACTTGACAGAGCCATACAATAGGATTGACTTGACAGAGCCATACAATAGGACTGACTTGACAGAGCCATACAATAGGACTGACTTGACAGAGCCACACAATAGAACTGACTTGACAGAGCCATACAATAGGACTGACTTGACAGAGCCATACAATAAAACTGACTTGACAGAGCCATACAATAGGACTGAATTGACAGAGCCATGCAATAGGACTGACTTGACAGAGCCATACAATAGGACTGACTTGAAAGAGCCATACAATAGGACTGACTTGACAGAGCCATACAATAGGACTAACTTGACAGAACCATACAATTTGACTGACTTGACAGAGCCATACAATAGGACTGACTTGACAGAGCCATATAATAGGACTGACTTGACAGTGACATACAATAGGACTGATTTGAAAGAGCCATACAATAGGACTGACTTGACAGAGCCATACAATAGGACTGACTTGACAGAACCATACAATAGGACTGACTTGACAGAACCATACAATAGGACTGACTTGACAAAGCATACAATAGGACTGACTTGACAGAGCCACACAATAGGACTGATGACATTTGAGTTGAAGTTTCTTATTTTCATTTCAGACTTGATTTCTTTAGATGTCCATGTTTCCCAATGAAAGCTCTTCTTACTTTTTGTATTCTTATTTTGATATTTTTGTCTGTCCCTCCAACTTTGTATTGCTGCCAAGATATGTGTAGGATTCTACGATCTTTTAGTGGTGTTTCTTCATGTTCAACCTTGTTATCGTTTCTTGCATTTATTCTCATTATTTTTTTGTTGTCCCTGTGTATTTTCAGACCAACTTCTTGTGAATTGTTATTGAGTATTATCATTTTATCTTGCACCTGATTATGGTTATGAGCCAAGTCATCTGCACAATCTAGATCATCACGCTGTTTAGTCAGATTACACTGGATTGCATTTCTGTTGTGTGATGTTGATGTTTTTATAACCCCATTTATTGCTAGTAAGTAAAGAAATGGAGGCAAAAGACATCACTGTCACTCTCCCGTTCACACTCCCATAGTGATTCTCTGTTTGCACTGTCAAATGTCATTTAATAGTGCACAAATTCAATGTAAAGCAGTGAATTCCATTCCAGACTTTGTTCAACTATTATTCTCAATGTGGCTATCAGGTCTCTACAGGATCAATTCTGCCAAAAACCTACTTATCATTTCTCAATTATTTGTTTATGGACTCTTTTAATTTCCCCAAGGATGATTCTGTGTAATACTTTTCCTGACCAAAAAGTAGTCAGTGTGGTACTGGAAGATGAGACATATATTATTTCAGAGGTGGCATTTGCTGACAATGTTGCCCTGATTGCTAAATCAGATCACATCTTCAGTCCAACCTGCAAGTCTGGAAGTTAGAGCAAGAGAGGAGAGAAATGGTCATCTACAGCTCCAAAACAAAAACTAATGTGATATCACGAGAGGAAAGAAGACATCAGATTAAGCTGGGAAAACAGGTCCTGGTGTGGGTAAACCAGTTTAAACACCTTGGAGTTGTTACAGACTGGAAGGGAGGCATTAAAGAAGAGTTAGCTAACTGAAGAGCAGCAGCTGGGAGAATTTTTCAGGCCATAAATCAAAGATTTTTCAGCAGAAGAGAAGTTAGCAAGAAGACAAAGAAAGCTGTATATCGCTCCATTTATATTTCAGTCTTAACATATGGATGTGAGTCATGGACAATGACTACAACAAATAAAAGCCAGCTCCAAACATCAGAAATAAGGTACCTGAGGAAGGTGGTTGAAGTAACAAGAATAGATATGGTCAGCAACCAGATGATTTGGCAATGCCTCAAAACCCAGCCACTGCAGACTCAAGTAGAACTGTCCCAACTATAATGGTTTGGACATGTCTGCAGAATGGAAGACAATCAGCTGTCATGGCAATTATGAGAAACTGAGAGCCAAGGATCCAGACCTCCAGGATGACCCAGAGTCCACTGGGAAGATGACATTAGACAATATTTGAAGGACCAAGGACTAGATTGGAACCAGGCCATAAGGAAGACAGCTGATAGAATAGTATGGTGCACCCTCCTCCAAATCTCCACACCTCATTGTAGAAGAGGGATGACTAAGTAAGTATATTTCCTGACACTGATAGTAACATTATTCCCCTATAATGTGTGCATTCTTGTAAATTTCCTTTCTTAGGTAACTTTACTAGATAATTTTCCTTCCATTCTGCTGGTATTTCTTCTCTCAGCAGTGGTGGTAATTTCCTTTCTGCTGTAAGCTGCTCCTCACACAAACAAAGCACTCTGGCAAACCTCATAGGTTTTGGCAGACTGATGACGACACAGCATGCAATTAAGGCAACAGAGATCGCAACACAATCTGCAAAAAGCCCAAGACCATTGTCTAATTTACTGTATGGATGGTTTTGGATTTTGTTACTTTGTCTTTTTTCCCTTTTTATTTCATTTCTTGTATGTTGTTTTATTTTCTAAACATAAATTTGATTAGGATTGGATATTACAAATGTATGCTATTATTTGACCTTGATAATGTTGCATGCCTAAATAATGATCAAAGTACTTGTGTGATTCATTCTCTCTCTTAGACTTTGCCATGTAGTTTGTACAAGTATAATATCTATCTAGAGGTATCAATATCTGTTTTGATGGTGTCTGCTGGAATGCCATCTGGACAAGCTGCTTTTTGATATTTCTGAAGCTTCATGGCTTTATTTCTTCTCTACTTGGTCATTCACAGTTGATTTGTGGCTCCTCTTTTGCTGGCTGGATGTCGGGGGCATTTGTTGGAGCTGGTCTATTGAGAAGTTCATCAAAATGTTCTGTCCATCTCTACATTTGTTCTTGTATATTACTAAGCAATTTTCAATTCTTATCTTTGATGAGGCTATTTGCTTGCTTATATCTCCCTCTTAGCTTCTTTGTGTTGTTGTACAGGTTCCTCATATTTCTGTTGGCTACAGCTTCCTCTGCTTGCCTTGGCAACTCCTCAATATACTTTCTCTTGTCTCTTTTGATGCTTCTTCTTTTTTTTTTTTCTTCTAGGTACACTTGATGAGCCTTGGCTTTGGAGCTTCCCGTTTTATCTGCTTTCTTGTTTTTCCTGTCTTCTATCTTGTTTATAGTTTCTGTTTTTATTCATGGTTTTTGCTGATGTTCTCTTTTTCCCAGTACCTCTCCACATGTCTCATTTCATATATTTTTTACTTCTTGCCAGTGGTCTCCCATATCTGCTTCATCATCCAGTTGGTGGAGTAATTGGTCTGTGTTGGACACTGTGACTGAAACTTTCTCTCTTATTTCTTCATTTCTTGGATATTCCCCATTATACACAATTTTTTTTAGTTTTACTTTTGAAACAAAAGATGGTGCTAACAGAAGATCATGAGCTGATACTACATCTGCTCATCTATATACCTTTACATCAAGAAATCATAATCAGAAAGAGTGGTTTATATATTTTGTGTTTACCCAATTCTTAAATTTCATATTTTCCCAATAATTCATCCTTGTGTTTTTTATAGAATTAAAAAGTCACGACAGTGCTTGATATAGTTCTTTAAACTGTCTTTTGATTTGTCTACAAATTTAACATGAATTTTATCTGGGGGGTGACAGGGGGTGCATTTTTTCCTGGCTCACCCCTAGCACTACAGATCCTCAGTGCACCACTGCCTCAAACATGTAAACTTTGCTGCAAAAGATTTTCTGTCTGGACTAAAGGTAGCCGAAAAAGAAAATAAATTGAAAAAAAATCAAACAAAAAAACCACAAACATGTGTGCATATAGGGTACAAATACAAACACATTACGATGTTTGTGGTGGATGTGTATAATTAACACTTATTATGTTACAAATTTGTTGAAAGTAGTAACATATTGAGCACATGTTACATTTTTGTTAAAAAGTTGTAAAGCATTACTGAGTAAATTGTCCCCAGCAGGATATACAGATGTGGAACTGGTCCTCATACTCTCTCTCCCTGCAGGAACATGACCATCTTCCTCACCTTCACTTTCTATCTTCACTCTGTGTCCCTGAAAACAAAATATTGAACATATTCAAGTTTTAAACAAACCACTTCAATCTTAAACACTGCCCCAGTTTGACAACTATCTTCACTGTGTGTCCCTGAAAACAAAATATTGAACATATTCAAGTTTGAAACTAAACCACAAGTCTTAAACATTGCCCCAGTTTGACAACTATCTTCACTGTGTGTCCCTGAAAACAAAATATTGAATATATTTAAATTTGAAACAAACCACTTGTTTTAAACATTGCCCCAGGTAGACAACTATCTTCACTGTGTGCCCCAGAAAACAAAATATTGAACATATTCAAGTTTGAAACAAACCACTTGTCTTAAACATTGCCCCTGTTTGAGAACTGCATGATACATTTTAATGTATTTAAATTACTTTCTTTTCTCAACTGTTTATGCCTCTGTCCCTGATGAAGATGATATATTACATTTACATATACTACACTGTTACAGACAAAAAAAACACATACAGAACCTAGCAACAAGTAATAAAATGTTGAAATGGACAATATTTTAACAGATCTCTCGGTTTAACTCACTTTAGCTGTAAATAAATTTGTTATCAAGAATTAAAAAGAATATTCACTTTAAAATGTGTACTGATGTCCTGTTTTATATTTTGATCCAAGAATGGGATCTTCTGTTCCATATTTTGTTTGCAATCTGAAAAGAAAAATGAGTTATAGGTAACAAAATCTTAGACAATCTGTTGCATGCTGGTTATTTGAGATGTTGATATGACAAGAAATTTCACTCAAATTTTTTTTTTAAATAATGGGGAAAAACTTATAAGAACCTTAAAATTTAAGGAAGAGTGATACATGTTAAACAGTAGTATGTCCAACAGTCTTTGCTATATTGATTTTCTTTTGAATGATTCAGAGCTGTCAAGTGCATGACAAATGTGTACATGATCATTTTTAAAAATTGTAACTTCTACCTATAATTACTTGTGCTTTATACACAACACTAACGCATTTGAGACAGTAAAACATGAGAAAATTATAAAAAATGCTAGAAAGCATCATCATCGATGGTAAGGACCTGAGAATTATAAACAACATGTACTGGCAACAAACATCAGCTATGACAATTAGCAGCCACATAGGAATGTTTTAGTAGATTAAAATAGGGTGTTTAATGATTGTATGCCTGTGATGGTATTTTAGACAGCTTGTGCCATACTGATTTAATTCAGTGATTCAGAGATTTTTAAATGTATACTAAATTCATGTAAGATCATTTTTGAAAAATGTAACAATTTTCCATTTGATAGCTAGTATCTAAGTTTCATATAATATAAACATCTGGGAATTTTTGCAAAGGTAATTTATTTTTTTAGTACTGTTCTTGACATAGATATACAGACACGTTACACATTTTGCCAAAAATTTCTAAATGTTAGTAAATTCTATCACAGAATAATGAAATAAATGAAGGTAATTTGATATAGATTTTCCCATTCAGCCACTTTATTTTATTGTGTCAGCAATAGATCTCTTGTGTTCCTTACCTTTTAACTCCTTGTGAGGTACAGTGTAGTCACATTTTATGTTAGAGAAGCATTAATGAGGACCTCACATAATTGAAAACTAGTGTTCTCACAGGAAAAAAAATGTAAAGTAGGGGGTGTGTTCTCACAGGAATAAATGTAAAGTAGGGGGTGTGTTCTCACAGGAATAAATGTAAAGTAGGGGATGTGTTCTCACAGGAATAAATGTAGGGGGTGTGTTCTCACAGGAATAAATGTAAAGTAAGGGATGTGTTCTCACAGGAATAAATGTAAAGTAGGGGATGTGTTCTCACATGAAAAAATGTAAAGTAGGGGAGGTGTTCTCACAGGAAAAAATGTAAAGTAGGAGGTGTGTTCTCACAGGAATAAATGTAAAGTAGGGGGGTGTGTTCTCACAGGAATAAATGTAAAGTAGGGGGTGTGTTCTCACAGGAATGAATTTAGGGTGTGTGTTCTCACAGGAATAAATGTAAAGTAGGGGATGTGTTCTCACAGAAAAAAAATGTAAAGTGGGGGGAGGGGGCGTGTGTTCTCACAGGAATAAATGTAAATTAGGGGGTGTGTTCTCACAGGAATAAATGTAAAGTAGGGGGTATGTTCTCACAGGAATAAATGTAGGGGGTGTGTTCTCACAGGAATAAATGTAAAGTAGAGGATGTGTTCTCACATGAATAAATGTAAAGTAGAGGGTGTGTTTTCACAGGAATAAATGTAGGGGGTGAGTTCTCACAGGAATAAATGTAAAGTAGGGGATGTGTTCTCACATGAATAAATGTAGGGGTGTGTTCTCACAGGAATAAATGTAAAGTAAGGGATGTGTTCTCACAGGAATAAATGTAAAGTAGGGGATGTGTTCTCACAGGAAAAAATGTAAAGTAGGATGGGTGTTCTCACAGGAAAAAATGTCAAGTAGGGGGTGTGTTCTCACAGGAATAAATGTAAAGTAGGGGGGTGTGTTCTCACAGGAATAATTGTAAAGTAGGGGATGTGTTCTCACAGGAAAAAATGTAAAGTAGGGGATATGGTCTCACAGGAATAAATGTAGGGGGTGTGTTCTCACAGGAATGAATTTAGGGTGTGTGTTCTCACAGGAATAAATGTAAAGTAGGGGGTGTGTTCTCACAGGAATAAATGTAAAGTAGGGGATGTGTTCTCACAGGAATAATTGTAGGGGGTGTGTTCTCACAGGAATGAATGTAGGGGGTGTGTTCTCAATGGAATAAATTTAGGGGGTGTGTTCTAACATTTTGTGATCATTTTATATTATCCATGTCTTTTTTCATTTTTTTGCATTTCTTCAATAAGCCCCACCAGAAACATTTGATTTCTTCTCTTCGTGCCTTTATCACCCATTCATTTTCTCTCATGCTTTCTTACATATCTTGTACTGCCACTGCCTTAGCCTTCACCACATACAAAAAACATGCTTTACATGTCACTCTAATTTCTTTAATAACTGTCTTCGTGTTAGAGTTATCCCTAAAGGGTTTCTTTCCCACTTCCATCCTTTGACTGGACATTTTCATCCTTCTGTACTGCACCACTTGGCATTAGTTGATTAAAAAATGTTCCTTTCAACGTATGAGGTGTGTTATTGCCATGCATAAACGCCTGCTCACTGACTTGGAACTTTTGAAATCCAACCTCACTCACCAACTTCGTCTACTGACTTCTTCGTACCCAACAGCCTTGCTTCTTATTCGTACAATTATTCATGATACCAATAAGGAGCTCTACACTTGGCTGAGCAAGCATAAAAAAAGAAAAATTGCATTGCCTCCACTCTCATGTTCCTTCTGAATCTTCAGCATCCCCTATTCCCACTTCTATTAAAGTTATTTGCATTCCTCCTGATCTACAACTATCTCCTGATGAATTATCTGTTCTTAGTAAAGGTCTTAAGTTTGTTCTTCTTCGCTCAACATTTGATAAATATTCTATGCTCCAAGATGTCTACCGCTTCCACCGTCGCATGTGTCTTCAATATTACCATAGGAAGGGTAATGATTCTAAGCCAGACGGGGATATGTTTTGTCATTTTGACAAACCTAAATCAGACTGGACTCCTGCTCGAGGTGCCTCTGCGGCTCTCGATTTATATATTGCTAACACTTTGCATGACATTAATCAACTTTCTCTACCCCGTCTACATCGATCTAACCTGACTACTTCTGAGTGGCGGTCATTGACATCCCTTAAAAAGTGGGGTGACAATATCATCAAACCTGCCGATAAAGGTGGTGCAGTGATAGTTTGGCAAAAGGACTTGTACATTCAAGAAGGAGTCTCACAGCTCAGCAACTCCACCTTTTACTCACCCAGTTCTGGGGATACCACAGTCCGCAATAATCTTACTGTTCATGCTACTATTTGTGATCTCATCCAAGATAACCTCCTTCCTTCTAGTGCTTTGTCTCTCCATATTCTTGATAGTAGTCTGGGTAAACCTTCCTTCTAAATGCTTCCTAAGGTTCATAAAATTGGCAATCCGGGTAGACCTATTGTTTCAGCCTGCTCTTGTCCCACTGAATGGATCTCTGATTTCCTGGATAGTATTTTACAACCCTTAGTGGTCAACCTACGTTCTTATTTAAGGACACTACCCATGCAATCGCTACCTTTGATTCCATCCAATTCACACCTGACCACACTTACCATCTTTTCCTTCTGGATGTTTGTTCGCTTTATACTTCCATTCCACATTCTGATGGCCTTAAAGCACTACAATCTTTTCTTGACAGATGCACTGACCTTACTTTTAGCACAGGTTGTCTTCTTCGCCTTGCGGAATTGGTTCTTACTCTCAACTCTTCTGAATTCAGAGGCCATATCTTTAATCAAATTAGTGGCATTGCTATGGGTACCAAAATGGGTCAGAGTTATGCTTGCCTCTTCATGGGTCACTTTGAATATTTGGTGCTTCAAAGTTACGATGGACCTTTACCTGAGTTTTACCGTCGCTATATCGACAATGGTATTGGAGTCACAGACATGTCTGAAGTTAACCTCCGTAGATTCATCGACTATGTTGGCAATTTTCATCCTGCCATCAAATTCACTTCTCAGATTTCTACCACTTCAGTTAACATCCTTGACCTTACTGTCAATATTACTCCTACTGGCCTTACTACCTCTGTCTTTTATAAACCTACTGATTGATAAGGTTGATAACGTTGGATTTTTATTCCCGTTAATGATATCCACCAAAAGATAGATATAAGTGGATGGAAGCAGACATCATCATCATCATCAGTTGATAAGATCTCTATGGTGTTGTTTGCTCCACTGTAGTGTATGGAATGTCAACTTGACCTACGCAGTGGTGTGTAGACATGGATTGAGTGTATAATGTGCGAATGATGATAAAGGTTCGTGGTGTTGACAAAAAATGTTCTTTTCTCACACTCATGTATGGCTGGAAGTCATCGACACCAACGACTGTGTACCTTTTCTAAAGTTTAATTGGACGTACACACTCGACAGCACAGATAGTGACAAATCACAGGTTGCCATAATACATCATAGTACAGTGGATAAATGGTCTTGCAATGTTACATGGGCACTCATGTAGAATAAGTGTATAATGGACTGTCAGTAGCCAAGCACTCAGTATCGCCCATACATATATCATCTGACTTCACTGACTGGGCACGTCAGCTTATAAACAATATTTCAGATGGCTTCTAAACCTAATCTCGTCTAGCGACGATTCTTCAACATAATGTTCAGCACATATTTTTCCATATAATAATATTGAACCGCTAATAACGGGTTCTCATGTGTAGCAGTGATCTCTGGACTAAACAAGCGATAATACGGGCATCCCTTTTCTCTTCTTGAAAGTCACTACATGTTTTGGTTCCAAGATGGCTTCACTCGTGAGCTGTCACTCACGTTTGGATACAGATAATGAATCTGTCCTAAAGTTAGTCATTCATAAAACATTTCATTGCTCTGTAGATTTGATCATGAACAATTGACTGCAATCTACAGGATATAGTGCTGCTAGGAATCGAAGTCGTTTTCATCGAGTCAAATATATTCCCTTAGACATTCAAATCGTAACTATCGAAAATGGTGGCTTCGATCGAGAGTTCATAAGAGTATCTTTGATTACCTTGGTAGAGGAAATATGAAACTGCCATTCCTTGGCAATACGACTAAACACTGGGGTAAAGCATACACGATAGGTTTAGACGACTATCACCTTCCCCACAAATACTGAGATCACTTTTTCCCCGGCGACAGGCCGACATGGAAAACACACAGTCCCTATCAGGACGAAGCCAAATCACACCACACTCTAGCGACACATCCGCCGAATAGCCTTCGACCTCTCTAGAGACAACAGAACATATAGTTCGACTTAGATATGTAAAGATATACAGATATAAGACAGACTCGTCCTACTCAGACAAACAATACACATAAATTCAGGCCATAGATATTCTGAAGCAAGAACAAACTATTATTACCCAAACAACGAATAAATCGCAGTAAAATGGATTTATCCGCGGAGTTTGATCGAAAGAGCCGACACAACTTTCAAGGGAAGTAACTCAATAATGACTTTCCCTTAAGCACTAAAAAATTACCTATGTATAATATTGTAAGATATCAAAGACTGCACGTAACACTGATGCTCATGGTTTCCTTCTGTACACCTCTTCTCACCCTCTCAGCTAAAAAAATTCCATTCCCTACTCTCAACTTCTTACGTCGGATATGTCATGATGAAGATGATTTCCGTGAACAAGCTCAAGATATGCTAGAGTTTTTTTTCACTGATGTCACTATCCTGAAAGAGTTTTATCTGATGCCCTTAATCGCATTAGTCACGTTACTCGTCAGGTTGCACTCACTGCTAAACCTACTACTCGCACATCTGACAGACTCAAACTTGTCTTAACTTTCCACCCTCACTGTTTGGCGGTGAACAAAATTATGTTTCATCATCTGCCTATTCTCCACTCTGATCCTGATACCAGAGTTGTTTCATGATAACCCTTTGGTGGCATATCGTAGGGATAAGAATTTTAGAGATATTCTTGTACACTGTCGCTTGAGACAAACCAGTCCTTCTCACTTTGGTACTAGATCATGCCTTGGCCACAGATGTAAGACCTGTCCTTTTGTATTCCAAACTCAGTCAGTTTCTTTTCTGAATGGTAAGTTTGCCATTGGGGAGTCTTTCATGTGCAAATCCAGAAACCTGATTTATGCTATCATCTGCAAGAGGTGTGACATTACCTATATTGGTGAAACTGGCAGACATTTGGCAGACAGGTTTCGTGAGCACTTGAATGGCATCTATCATGGCAAACCTTTACCGGTGGCCCTTCATTTCAATAGGCCTGACCATTCAGGTAACTCTGATATTCATGTCACTGCCCTCCTTTCATGTGTCGATGATGACCGAACTCGCTTCTCGTTGGAGAATAATTTTTCAAATGGGCGTTTTATCTCCTGCTGGCCTTAATGTTCAGCATCATTTTGCATAATTCTGGTGGCTTCTGTCTCTGTTTCATACTTTATTTCTTCTGTCGTTATTTTCCTACCTATCTTTGTTTTTGCTTTGGTTCGTTTCGTTTCCTCAATTATCTTTTCTTAGCCGTCACTAGCTCATACGTCACTTCCATATGACGCCTTTTTTTCTCAGCCATTTTGAATGTTTCTTTCTTAGATCCAGCTAAGTGATTTTTTACTTGTTTTAATAGTGTTGTTCATTTCTGTCGTCATTTCGTTGATTGTTTACTTTCTTGTTTCGACATGTCTTTCTGGTTTTATGATTTTCTTGCATTATCATTGTTCTCGTTTCGCTCATCACCGTTGTTCCATCTGCTTGTATCGCTCATTTGTTGTTTTCCTCATCATCAAAGATTTTTGTAGTACCTATATGTAGTTCTTGTCCTTGTCACCTGTTCGTAACTGTGGCTGACGAAGGGTAAAACCCGAAACATCCCTTGTTTATTGTGTACCGTTAACTTGTAAAACTGATTTCATACCACATTATTTTTTAATTTATATATTTATCATACAGAAGTGCTAGTGAGGTCTGGCAGCTTTACAAACAATGGTTGCTATGCACCCGGAGCAGAGACTATTGTTTCTCCTATATCATTGGTTAGTCATCAGTAATCGAGTATTAGCTGGGAATACTCATGCTGTAAATTTATCTATAACCCTTCACTCCCAAAGGAGCATAGGCCTTCAACGAACACATGCCAAGTCCTCCTGTCACGTGCCATCATCTCAAGTTCTTTCCACGTTCTCCTCATCATTTTCACCTCTGTTTCCAACTCTCTTCTCCATGTACTTCTTGGTCTTCCTCTGCCTCTCTTGCCCTGGGGGCTCCAGAACAAGGACTGCCTTGTAATGCTATCAACAGCTTTCCTCACTGTGTGTTCTATCCATTGCCATCATCTTCTTCTCATCTCTTGTTCCACTGGCACTTGTCTAGTTCTTGTCATCAGTTCCACGTCGGTAACCGTCATACCATTTTAATCCCTCTATTCTACGCAAGCACCCATTTATGAAAGTCTGTAGTTTTTTGGTTGTTGTATTTGTTGTTCTCCATGTCTCAGAGCCATACAATAGGACTGACTTCACATGTGAGTTGAAGTTTCTTATTTTCGTGTTGGATCTGAATTCTCTTGATCTCCATATATTTCCCAATGCAATGAAAGCTCCTCTTGCTTTTTGTATTCTTATTTTGATATCACTATCTGTCCCTCCAACTTTGTCTATATTACTGCCAAGATATGTGTACGATTCTACATCTTGTATTGGTGCTTCTTCAAGTTCAACCCTGTTTTCATTACCTGCATTTATTCTCATTATCTTTGTCTTTTCCCTGTGTATTTTCAGACCCAATTGCTGTGACCTCTCATCGAGTGTTTTTCAATTTGTCCTGCATCTGATTACGAATATGGGACAGAAGAGCCAAGTCATCTGCAAAATCCAGATCACCCAACTGCTTAGTCAGAGTCCACTGGATTCCATTTCTGATGTGTGTTGTTGATGTTCTCATAACCCAGTCTATTGCTAGTAAGAAAAGAAATGGTGACAAGAGGCATCCCTGTCGCACTCCTGTTCTTATCCCAAACGGTTCTGTAAGCTGTCTTTCATGAAGAACTCTGCATGTAATGTCTTTATATGTTTTCTTTAATAAATTAATGATCTTCAGGGGAACTCTATAATGCCTCATCAATTTCCAAAGTGATTCTCTGTCTACATTGGCAAATGCCTTTTCGTAGTCCACAAATCCGATGTATAGTGGTGAATTCCATTCCAGACTTTGTTCAGCTATTATTCTCAAAGTGGCTATCTGGTCTGTACAGGATCTGTTTGTCGAAAACCTGCTTGTTCATCTCTCAGTTTCTTGTCTATGGACTCTTTTAATCTCTCAAGGATAATCCTATTTAATATTTTTCCTGGCACTGATAGTCACATTATTCCTCTATAATTTGTGCACTCTTGTAAATTTCCCTTCTTAGGTAACTTAACCAGATATCCTTCCTTCCATCCTGCTGGTATCTCTTACTTTTCCCAGACTTTACCAAGTAACTTAAATAACATCTCTGTAGCTGTATCAATATCTGCTTTGATGGCCTCTGCTGGAATGCCATTAGGACCAGACGCTTTTCCATCTCTTAGAAGCTTTATGGCGTTCTTTATTTCTTCCTTCGTTGGTATTTCACTGTTAATTTGTAGCTCTTCTTCTGCTGGCTGGATGTCAGGGGGGTTTTGTGGAGCTGGTCTATTGAGAAGGTCCTCAAAATATCCTGTCCACTTCTTCATTTGCTCTTGTATATTGCTGAGCAGTTTTCCATTCTTGTCTTTTATGAGGCAACTTGTTTGCTTGTATTTCCCTGTCAGCTTCTTTGTGCTGTTATACAGTTTTCTCATATTTCCTTTGGCTGCAGCATCTTCTGCCTCTCTTGCCAACTCCTCAATATACTTCCTCTTGTCTCTTTTGATACTTCTTTTTACTTCTTTGTTTGCTTCTGTGTACACTTCTTGAGCCTTGGCTTTGGAACTTCTGGTTTTGCTTGTGTTTAAATCTGCTTTCTTGTTTTTTCTGTCTTTTATCTTATTGTTGGTTTCTGTTGTTATCCATGCTTTTTGTTGTTGTTCCCTTTTCCACAGTATTTCTTCTCTTGTCTCATTCCATACAGTTTTGATTTGCTGATAATAGTCTTATGTATTCTCTACATCTTCCAGCTGTTGGAGCACTTGGAATTTGTTGGATATTGTGACCGCAAATTTGTCTCTTGTTTCTTGATTTCTTAGATGTCCTACATTAAATTGTTGTCTATAATTTTGCATTGTTGCATATCTCTTGAGTTTCATTTTTACTTTGGCTATCAGAAGGTGGAGATCTGATGCCACATCTGCTCCTCTATATACCTTTACATCCTGCAATGATGATCTAAACTTCTTGTTTATGCATATATGATCAATCTGATTTTCTGTTCTATGGTTCTATGCTGTCAATATTACAATGTAAATGGCTGGGAACACAATCAAAATAAAGGGATGCTTATCATCATGGGCTGTGCATGAGATAAACCCACTGTGACTATGAAAATACTTGGATCGGTACTGATTAGATCCAGATATGTGATGGTCATGACAAAAAGCTTATATGCTGATAACCAAAGACAGAAGACACCTCCTGCATGAGAACATAGCTGGCATAAACAGAGAATGAATACAGAGGGACATCATGCATGGCAGAGAGAACAATAGGGCATGTGATCACAGTTTAAAATATGTTCAAAGGTGAAGAGTGAAGTAAGTAAGGTGAGAACTTATTAAAATATCAGCAAGTCATCAACAGCTTTGGTAGGGAGTGTAGAGCTTGAGGTAATGGAAAAGTAGAGCTGGAAATTAATCAACTAATAAATGATTATAACGAGAAAAAAAACAAATATATAATGATTAGTGAGTCATGGCAGGAGGAAATGAAGATCTTGTGAGGTACAAGTGCTACATATTGTTGATGAAAAATAACACATAAAAGCACATTAAAAAATCAGTTCAAACACTTCAAGCCTTCACTTCAGAGGGCAGTCCAAGAGGAATAAGATGGACTATATTTTCTACATTGGAAGATCTCGAACATGCAGATGACATTGCACTACTAGCACATTCACATCAAGACATCCAGGAAAAAACGGATAGACTTAATAAGTATAGCTAGCAGGTGGGCTTGAACATCAATCTAAAGAAGTCAGAGGTCATGACGCTCAATGTGAGCAACCCTGAGCCATATCAGTAAGGAATCAGCAACTGGAACAGACAGACACCTTCACATACCTAGGATGCATAGTAACACCCAACGGCGGAGCAAGCAAAGAGATCAACAACAGAATGAACAAAGCAAGAACAGCTTTTTTTAGTCTAAACAACATCTGGAAGTCCTCTCAGTACAGCACAAGCACAATATTAAGAATATATCAGAGCTGTGTGCTTTCTGTGCTTCTCTATGGTGTGGAATGCTGGAGAGTTACAGGGAAGGAAATGTCGAAATTGTCCTCTTTTCACACAACATGCCTAAGAAAAATTCACCAAATCTTTTGACCAAATACCATCACCAACCAAGATCTGCTTACTCGGAGCAAGCAAGAGGACATGCACACCATCAAAGTTGGCAGATGCTGGAGTTGGGTTGGCCATGTCCTCAGAAGAGACCCCAATGCCATCCCAAGAACAGCTATGTTATGGACCCCTGAAGGAAAATGAAAGAGAGGCTGACCAAAAACAACTTGGTGGAGGACTGTGGAGGCTGAGATGCAAAGAATGAACCAGAGTTGGGGCACTGTACAAAGGAAGGCCACCGACCGAGCAAAGTGGAATCAATTTGTTGTTGCCATACAAGATGCCACCAGGCGTAATGGCCACTGACTGCTTTGACAGTTGGCGGCTAAGGATCAAAGAAGAAGTTATTTGAATACATTGGACAGAGTTGGGAATACTGCTAGTGTTGGTTATTACTTGAATGTGTTCCACTCCATCTCTCTCTCTCTTGTTTAGTATTTCGAGGACTAAGACATATGTGTATTTAATATTTAATTTTTTTTATTCATACATTTAAAAAAAAAAAAGAAGTTTGGATATGGAAACTGTGTCTCTTATGTTGCCAGACTGGCTATTGGTACTTACATTATAGCTGGCCTTAACCTTACCACAAGTCAGTTTTTTTTTAGTACACTTGTATACAAGAAAATGTAGCTATTTATATTGTCACACCTCAAGCAGCCTCAGCTTTGAAGAACTTTTGTGACACAAGACATCTTGTATGTAATACAAAAAGAGATAGGAACTGTGTCCTCAGCAGCACACCTGCTTGTCGTCAGCACTCCCATCATTATTGCACTGGGTTTCAAAACTAGCCACAATGTATTACTGACTACCATGAAAACATATAAAAAGTGGCAAAATTCTTTTATTGCACATAAAACAGAATTTGGTATATGTACATAATATTAGTTATAGTAGTTTCATCTTTGGTTTTTACAGAAATATTTGGTTTTGGAAAAAGAATCATACAAATTATATCTGTGAAGTGATTGTGACAAAAAAGGGTTGATATGTTTTAAAATGGGTGCACATTTATTTAATCTTTACTGTTATTTTCAATCAGGTCTACAGTTCACAAGACACAAATCTTTTTCACATACCATAGTAGATTAAAAACATTTTCCAAGATTATTTCTAAGCCATTTTCCCATATTTTTATTCATAGAACATGCAACTACTGATTCAATGCAGGTCCTATATTTTTATTCATTGCACATGCAACTACGGATTCAATGTAAGTCCTTTATTTTTACTGCCTGCAACATTCAGACCAACATAAATGCAACATTTATTTGTTTTTAAATATAGTTCTCTTTAAAAAAATTACATATGTGAAGTGATAATACAAATATGTAGATATGTTTCATACTAAATGTGTATTATTCTGAACATTTTATGGCCATAGATTAAACTGGAGCTGAAATATTTAAGTGAAGGACACAATTTTAATTTTTTTTCTCATTTTTTATCACATCTGCACTTCACAAGGAATAACCAACCACACATCTTCACACCAAAAAATGATTTAAAGCATTTCACAAATTTTTTATTCAATTTCGTACATTTTTAAATACACCAAAATTACCTATTATTTACCTGAAATAATACGTGTATCTACTGCCTGTTTTTACATAAATATATGGTTTTGAAAAAAACAAATTTAAAAATGACATCTCTGAACTGACAGTGATAAAAATGTGTAGATAAGTTTTAAACTAAATGTTTGCTGATATTCTGAACATTTTATTGCAATTATATAATTGTAAGTTCACAATGTGTGTGGAGGGTTTGTTTTAGTCACATCTACACTTCACAAAATTTGACAGGGCCTACTTTTTCAAATCAAATAGCAATTTATAGCATTTCTCAGGATTCCTCAGCCAATTTTTCACGTTTTTATGTATAACATATAGATGTTGCTTAAGGTTTTGTCATATAAGGGCAAGGCATGTTACTTTCATTCTAGACTATAATCCAGTAGTTATAGCCAAGTGCAATTAGCCAAATGCTATTTTTTTTAAAGTGAACTCTGTTAACTTAGGGTGATCATTTGTCTGCTTTTCCACAGCAAAATTTAGCATCTGGCTAGCTTTTAAAAACATTGTGATTTGTTCAGCTTTTAAACAAAATTAGAAAAATAAGTCAACAAATCAATTTTTTTTCATGCACAAAAAAAAGAAAAATTCTGAAAAACTTGAATTGTAGTTCATTGAATAAGTAATAACATTTTAACAAGATTTTATATCTCTTGTTAACACAATGCAATTATAAAATTCAATCATTACTGTTTAATAATAGTATTATATACAATTATAATATCGTTACAATTCAGGGCCCTGGTTTATTATACATTGTATAAGCAGTGTGCTTTTGTTCAAATTCAATTCATATTTAATTCATTTAGTCCATGGTTAAAGACTCAATGAATTAAATATACATTTCATTCATAACCCTCCACTCTCAAAGGAGCATAGGCCTTCAATAAACACATGCCAAGTCCTCCTGTCACGTGCCAGTTACAGATTTAGTGTGATAACAAATGAATTATTATAAGTATGAATCCACTATTTTTAGTTTACATAAAATAATATAGCTTATTGGTGAACAGTTTCATATGCATATTATTACAATAATTCAGTTTTTTATTTATACAGTTTGTAATTTTATCACTTATAAATTTATTTCCTTAATTAATAACATTTGAAATGTGTCTGAGCTTATTTTCTGAATCCAACAAGGAATATGACAAGTGCAATACAATTATAAGAATGTTTCTCATACAGTGTTCTATGAGTATTTAGTTAGAAATTCAGAGTTACTGACAAAAATAATGTCAAGTGAAAAGTACAATGTTAAAGACTGAATATTTAGTGATGTTGAAAAAATAATGCTTGATAGAAAAATTATTAAATGTTGCATTTTATAAAGATCTAAAAAAAATTATTTTATTTAATTAATTTAAAGTATTTCTAAATATTTTATCACGATTCTTTATATAAATGTATTAAATTAGTGACATCAATGTGTCCTCCTTTTAAAATAAAAACAAAATCAGAAAGTTTACTCCTTTAAAAAAAACAAATAATATGGTCACCCTGTCAGTTAATCGAAGCGACGTGTTGATGAAATATAAGCCCAGAAATGGATTACTATAGCACATTTCACTAGCTTTGCCCAACTTCAAAATGCTATATCTCAGCGAATATATAACGCTTATAAGTGAAATTTTGTGTGTGAATTTGAAATGGTATACCCTATGAATTAAATTTTTCATTAAAAAGCGGCCATTGGTTTCAATTTTTGTTTCTTTGCGATATAATATAAAATCCTACTTGCCAACACACATCACACACACACATATTGAAATGTCTACAGTAAATTATACGATGTCATTTGCACATTTTTGGTTTATCAAGCAATCGGCATGATTTTAGCATGAAATTGCACTTCTTGAACATAAAACAGTTTATTTCCGGTGTTACGCACACATTGTCAATCAGTGGCATGTCTACAAAAAGTATTGTGTGGTTAAGTAGGAAAAATTAGTCTGCGAGTACATTTTATGACATTACAGCAAATCACAAATAGGATTTTAAAGTATTTCTGCAATGAAGCTACTCGAGGAAAACTATATCATTCTATTTCAAACCCACAAAAGAGGACTATTCATGCCTTGGGGATAAGCAAATGATCATTGCACCGCTGGATAGTGACATCTGAAATTTCTAATTCCAGTGTGTTACACACGAAAAATAGGCCAAGAGTGGTGGATAATTTTGACAGAGAATTGATCCGCAGAGAAATTTGCAATATGTTTCACAATAATGAGGCAGTGACTTTAAGGAAATTGAAAATTTGGTTAAGTAAGAATAATGACATTGATATTTCCAAATCTACGCTATGGAGGACTATTATGAGTTTGGGATTCAATTTTGGAAAATATGTTGGTGGTAGAAACCTTATTTGTGAGAAGCCTCATATAGTTGCAATGAGAAGCAAATATTTAAGCGAGGTCAGAGAAATGAGAAGAGATTGTTAGATTTTGTGTATTTAGATGAAACATGGATCAATGCGCACCACAGTAATGAACGAGAATGGCAATCATCTGATGGGACAACTAAGAGACTAGTACCAAGCAGCAAAGAACAGCGCTTAATAATTGCACATGCAGGAAGCAGCCATCATGGGCTTTCTAAATAATACTGAACTCACATTTGTTTCCAAATCCACAGATAGTAGGGATTATCATACAGAGATGAATGGCAAGATATTTCAAGATTGGATTGTGAATCATGTACTTCCTTCCTTGGATAGACCGTCGTGTTTGATAATGGACAATGCTTCATATCACAACGTTGTGGCACCAGAAGATAAAGTTCCTAATTCATCAAGTACTAAAGATGTAATAAAGATTTGGCCGACCAAAAACGACAAAATGTCCCTGAAGCCTGAATTACTTGGAATTGTAAAAAAGACACAGCATACAAAGATATTTCACATAGACAAGGCAATCCATGAACATGGTCACAGATGTTTAAGATTGCCTCCTTACCATTCTCACTTAAACCCAATAGAATTAGTCTGGGCTAAAATTAAGGAACAGGTAGCAACAGAAAATAGAACGTTCAAATTAAAAGATGTTGAAATACTTACAAAAGCCGTCATCTCCAATATAGCCAGGGATTATTGGAAGAAATGTGAGAACCATGTGTTACAAGAGGAAGGGGAATATTGGAAGAATGGTGGTTTGTCCTTCATTCAGCCCAGATTGATTATCAATTTCTCAGAGACATCTGATTATGATTCAGATGAAGTTTAATTTCTTTAAAGATGACCTTACCGTTATTTACAAGCACATTAGAGGAGCAACGTTCCATTGTGATATTTATGAACCGCAAAGAGGTGATACCTATTGAAATAATTAGATCAATGAAGGTCCAGTTTGGTAGTGCACTAAATGTCAATGACAAACAATGTCATGAGTATCTCCCATGCAGATCATTTAAGAAATCATCTTCAACAGGTATTCATATGCAAACGTGATGGCCACATTATTGTAATAGAAGACACGCTTATGCCTATTCAATTCACAGAATCTGTGACTGAAGTGGTAAAATTTCTTTTCTCGATACACAATAATTAGTATGCCGACAAAGATCAAAGGATTTCATCCGTTTATGGGAACTGGACAAGCTGCATAGATATAAAGTATATATTTGTTGGGTCTAACCCAATATAACATCGTATGCAAAAAATGGCATTAATACGTTCGACGGTTATTCAGATAATTACATTTGAAGTTGGGCAAAGCTAGTGAAACGTGCTATAACATCCACCAGCTAGCATGAAATATCCTCGAAAAGGACTGCAAGCCGGACAAGGGTTGATAGACACTAGGTCCTAAAAAGGACTAACATTATCTATCTGCTAGCGTGATGAAGCCCTGAAAAGGACTGCCAGCTACGCCAACGCTGCCCCTACCATTTCAGTGTTCAGCCAACTGGTTTAATAAGAGAAGAAACAAAGATTTTAATTTTCTTAAAACCGTAGGCCTGTCCATTTTGGTGAATAGGTCAAATTAAAAATACAAAACTACATAGGATAGAAAGAGTGACCCTATCGCCATTACTGTTTCAAGACTTGCCAACAATAATAACACCTGACAAACACCGATTTCGCTTTAAAAATACAATTACAAATCCAAACATGGATCATTGTGCTAATACTGTCCTTTGACCACGAAACTGGTAAACAACATCGAGCGAAATGAATTGTGAACCATCATGGCTACCTACGCCAGCGAACAGGGCACTTGAAGATGACAAAGGTGCATATTCCTCGTATCTGTTAATAAATAATGTTCATTCACGATGTACTGTCCAAGCAAGGCGATGGCGCCGTCTGGTTGGTCCTAGGTTCGATTTCCGGTAAGCCTATCAATCATATTTTCTTGTCTGTTGTCTAGTGCCACCATTTATGTCCAACGAGTACCTGTTAATTACCTTTATTTATTTATTTACTTATTTATTTAATAAATAATGACACTTTTCATAACTTACTCATGGATTCCCGCAGCCATGCGCAGAGATATTGTAGTTGCCAGTGTTGCCATTTTTTTTTTTTGGTTGAGTAAAACACAATGCTTAAAAAAAATGAATGATGACTATGAACTGTCAAGAATACATTCATGTCGGTTTTATGAGTAGCGCAATATGGCACTTTAGTGTAAAGCAAATTACGTTAACAGTAATATAGTTTAGAATCAGAAGGTACAGTTTTCCAATAATGTTTTTTCTGACCATAAAAATCGATTGCATAATTGATAATTGGTTTATTTTTTTAATACATTTGACTTGTCACTTTAAAAGAAAGGTTTTCTAATATGCACTCAGCTGCCTCGGTAAATGTCTTGAACATCTTCCATCAAATTGTGCAAAAACTACCGTCTGTTCTGTATCATTCGCCAAGTGGGTCAGTTTCTGACAGCTGGTTCCAACACGTCCTTCTAAAATGAACGTGTCCAGAGTGGCATTTTGATTTAAACATGCTTTTTAAACAGAATTGTGAGCCTTTTTCGTCATAATAGCCGTATTAAGGACGTATCTCAGAAATAGTAATGGTCTGTGCTCTGTACAGTCTGCTACATATTAAGTACAAGCTATTTCATTTTCTTAGCTGTCCCGAAATGATCCATCAAAATTGTCAGTTTAATTGAAATTACAAAAGTAAAGCATCTCATGGCTCAAAGACTGTGCATGCTACAACTTTGTGAGAGAAACCATAGTGTTTTGAACAGCTGAAAAATTGTACGTGATTGAGTGCTAAGAGTTTCATGAAAGGCTGAAGCTATCTGTTTCATATTGATAGAAAATTGCTTGCATACTAACGCAAGTACAATTTATAAAACGAAGGACGTTCCATGCTTTTTTTGTTTTCGGCCCAATATGCCATTCACGTACTTGTTTTAGAGAAACGTTTTCAAAGTTTTTTCGGTTACTAGTTTAAAAGAAGGAAGGTCACAATAAAATGAAATGTTTTTGAGGATCCAAACGAATGATGTTCTGTAGGATGATAGATTCAACTACATAAGGTCGATTCATGATAATAATAATAATGATAATAATAGCCCCTTCAGTCATAACTGACTATGGGAATGCGCCCCTGAGGTGACAGCCCTCAGCTGCTTATTTTCCTGGTGCTCCTTTCGACGTTTTCTCCCCACCTCTGCTTGTTGTGTGAGCCTCTCTTCGCCCAATCTGAGTTGGCGCCGTAAATAGCATCGCCACTTAGTGCGATCGGCAGCTTTATCCTCACATGTTGCTGGATCCATGTGGAGTGCCCTCATATCTCTCTTGCACACATCTTTGAACCTCAGCTGTGGTCGCCCAACTGTTCTCCTGCCATCTGCTAATTGTCCGTAGAAGATATCTTTTGGGATGCGACCATCTTCCATGCAACGAACATGGCCAAGCCAGCAAAGTCTGCGCTGTCTAAGCAGTGTATACATACTTTGAAGGCCAGCACGTGACAACACCTCGACATTAGTCACTTTATCTTTCCACGAGATGCCGCGGATGCGGCGTAGACACCGTAAATGGAAGGTATTGAGCCTTCTTTCTTGCTTAGCATAGGTCGTCCAGGTCTCGCTGCCATATAGGAGTGTGCTGGTGACGCAGGCATTATATACCGCAGCTTTGGTCTTCATTGTGAGTTTGGAGTTTCCCCAAACACGCGATGTGAGGCGGGCAAAGGTAGCTGCAGCTTTGCCAATGCGGCTGTCGATTTCTGTATCCAGTGAGAGTTTGTCATTGATGGTAGACCCTAGGTATGTGAAGTGATGCACCACTGCCAATTCATAGTTATCGATAGTGATAACTGGTGCAGCACCCGAATCCTGACTCAGCACATTCGTTTTCTTTAGACTTATTGTGAGGCCAAAGTCCTTGCATGCTTTAGTGAAGCGATTCATCAAATCCTGAAGCTCCTGTTGGCTTTGAGTGACGACTGCAGCATCATCAGCGAACAACAAGTCTCTTATAGTGACCCTTCTGATTTTTGTTTTTGCCTTCAGCCTTGAAAGATTAAACAGACGGCCATCTGACCTAGTGTGAAGGCATATTCCTTCAGTTACATCTCTGAAAGCATGTTTCAAGAGTAGGGCAAAGAAGATCCCGAAGAGGGTCGGAGCCAGAACACAGCCTTGTTTAACGCCTCTTCGTATGTCAAAGGGCTGTGACGTGCTTCCAGCATATTGGACTGTTCCCTTCATGTCGTCATGGAATGACTTTATCATTTCCAGCATTTTAGAAGGGCAGCCTATTTTCAGGAGGATTTTGAAGAGTCCATCCCTACTGACCAGGTCAAATGCTTTTGTGAGGTCTATAAAGATATATAAAGGCCTTTTCTGCTCTCTTGATTTTTCCTGAAGCTGACGGACAGAGAAGATCATGTCTGTTGTTGATCTACCAGCTCGGAATCCACACTGTGACTCTGGATATATGCGCTCAGCTAACTTGTGTAGTCGCATTAAGATGACTTTGGCAAAAACCTTACCAACAATACTAAGAAGAGAGATGCCTCTGTAGTTATTGCAATCACTTCTGTCTCCTTTATTTTTATATAGTGTTACAATCCTGGCATCTCGCATGTCTTGAGGAATAATTGTCTCTTCCCAGCACTGGCACAGCATCCTATGCAGGGGATGTAATAGCGTGCTCTTACAGCATTTGATTAAATCAGGAGAAATCCCATCACTGCCTGGTGCTTTGCCAGAGGCCAAGCTATCAATGGCCTTGCTGAGTTCCTCTAATGTTGGTTCGGCATCCAGCTCCTCCATAGTTGGCAGACTGTTGACAGCATCAAGGGCTGCAGGCGTAACGGTATTTTCTCTAGCGTAAAGCTCAGAGTAGTGCTCGACCCACCTCTCCATCTGCTTACCCTTATCGGTTAGCTTCTCTCCGCTGATGGTTTTTAGCGGTGCCGTCTTACTTTTTTGGGGGCCAAGTGCTTTCTTTATACCGTCATACATTTGTTTAATGTTGCCTGTTTGCACTGCGATCTGGATGCTCTCACTGAGCTGGAGCCAATAGTCATTTGCACAGCGTCGAGCAGTTTGTTGAACTTTGCTTCTCGTAGCCTTCAGGATCTGTAGGGTTCTAGCACTCGGTGAACGTTTGTATTCATTCATAGCACTGCGCTTAGCTTCAATGACAGGTGCCATCACATCTGATGAAGCATCAAACCAGTCATTTGACTTTGCCGCTTTCTTACCAAAGGTGGCAAGTGCAGTACTTTGAATGGTGTTCCGTAGATACTCCCAGTTCTCTGTAATAGTATTACCATGCTGAGAGCTACTGAGCACTTTCTTGAAGGTCGCAGTAAATTGAGGGATCATGACAGGGTCTGACATCTTGCTGGTATCAATGCGTGGTTTCCCTTCATGTCTGACACAATAGAGTTTTCTTGGTTGTGCTCTGATTTTGCAGCAAACCAAGGAGTGATCTGTATCACAGTCTGCACTATGGTATGAGCGCGTGGAGAGCACAGACCTGAGAAGTGGCCTTCTGACGAGAATCAGGTCCAGTTGGTGACAGTGCTTGGATCGTGGGTGTCTCCATGACACCTTATGCTGGGGTTTTGTCTGAAAGTAGGTGTTGGTCACGCAGAGGTCATGGTGGACACACAACTCTAAGAGCCGTTGTCCATTTTCATTCATCTTGCCAATACCAAACCTGCCCAGACATGAAGGCCATGAAACATTATCGGCACCCACTCTAGCGTTAAAGTCACCAAGGAGAACAAGCTGTTCTTGCCTAGGCATGCTTTTGATGACTGCTGCTAGATTCTCGTAGAACTTTTCTCTAGCTTCTGAGACAGAGTACAGAGTAGGAGCATACACACTGATAAGGGTGATGTGACCTGTGCTAGTTTGCAGGCGGAGCATTAACCGGCGTTCTGATCCATTCTCGCCTGATTCAACCATTTTAGTTAGCGATTTTTTGACCCCAAAACCTACTCCGTGTTCTCTAGCTTTATTAAGATCTTTCCCTTGCCAATAAAATGTGTAGTCCTTCTCGCTCACCGTTCCAGAGCCCGCCAGGCGCGTTTCCTGGAGTGCAACTATATGCACCTGAAGTCGTTTAAGCTCATCATTAATTATGGCTGTCTTCCTTACATCGTTTACGTTCTGTAGGTTTTCGGATATTCCAGTCATCATAGTTCGGACGTTCCAGCATCCCAATCTGAGAGTTTGCTTATTTTTATTATTCTGATAATTGCTTGGTGCAAAATTTTCTGTCCACCGTTCGGGTTTGACCCTAATCCCCATACACCCAATGGGGAAAGCAGACAGTGGCGGGACCACACCTTATTGACTGGGGGCTGCCCAGCTTGAAGCGGGCGGTAGCTGTCCAGTGAGATCCTAGAACCTCTCCCACTGTCGGAAGTAGCCCCTGGCGCCATGCCCTACGCCAATTGGGAAAATGCTTATAACCGGTAACTGCTACTTCCCGTGTTTTGCCGACACCTATAGGGTGAAGCTGGAGTGTCCTCTCCAGGGCGCGAGCTTGGGCACAGTTATGTGGAGATCAAGCTGTTGCCCATGCAGCATGTTCCCCCTCTCCACACAGCTGGTAGATCCAAAGGAACGGCAGTAGCCGATACAGTTTGGTACCAGCCACGTCGCAGGAGTTGCCAGAATAATGTCGAATCGACATTAGACTGCCTTAGGGACTCCGACTCCGGATTTATCCTCAGGGTTTACTCCCGAAGCCAATTCTATAAATGGATATTCCCGCAAGGCAGCGGTCGTTTGAATTCAGAGTTCTTTCTCTTAGATAAGCTACCAACCAAGGATCACGAGCCCTATCTGTCCGAAGCTGCTGGTTGTAAGGCGCCAGTCGCTCGCCTTTGCCCCTTCTCCCGTCAGTGAAAACAGGTTCCAAAGGTTGTTACAGCCGGGAGTTGTAGTGAGGGTAAGCTCTCACTGCAGATAAAAATACTTCAATGGCACGCACCTCAAGCAGCCTCTGACAACCAAGTCCAGCTCCCTGCCGTCACATGTGGCTCAGTTTGAGCCCGGCGGAACTGGTCGATTCATGACCTTGGGTCAATTTGACCAAAAGCAGAAATGGAATAAAGTAGTAATTAGCGCAACATGGGGTCATAGATTAAGAGTGGAAAAGGTAGCCTCAGGTAAAGAGGTGTTGTTTTCTTAAGACCCTATGGTTGAAGTCACCCCATACAATGAATGAGGTGTTGTTCAAGATGGACTCGATTAGCAGTGCCAGAGGAGCAGGATCTGATCGCAGTCACCTGGATGTCAAATAGACAGTTGTGGTTTAGGCCATTGAAGTGAATGGCTACTGGTGTGGATTCCTCTCAAGAGATGCTATAGAGGTGCTGGTAGAATCTGTCTCCAAGTCGTTGACCTGTCTGGCCAAAATGTTTTACTGCAATATTTGCTTATTATGGTATAGATGACGTTTTGTGACTCGCATGTAAAGCTATCGTCGATGGTGTACGTGGCCTTGGGAAATGACACCTTGCGGGTTTGAATGAGATTTTGTCACTGTTTAACCATTATGTCTTGTGTCAAAGTCACCGGTACTCTCAGCTGTGAAAGGGCTGTGAACAAGAAGATCCTTTAGGTTCTTGTCGCTTCTAAAGGCCACCAGATGTGCCTCTCTGAACACATCTCTAATCACATAATCCGCTTGGAGAATAGATAAGTAACGAAGAGGATATTTTTAACTGCAGTGATCTGTGTGGGTGAAAGGTCAAACTTCTGTCGGAAGTGGAACAGTGGCGGGGGTTAAGAGATGCCTGGCGGTAGACTGGGAGACCATGTTGTGTGACAGATGTATTATATTTTGTATAAATTGTATCACGAAAGAAATCCAACATCTCATTAGTTCAGCAATGGAAGTCCTCGTCTTCTTAGCATAGACTTTTTAAAAAAAATCTATTTATTGTGTTTCTTGTCAAACTTACAAATTCGTGTACTGTTACAATGGAAACCAAGGAGTGTACATTTGAAATTACATATAGAAAAAAAAACTTTCATGCGTTCTCAAACTTCCATTTTCACACTTAGAAAGTACATATTTTAAATAAATGAGAGAGTAAAATTGAATAAGTACGGTAACCTAAGATCCTCAGATGAAAAGGGGTTAAAATTGGTTTGTAGTTGTCTACATTTGAGAGCTGCACCTGCGCCAATACACACGTGTGTGTAACCAAAGAAAGTCGAAAAAGAGGTGGGGGTGAGAGGGGGTCGAACAAAGAACACTTTAAACTATCGCCGGGGCATGAAAACCCTCCGGTATGAGGAAGAGTGGCTTTGGTGTGCTGCGTAAGCGCTTTTCTCTTTGGCTGGAGAATAATAGTTGAGCACTTTTAGCCTAGAACAGCCTTAAGGCGGCTGGACACACTAGATCCACGTTAAAGGGCTAGTAATTTGTACAGATATATCCAAAGATTTGGTCACACTGATGATGGCTTATGACTTCCGAACAAGGGACTGCTTGGAGTTACCATAGGCGGGAACAATGATGCATTGGAGGTCTAATAGGCGGACCAGGGGAGGAGGGGTATTCTCATTTCACTTTTCAACCCATGTGCATTGTACAACAACGCATATGATAAAAATACATGGAATATAGATTCGCGTGCATTTATCGAATTAGACACATACATTTACTAATTGGGTACATTTGTACACTTAGAAGGTAAAATTTAAGCGTTTAAACATTTTGAATAGGTTAAAAATTACCATGGAATTTGAACTAAACTAACATTGCTGGCTTCCATCGTATGTAGTCCCCGAACAGTGGTGGGGAAAGAAACCAAAGCCATCTGTTTACCTTCATGCGATTAGGATTCTGTACATTTATAGGCAATGTAGATTGGATTTTAACTTAACGGATGAAAACGCTTGTCAAGTATACATGAATCAAATCAATTTTTAATTAAATTTAAGAATACCTTAATGGATAACTAAGAAAGATCAAATTGGAGAAATGGATTGTATGGACATTATTGTGTTGTATCATATATATGGATCCCTTCACGAAATACAAACCCAGGCATGTTCAAGTTTTTGTATAAGAGGCATGCTGCTTGTTGTCTTTTTGTCTGTTCGTTCATGTTTTCACATTTCCCTACCTGATCTTTATTCGTATAAAACATTCAAAGGAAGTACAAGGTGGGGAAAGTAAAAAATAAAAAACAAAGTCATTTAAAGGCTGCCAAGAGAAAAAATTGCTAGCGAGTGCCATATAACACACATGAGTTTAACTTAATGATTATTTTTAAAAAAAATACCTGCTTACAACCAAAAGAACAACTGAAAGTGTTGCTCTTCCTAGGAACTGCCAAACATCATGCAAGAAACTAAATAAACGAACGGGAGAAATGAGCATTAAGACCTACAAGCCGAGAGAGCCAGAAATTGACCAGATATCAGGGGCTTATTGCTTCTGCGGTGAGAAACAAAGAAGAACAACCTGATGACTTGGAAACAAATCTGGCTTAAATTCAAAGACATCATAAAGACAGCTACTGCAGAAGCAAGTGGTGAAGTCCGACTTGGGAACAAGAGAAAGAGGACACCTTGGTGGACAGAGGAAGTCAAAGAGAAAATAAGAGAGAAGAAAATGGCATGGAAACAATACTTAGGAGCTAAAAACACAGAAGGATAAATAGAAAAATATAGAGAATATGTGATACTCAGAACAATAGCAAAGAACAAGGTGCTAGCAGCAAAACAAATGTCCTGGGAAGAATTTGGAGAAAAGCTAGAAAAAGATGCACAAGAAAACCAGAAATTGTTCTATAAGACTCTAAAGAACATGAGGAAGGAAAAACAATGCCCTCTCAGATTTATAAAGGACAAGCAAGGCAAATTGCTTACTGCCCCGAAGGAAGTAATGGAAAGATGGAAAGAATATTTCTCAGAACTCCTTGATGGTGAGCAAGGTCAAGCATCAGAAATGATAACCACTAGCACAGAAGAGAAAACCAATGGTGATGAAGATGACATAAAGATGGAAGAATTGAAGGCAGCACTGGAGAAAATCAAGATGGGCAAAGCAGCAGGGCATGATGGTATAACACCAGAAATGGTTAAGTACATGGGAGCATCAGGTGACCTATTACTCTTAAGGGTCCTACAGGAAGCGTGGTACAACAAAACCATACAAAAGGACTGGGAGATTGCCATCATAACACCAATTTTCAAAAAGGGTGACAATCGACAATGTGGAAACCATAGAGGCATATCCCTTCTCAGTGACCCTGGTAAAATCTACTTTGGAATCCTAGAGCAGAGACTCCGACGCCTAGCTGAGCCACAATTGGATGAGGTCCAGTGCGGATTCCGAGCAAACCGAAGTACTCAAGACCTAATCTTCACAATCAGACAGCTGAGTGAAAAGGCCCTTGAGTATAAGAGTGAGATCCATCTTTGTTTCATAGATCTGGAAAAGGCATTTGACAAGGTCCCCTGTAGCAAACTTTGGGACTGTTTGGCGAGGAAGAACATTCCAGCACCTCTAATTAATGCTTCTACAAGTCTTGCAGAAATTATGTGAGGACAGCAAACCATAAGTCAGAAGAGTTCAAGACCAGCACTGGTTTAAGACAAGGTGATATCCTATAACTTTATCTTTTCATACTCCTCATGGACGATGTCATCAAGGCATGTAAGGAGAGAACAAGAAACTATTCAGTGGGGTACTGGAAGATGAGACTGGTCTGTATTTCAGAGCTGGCATTTACTGATGATGTTGCCCTGATTTCTAAATCAGAGGCACATCTCTAATCCAACCTGCAAGTCTGGAAAGAAAAGCTGGAGAAGAGAGGGATGGTCATAAGCAACTGTAAAACAAAATCCATGGTGATATCACGAGAAGAAAGAAGACATCAGATTAAGCTGGTAGAACAGGTCCTGGAGCAGGTCGACCACTTTAAATATCTCGGAGCTAATATAGACCAAAAGAGAGGCATTAAAGAAGAGTTGGCCACTAGGAAAGCAGCAGCTGGAAGACTTTTTCAGGCCATAAATCGAGGATTCCTCAGCAAGAGAGAGGTTGGTAAGAAAACGAAGATAGCTGTATACCGCTTCATCCATGTCCCAGTCTTGATATATGGATGAGGGTCATGGGCAATGACTACAACCCACAAAAGCCAGATCCAAACCTCAGAAATGAGGTATCTGAGGAAGGTGGTTGAAGTAACAAGAAGATATATGGTCCGCAACCAGACGATACGTCAAGGCGTAAAATCACACCCCTTGCAGACCCAAGTAGAACAGTTCCAACTAAGATGGTTTGGCCATGTCTGCAGAATGGGGAGAAGATCGGCTACCACGACAAGCATAGGGAAACAAAGAGCCAGGGATCCTGACCCCCAGGACGACCCAGAGTCGGCTAGGAGGACAATATTAGACAATCTTTGAAGGACCGAGGACTGGAATAGAACCAGGAAAGGAGGAAGACAGCCGATAGGACAGTCTGGCGCTCTCTCTTCCAAACTTCTACACCTTACGATAGAATGGGAACGACTAAGTAAGTAAGATTATAAAAAAACAATACATAACGCATGCAGGTTTATAACTTCCACTTTATGGTATAAGCCCAGGTAGTGCCTAGAGCACTTTATGCATAGGTTGGGCTGAAAGAAGGAAATGAAAGAGGGAAGATACACTCGTAAGCCCACCCAAATGCCGGTGAAACTGATGTTTGTGGTTACTATCTGAAGGATACTACCAACATACATTATTGGGAACAAAGACATCTTGGAGATATAAGGGACGAAAACTAGGACGAGAAGCTATTGAAATCCCTCGATGGCAAGGAGGATAGTGTGATTCGCTTGCATAGCTAGGCGGGATTGTCTCAAGGAAGGTCCTGGGTTCGAGTTCTGGGTAAGCCACTCACGTCTGTTGTTTTTCTGTTGTCTAGTTTTCTACTTCTTTATTTCTTACGAGTGCCTGAAAACATACCTTTATGTTTGTCTAATATTTATTTACTGTTTACAGGCCTCGGGTTTCCCTTCCTTATGTGCTATTGAAATCCCCCGGTGAGCAGGGGAGTATTAATCTATTGTACAAAGAGGTCTGGTGCAAATGCCGATGACTTTTGTAGAAAGACATTTAGAAGTACCTGTGCAGTTTCAGCTAAGGGTGTGATGGTTGAGCACCTGCCAACTAAGTTGCACTGTGAGAGGCTTGACACACTTGACGCCAGGCAGAAAGATAGAAGTAGATTTGTAGCGAGTAGGCTACACCTGTACGTTCATATCATCATACACACATCCACGCACATACATGTATACATATATATCCGTACGAGTACATATTTCCCAATTTATATAAATCTTCAAAAAAAGAAAAATATATTTACAAAGTGCATATACACATGACACATACATATTTGAACATACTCTTGCATTTGGGCATTTGTATAGATCTGATGAAAACTTTCCAAGTCTAGAGAAAAAGGGTTCCACTACTTTTAAACAAGAGTTGCGTATTTTACACACGGGTATAATTTTTTAATGAAAAGAATTTCGGTTTGATGCACATAGTGAAAACACCCCACACGCACACTCTCAGAATAAGAATCTGGTTAGACATGGGGCTGTCAGGACATAGGCGCCTGGAGGTAAGATGGGGCAGACCGAGACAAGAGGTACATTATTGAAAGCCCCCGGTAGAAGGGTGGTCAGTCTATGTGACGGTTTGCATCGTTCCTAGTGTAGGCAGGTTTCAGATGTAGTAGCCTAGTACGCACTTCGAGTTGCCTTTCAAGAGGCCGCTCCGTACTGACACGGAGAGAGAGAAGGAGTGAAAAGGGGCGAGTTATCGGCATCCAGGCTACTTCCTTACGGTGGAGGAAGCAGGGGAGTATTGTTCTATTGTACAAAGAGGTCTGGTGCCAATACCGATGACTTTTGTAGAAAGACATTTAGAAGTACCTGTGCATTAAAATGGCGGAACTTGAACAAAGCTAGGTTCCTAAAGGTCCAAATTGTATGGATCTGTGAGCGTCTCGTCCCGTTGTGGGTGTCATGTTGTATATGCGTCTGAAGGTAACTTCCCTTGCCTTGGCGGTGATGTAGGGGTTGTGTAAGTTGGTAAATGTGTCCGTGTAATTTGTTTTGAAGTATTTATGTCCTCTTTTAATTCTGGGATGTAGTGGAGGTACTTGTAGTTTGACTAAGTCTTTGTAGGTTATATTTGTTTTCTGGTGAATTGAGTTTTCGTGTCCTTGAATGGCTTGTATGGAATACTTATAAATGATGGCCGAAATGGTGTGGCATTGCTTTGTTCAGTGGTCTCAGTCTGACGAGCCTGAGCCCCATGTAATAGTTTGCTGGCGTATGTTGTTCTGGGTGCTTGCTTATGTCCCCTACGTGCTTAATTCTGAGTTCCTGGATCTTCGTCGTTATGTCCTAGAAGGCAATCCCTCCGTTTCTTTTCTTGAATAAGTGTCTTATGTTTTATGCTGTAAATTTCGCGACTAAACATAAATCTTCTAATCTGTATGGTTATATCTGTAATGGTCTAATTTAAAAAAAAAAAAATTTTTTTTGGGGGGGGGGAGAGGGGGGGGGGGGGGTGCAATCAAAGACTGTGGCTACATAAATTAATTTAAGAATAATAAAAGTGTCCAAAAATTGTTGTGGTCTTGAATTTGTATCTGTGTAGCATGTCTGTTACTTGTGAGGTTAGGTTCTGCCATGTGTCTTTATGTGTGAGATCTGGGTGTGAAGGAAAGGTGATGCCGTAGATTTTGATGCTGTTTGTTGGTACAAGTCCAAATGGAAAGTCTGCTTTATTTTTCCATTTACCTATGCCCATTATTGTTGATTTCTGTACGTTGACTTTAGCTCCACTACTTTTGCTGAACTCCTCGAAGGTGTTTAGGATGTTCGCAATAGACCATTATGGTCACTGCCTAATATACATATCAAAACTCTGTCTATATTATCAACTCAGTTTTGGCATTACCAGCCAGGCTCTAACAGCCGTTATACATTATCTCCGCGTTCGTATTTCACGAATATCGCGTATACGAATTATTGCGTTTAAATACTACCGCCTTACATAATTCTGGACTCACTGGTTCTTAAACATATTATTATTTCATAAGCTTTGAAAGCACTATAAAGTTAGTTGCTTATCCTTTACAGGACGTGGCAATCAACCCCAGCTTTTATTGGCTGTTTGTAATTTTTCTAGGCAATTTTTACGTTCAGTAGTTTCCCATTGCTTTCTAAACGGTACGGCGCTTATACCATTGTTAAAAATCCACACAAAGTGATCTGCTACCAAATCGCCTGCAGCAGGTTTCGAACCTGGTATATCTGGATTATGAAACCGCGTTCATATCCATTAGGCCACAGACGCCGACAGAAAGCACTATATTGACGGTTATACATAATCCTTAGTGGTTCTACCACACAATCCGAAAACACTGTTATATGCCCGAAGGCTACACAAAGACTCTCTGGTTACTAGGACCAGCGCGTCATACAACGTTTTACGCGAACGTTATTAATATATTTAGTGGATGTGTTGCATGGTGCGACCATCCGAATCAAGTTAAAACCAAAATGTTTGCAAACCATGCAACAATCCTCAACATCATCCCCCTCAATCCCAAACGTGACACTTGTGGCACGTGTGAGAGTGCTGGAGACGAAGCACAAGTAAGTAAGTAATCGAAGTACACATGAATAATATAAAAATTATAGAAAATGTCAAATAAGTATTACAATGAATGCTATAATAATTTAAGTAAATGTCATTTGTTAACACTGTCTATGTGCCCTGCACAGTTCCTGGACAACAGATCTGCCAGGTTATTGTCACTTCCCGAAATCGGTAGAATGGTAAACGAAAATTCATGTAAGAGTAAATACCATCTATGAGTTTTCGCATTACGCAAAGTACGTGATGTGATGTACGTCAGTGGACTGTGGTCGGTCTATACATAAAAATTGGTGCCGATTAGATATCTTGCCAACTTCTCGAGGCACCAGACCACAGCCAGGAGTTCTCGTTCCCCTGTCACGTTTTTCTGTTTCACTGGTGACAACTTCCACGAAACAAAATAACAGGCATGCGGCATACCCTTGTACCACTGTAGTAAACATCCGCCGATGCCATACATGGAAGCATCTGTTTGAATTACAAATGGAAGTTTTAAGTTGGGTAACAATAAAATCGGTGGAGTAGAAAATAATTCCTTTAGTTTTATCAAAGCACTATCACATTCCAATGTCAATTTAATTACTTTAAGACTACCTTTGGCAAACAGTGAAGACAAAGGAGCAGAAATTTGTGCGAAATTAGGAAGGAATTTGTGATAAAAGTTGATTAAGCCCAAGAGGCTTCTGACTTGCTTCTTAGTGTGAGGAATAGAAATATCCAAAATTCGTTTGTCAGTTGTGTCATCAGGATATAACCGATGGTTACCTTAGTGGTGACCAAGAAATGAAAGTTCTTGACAACCGATTTGGACCTTGGAAGGTTGCACATTCAAACCGTGTTGGCGTAACGTAAGAAGTGAAGTCAATCCATGAATGTGGTCTTCCCAAAAATCATGAAATAGACACATGTCGTCGATGTACGTGATTGTATTTTTTCGATCACCAAGAAGACGGCGTATCATGCGCACAAAAGTCGCAGCAGTGTTTACAAGGCCAAAGCACATGTAATTATTCCATAGGAAAAGTCCAAATGGAGTTGTAAACGCAGTGAAAGGTTTAGCATGATCAGTAAGTGGAATTTGCCAATATTCTTTCGATAGATCTAATTTACTGAAGAAAGTAGCATATGAAACTTGAGAAAGGAGATCTTCTGACAAAGGCATTGGTTCCGCGTCTGTAATAGTAAGACTATTCAAACGACGAAAATCAATACAAATACGTAAAGAATCATCCTTTTTTTTCACAATCACCATTGGAAAAGCGTATGGTGATTCTGATGGTGATATAACTCCCAAACGTATCATATCCTGGAGTTCTTTCTCAATCCGATCTTAGTGATGTAAAGATAAAGGATATGGTCTCAATTTGAAAGGATGGTAGTCAGTAAGAATGATGTCGTGGGAGATATGAGATGTTTGACCTGGGAGATCTGTATGTACATCTTCAAAAGAAAGAAGGACATATCGAACACGACTTTGTTGATCAGCAGATAAGGAAGATGAAATGGTGACATCTTTCAAAGACTCATAAGGTTGTAAAGCAGGTAATGTAAAATGTAAAGGAATAGGAGCCGTAGTGTCTTCGTCATGAACCACTGTGAAACAAGCACGATGAGACGAAGAATCAGTTATAGAGTTAATGACAGGAATTAACTCTTGAGGTATCTCCACTGCCAATTTCAACATATTGAAATGGAAAGTCTTAATTTTGCCTCTTACATTTATTGAATAGTCGACACCAGCAATACGTCGAATTATATCAAAAGGACCTTGCCATAATATTAATAATTTGTTATTATTGTGAGGAAGCAATAACCAAATCTTATCCTCTAGATTGAAAAATCGTAAAGATCGAGACTGATTATGAAATAGTCTTGCTCTCTGAGTAGCAGTCTTGATACTATTGGATGCATAAGTGCACGCATCAAAGATTCGCTGTCGATGGACGAAAATCAAAACGATAACGTCCGTCAACGCTTTTCGAGCGAGGTCGGTGATCATAAGATCTCTGATCGTGGTGATCCACGCACACAGGCATAGGATATCGAGAAGTTCTGTGAATATCCTTGTTCGGATGGGCTGTTAAGAATTGTCTACCTAGACGTTCATATTCCTGAATGGAATCTTAGTTTCTTTCCTTTAAAAATGATTCCAATTCATGGCTACATGCAGATAGAACCTTGTCTCGTAACATGAGGTCCATCAACCCATCGTATGTTTTCTGAATACCAGATAAATCAACCCATCTGCCAAGGAAATGTTTAATAGATGCTATAAATTCACCAAAGTCAGCATCCTAATTGGCTTAGCCGCATGGAAACGATCTCTAAATCCAGACTCAGTTAATTGGAAACGTCTGAGAAGTGTTTCTTTTACGACATCAAAATTATTTCTGCTCTTCTCATCAATATTCATGAAGCACTGGAGCGAGTCCCCAGTCAAAAAATCAACCAAGAGACTACCCCATCTCTCTTTAGGTACATTCAAACCTGCTACCTTCATGATAAATCTAGACAAGAAGCTGTCCACGCAGTCGCGATTCTGGTCAAAATGAGGCATTTAGAGTGATCAGATTGCAGTTTTGCTAATTCCAAAGCTTTTTCTTTCTTTGCATTTAGTCTTAATGCTTCAAGTTCCATAGCATTTCTATGAGCTTGATCTAATTGAAGAAGTTCCATTCTTTGTATTTCCATTTTCTCTTTCTCTAACTCTCTCTCTTTATCTTTTTGTTCCTTCTCTTTATCTTGTTGAATCATGTTCTCTTTCTCCAACTCCCTTTCTTTATTTTTCTGCTCCAAATTTATCCATTCCATCTCCAATTTTAAAGACATTTCTTTCTCTTTAAATTATTTTTTTTAAGGCTAGTTCGAACTTCTTGAGTTCCTCTGCCCGCTTAACAGCCTCCCGCTGTTCTATTCTCTCAGCATAAGCTAAATGTTTCTCATACTTAGTCTCAGCATACTCCTCAAGTTCAGCACCTGATTTGCCTAAATGCATACCAGCATTCATAAAGTCTTCCAACGTCGACATGTTTCTAATTAATAAAAAGTACCGTACAATAGTATGTTATCTATCCCTAATATATATATATATATATATATATATATATATATATATATATATATATATATATATATATATATATATATGTATATGTATATGTATATGTGTATATATATATATATATATATATATATATATATATATATATATATATATATATATATATATATATATATATATATATATATATATATATATATATATATATATATATATAAACGAATATATGCACTATGAAATCAATTAATCTGTGTTCTACCTATACTCTCCAATGTGAACTATGAGACAAGCACAGGTGACAATGGAAGGCACAACAAAATGAAACACAGTGAAGTGATATCTCCAATTATACAACACTACGTAACGAATATAAAGCAACTAAAGAAGAGTCCAACATATTCAGGAAAAAGAAAACATTAAAATAACATTACAAAATCAAACAAGACAAGTCATCGTGAAATATACAAAAAGACAAGAATTGAGATTAACAACGTATAAACTTCGACACTGTACTGAAATTAGGTCATGCAAATTAAAATGACGAACGACATGACATCACAGCTAGACACGAATAAAATGGAGTTTGTATGGTAAACCGAGGCGTACCACTTCTAAAGTGGAACAAACCCCTAGCTCCTCAGTTAGCAACACAAACACAAGCCCTAATAGTCGTAGAAAATTTCTGAATTTTTCTTTTAAAAATCCGGAAAATATCAAGCCCTTAACCAACCACCCACATGAAGTACAGATAAATATAAATTTGGAAACACATAATGATAGATAGCAAAGACGATAGTGGGGTAACAGTGAACTGAAGGCCAAAGCTAGACATTTTTGGACAGGAATAAAGGATTAGTGCTTCAATGAAAACAAGGACTTATCTTTTCATACTCCTGCCATAGTGATAAAACCCTGCACATAGGTGCAAGTCGCTGCCACCGTCCAAATCAACCTTTAAGCATATGTCGCCTTCCGATCAGAAGAAAATTCACCTCGACCTCAATGGTGAACAAAAGAAATCTCGTTATTTCTGTTACAGTAGATCCGGAGCACCGTTTATTGGAAAACTGCTCTACCCTGACTTCTGGTTCGAATCAGAATTGACCTCGGTATACGTAATGATAAGTTCTGCTACAGGATACAGTGCTGGGGCATCTTTCCGTTGGAATCAACAATGGTGAGGCATCTTGTAGGACGTTATAATTCTGACATGCGCACTTGATTTGCCAGCTTGTCTTACATGAATTTATCACGTTCGTCTTTTCACTGCAATCTCGACTATCGGTAAGATGATGATCGATACTTCATTACAATCGGATGACAGAAGAGATGATCCCACTTCTGACACCAATATATGTTGCGGAATTTTCTTTGCTTGCGTGGGCTAATATTGTATTTCGTTTCATGCAATGTTTCTTCATCTGTTCTGTCTTCCACAAGTATCGTTTTATGCCGCAACACTGGACTCGTTTTATAATTTTCTTAGATGTTTGAATATAAGTGTTCATTCAATAAACTTCTCATGTATTTATCTGTCAGTGTTGTATTAAACGGAAAGGAAGTGGAGGGTGGAAGAAGCTGTTAATGCTGCCCAAGAGTCACTCAAACTGAGGGAGGTAATCAGATACACACAAACGAATTGACGGGGATTTGGTCATGGAGACATCCGCTGGTGGTCCAAGGCATCAAGCAGGGAGCGCAGAGACATGGTAGTTCAGGAGATACGATGAGCTGAGAATGATAAGAGGTTGCAAAAAGCAGTGCAGCAGGTCCAACAAGGCCAATGGACTACATGGGAAGGAGCCCTGCAGAGGAATGATACCAAAGTGAAATGGGTTCATTTTCGATACAAGACAACAGGAGGCTGAAACGATTGGGAGTCATGACCCAAGTGGGCCCGCCCCCCTTAGAGTGTAAAGGAGTATATCGGGCCGAAACACTTGTTGGATGGGGGGACTGATTCTGATGATCAGATTGCTTCCTGTTGTATCGCTCTGTAAAGAGTTTCCTATCATCTTATTTCATTCCATCTCTTACTGGTTTGACAGAGTATGTATTCTTCTAACTAATACGTTTGAAGGTCTGTTAAAGAGTATTATATTGTAGTTTTGCATATTAACCACACTGAATATATTAGCAGTTTAATTTACGCGGTACAATGTTTTGCTGTGGTTAACATGATGTTGCACTCTTTTTTATTATAAATGAACACTATATATTTTATACGTCACTTAGTGATTATGATGTAATCCGTTCTGTATGTAATTTATGCAAACGGTTATTCTTGGCCTTTCATAAGAATAATCCGTCAGAGTAGGACGTTGATGTGATAGCTCCCAATATACGAGGGGCGTTCAGAAAGTAATGCGCCACATCGTTTTTCTCAGGAGCTGTTTATTCAAAAAGCATGAAATTTATACACAATATACGAGGGTCGTTCAAGTCAAACCGGGACTTTTTGTTCTGGAAGTACAGGAAGGAATGCTAGCGTGGTGGTGCTACTGACAGTAGTAAGTAACAGGTGTGACCTACTCGTATTACCGTTACCGTTATTACCGTTAAGTGGCGTACGCGTCACGGGTCAGTCCATGATAGATAATGAAAATGGCGGACAACAGAGTTAGTACACTTTGGGTGCCAAGACAGCTTTCCGCTTTTGACCGGCAGAGAAGAGTTCAAGTCTGCACTGAGTTGAAGGATCGTTTTGGCAGGGAAGGCCAGAATTTTCTGAATCGCTTCGTTGCGTGTGATGAAACCTGAGTGCATCATTTCACTCCGGAATCAAAACGAGCATCCATGCAGTGGAAGCATATGGACTCACCACCACCCAAAAAATTTCGGAAAATTGCGTCTGCTGGGAAAGTGATGACGAGTGTTTTCTGGGACAAATGTGGCATTTTTTCACGTGGATTTTCTACCCCGTGGTGCCACTATCAACAGTGAAGAGTACCGTCGCATTCTAAGTGATGTGCATAACCATCCTCGGAAAAAACGGCCTGGTTTGATAAGAAAAGGCGTCCTGTTTCTACAGGATAACGCAGGACCACATACCGCAATACGTGCAAATTACAGCAACTCGGGTGGGAGGTATTGCCACATCCCCCTTACAGCCCAAACCTCTCTCCGAGCGACTTCTACCTGTTTGGATCCCTGAAAGAGTTCCTCGGAGGTCAGCATTTTAGCACTGATGACGAAGTGAAGCAATGTCCTACAATGGTTCAGGAGTACTGACATATCTTTCTACGCTAAAGCTTTTCAAGCATTAATTAAAGGCTGGGATTAGTGTATAATAGTTGAAGGGGATTATATCGAAAAATAAATGGCAATTTCACTCCTACAAATTTGTTCTTTTAGTTTGTACAAACAAAAGTCCCGGTTTGACTTGAACGACCCTCGTACATGGATATGTCATGTAAACATCGGTATTATTCAACATAATCCCCATCAACTTGTACGGCTTTATGCCAGCGCGAAACAAGTGCATGTATTCCTAGCCCGTACCAGATTTTGTCTTGATCATGTAGCCATTTCTTCGCTGCATGAATCACTCCTTCATCATCTTCAAACCTTGTCCCACGGGGTGCATTTTTAAGTGGACCAAATAGATGAAAATTAGAGGGTGCCAAATCGGGACTATAGGGTGGATGGGGTAGTACAGTCCAACCCAATTTGGTGATTGCTTCCTGTGTTGCCAGACTTGTGTGAGATCGCGCATTTTCGTGAAGGAGAAGCAGGTCTGCTGGATTCTTGTGCGGCCAAACTTTGCGAAAACGTTGATTGAGTTTTTTCAATGTCTTAATGTAAGCTTGCGAATTGATTGTCTCTCCTCTTGGCATAACGTCCACAAGAATCACACCTTCAATGTCCCAAAAGACAGTGATCATGACCTTTCCAGCTGAAGGAATTGTCTTGAATTTCTTTCTTTGTGGTGAATGCGGATGATGCCACTCCATTGACTGTCTTTTTGTCTCAGGTTCAAAATGATGTGCCCAGGTTTCATCACCTGTAACGATCTTAGCCAAAAAGTTCTCTCCATCAGCATTGAAACGCTCCAACAATTCAGAAGAAATTGCTTTCCTTTGCAATCGGTGGTCATTTGTGAGACTTCGAGGAACCCATCTTGCGCAAACTTCCGAGAGTTTTTATAACTGCATTTGCACTACCAATGCTGACTGACAGCTGTAAGGCCAAATGTTGAGTAATGATTCGCCTATCAGTAAGAATAATGCCCTCAGCGCATTTCAACATTTCTACGTTGGTGGCTGTGGCAGGACATCCACAGCACGGCCGATCAAGCAGCTCGGTATCTCCACTTCCTGATTCTTTGATTCTCTGAACCCAGCGACTGACTGTACTCCTGTCGACTGCAAAACTTCCATACACATCACATAGACGTTTGTGAATGTTCACAACAGTTTCCTTCTCTGCAACGAGAAATTCTATCACAATTCGCTGCTTATAACGCAAGTTGCTAACATGCTCAATTTCAACGGTTTAGGGCAGCCGTAGTATTTTGCCGGTGTCACGAAGTGGATTTAGGACTAGAGGTTGCCTACCTAAATAGACTAGACCCTAGTGGAAAGAAAGACTAAGAAGATAGATTTCAGAAGAAAATAACAGTGACTGTGGGAGATGAGGCTATTGGCGTCAAGGGTCGAGAACCGAAATTGACTCTCCCTTGCCACTAAGTGACGTAATGTTTAGCGATAACCTCACTACCTCTAGCTACCAAGACTGGGATAAGGTTTAATACTTAACACCACAGACACCACTTACAGACAACATATAGGTTGAAGTAAGTGACTGATCCAGCCGGAAATTTACAATGGATTTTATTTACACCACACAAAAAAATTCATATAACATACTACAAAAATAGAATAAACATGCGTGTTCCTACACCTGGAAAGAACATAACAATTAATTTCAAGTGATTAGGTAAGGTAACCCCACAGTCGCCCTCCCCTCAACCTGTAAGGAAGAAAGGTAAGTAATACAACAACATGTGAAGGAGGATCTCGAACACCAGATCCGTCTTTCTCCTAATCAACCTGATATCATGTAAACACGCCCTAACTCCTACTGTCCGTCTGTCTGCAGACGTGTTTCTACACAAATGACGTGCCTACACCGCTGCTCCACTATAGGCTAAATATTCTCTGACTATCACCAAGTCCACGACCAGAACCCTTCTATCACCTCCGACACAACTTACAGATGACTTGCTGAGTTCTAGTGTTATGTTCAGTGTCTGTCTGACACTCCTAGTTCCTACAGAAAAAAGCGACTCCTCCACTACTCTCCTTCTCTCCCTCTATTGCAGCTCAGAGGTATTTTTACCCTCTTTCCTCTGACTGCCGTTGTAGCTGCTAACTTGAATTGGCATTCTGGTTTCTCGACTTGGACTCTTCTGCACTACCAAATGACGATTCTGGAAAAATCACAGGCCCCGTTACCCATCTCTTGGGTCTGGGCCGTCGGTGTTATTATGACCGACCAATCACGACACCTCTAGGTCCTGCGCCTAGGTTCAGTGTGTGCTTTATCTGAGCATGAATAGCTCCGAATTTTATTAAGAACCTCTTGTTCTTGCTGAAGAAGTCTGTGCTTCCAGCTCCTTGCTCTCTTGGGTACAAAACTGACTTCTGCACCAGTGACCCCTTGTCACTACTCCACTTCTTTCCTGGCTTTGCCGACTCTTCTTCTCCTGAGAAGACCGGCGAACTTCTAGCCGCTCAAGGACTACTGTAGCCCTAGCTGCCACGCCTGGAAAATATCTGCTGTGGACAAAACAATAACAAATATATATCGCACAACAAATTTCCCATATCCTTAACTCCCTTAACTCTCACTCTTCAACACTTAAATCCCAACTCTTCAACCACTTAAGTCTCAAATCTCTAACACTTAAGTTTTTCAAATCTCGAACACTTAAGTTTTCAAATCTTCCATACAGCTCCCATGCTCTAGTATCGCTTCAGCGATTAGTAAACATGCCTACCCCCACTTTCCCTCAAATACTGTCTTATCGACACTCTAATCTCCAGACTCAGCTGGCTTAATCTCTTACATGCTGGCGGCTTAGGTTAGCCCGTCACAACATTCTAACCACTGAATGAACCTGTTGCCAGTAAATTCCTGGCCCTACTATTTAACAATGATCGATGTGTTTACCTGGCTACCAAAATACAATAGACTTCACCAGAGACAATAATCTCCCGTCTCCATGAATTCATCAGTATAAACATATGTCTATTAAATAAGGGACTAATTAAAAATCCCAACTAGACCCGTAACTGCTGACTTCAAAATGTAGGTTTTACCCACACAGAGAAAAATACACAATTTCCCATGCTCTAACATTTAAAGCCACTCGTTCTATTACCACAGCGTTACACAAATTAGTCCGCTGGTAATTTACACACACTTGAACAATTAAATACACACCAAAACCCTAGCGTATTATTCGCTAATATTATAACTCAAATATTGAGAAATCTACACCCACGAGTCTGGAATATTATTTACACCCGATTCTGATAACAATGGACATTAAAATCTCTAAAGGAACTGAAATCCTATTCTACAATGCATGCCTCGTTATCTCCCTTCTTCCGTTATCAGATTCACCCCACTAAAAATTAGACACAGCACGTGCTCCTGTACCCCTCTCTCCAAATCCTCGAAAATCACAATGAAATTACGTGCATCGTGTCTCAAAATTATAGTATTTAACATCTACCATCTTTAAGCTTTCATTATCTCATAAAAAGAATGAATGCACTCTGATAATAATTTAGATAAGAGGGAACTCATGGCATGTCCGTTACGAACTAAAATTAATTTAATTCCGCGAGCGTGTTTTACGCTGCACCATTTAAAATCACAAATCCAGGAAAAATTAGATCCCCTGTCTTCTGACAAATAACAGTAATATTCCAATTCCTACAAACAGCTACTCTGCGGAAACTATCAAAATTCCCTACTACCTTTTCACAAAATACCTAATTGCGCTGTCAGTTATAGTCAATTAAAATTATAGCATTGATGGCTCTACTTCTATGAATTAACTTAAACTCCTAGAACCACTCTGCAAAAATCTCATAAACTATTAAAGCTTAATTAACTTCATATTTACCAGCACGAATTTCTCTCGAAAGAGCAGTCGGCAGTTCTTTCCCAAGGCGTAGAAGTTAAACAAAATCTCCCACTTCTGCCAGGGAATCCCGCTTATTTATTACCCCAGACCACGCTACGCGTGAGTCATAGCTAGGCTTTGTTCTTAAGCGGGTCGATCTATGAACCAACCAACGTGCCAGGAATCGCCCACGGTCATTTCTAAATTTAGAACTTACGGTCAAGCGGAAAATTTCCGTTGCTGACCTGTTTCCACGCGCTTAAAACTCCCCCTCTACCCCCATCTGATTTCACCCTTACTAAAAATTATAGCGCGCTCACTGAGAAGAACCGAAAATGCTCTGCCATTATGTTACACTAGAAAATCTCTACATGAACGAATTATCTTAATGAACCAGCGCGCTGGTGCCAGTCTAAAAGTTAAAACTACCATCTTTGCTAGAAACCGTAATTCTTAATCTACAGAAAAAGTCCAAACTCTATTATTATACAAAGAGAAATAAAAAAAAACGAATAAGATAAAAAATCCCACCGTAATCTTCCTTAAAAACGTAAATAAATGCAAAATTTAAAGACTAGGGGCCTGTTGTAAATGCAATCACATTAACTTCTCACATTACCCCCCTCTTCAAGTTCGTGGTACACGATCTAATTTAATGTGATCTTGTATTTCCAGACTGGCCCCTATACAAGTCTACAGATCTGACTGTCAGTCCTGAAGTCTCATGGTCACGACTGGTTATTTCCGCCTGGCGCCTACAACTCCCATGGTTGTCCTGCGACTTTCTTCTTCTACGTTTCCTCCTTCTTCTTCTTCTACCAACTCCCATGCTCCGGTGGAAGAGTTGATCTTTCTTCGGACCTGTGCCATCCAATGGTGGGTCTGAACCTTCCTTGGCTATGTCCGTAAAAAAGCTGTCTTGGTCGGCTGCCCTGACCAACTGGCTTTGTGGCTGCCTGACGATGGCGACTACCTTGCTGCATCTCGGCGGGTTTGAGACCGCAGGTATATGGCGATGAAGGTGCGAACTATCTGGTGCTTCCAGCATAAATTCTCCGATCGCTTCACTCCCCTCTGGTTTGCCTAGAGGTTGCGTAGAGATTGCTCCTTTCTCTACTCTCCCACCAGGGGTTCTCACTGGGTTGCGCCTGACCTCAGCGACATCCGTTTCCCCTACTAAGCAGAACGCATTTGGTGGTACGTTTTTGCTTCTTGCCTCTTTGCAAGAGCCGCTTTCTGTTAGCGAGCTAGCAGCGGGATGGGGCCCATCTCCGTTTATAGGCAAACGGTTTCTCAGATCACTGTCCTCCTCCGTCTGAGTAAAGTGCTGGTCGGATGGGGCTCCAGGGCTGGTTGGAAACATATGTTCGCTCGATTCGCTGTCTTCTGCCCTATGAAGATTGCGCTGGTCGTGTACATACGTTCTACCACTCTTGTCAGTATGTTCCTCGCTCTCAGGAGGTAATACCATCGGGGGCCTAATTCCCGACGACAACGAAGGTATTTCCAAAATCAAAGGCGTCGCCGCTGTTTGGCCCTTCGGCTTAACAGGGCTGTCAGAGGGATACGCCTCTGCAAAAACCGTTCCACTAACCTTGGAGGTATTTAACCTCTCCATCTCAAGGCGTGGCTGGTTGAGCTCTCGTGGGGCTCCGTGAATCCGGGACATTCCCTTTTCACTTCTCTGGCCTGTAGTAGGCCCCCTTGCACCAGCAAGGATCGGGGCTGGGGGGTTTCCCAAAACTATATATGGGGCCCCCAAGATGAAGTCATAAGCTGGCCGTTCCATTACAGCAGCTTTGATTGTGCCACGCACAAACCTGCTCTCCACCTTAATATTGGCTATCTGCAAGCGCTGTGAGGTCCCTCCCCTCAAAACTCCACCAATATCAACCTTTTCCTTAGTCATTTGGCCTGGTTGTACCAAATGTCGGGCGACTATACTCGGGTAAGTAAGCCCGCTGTCAAATAAACAAGTGGTAGCAGTCCCATTCACTACTGCTGGTCCGCTGTTAGAGAAACACTTCTCTGATTTGAAAGGTTCCCAATTGTTCCCTTTTTTCACTCTCACCGCCCTTAAACACGCTGTATGGTGAGTGGGTGGTTTGTTTACACACCGAGAAGTCCAGTGAGAGGTGGTACGGCAATTGCGACAGTACCTGTCATTTTCTCCCCTGTTTCTAGCAGGTTCATGAGACGTTGTCGCCTGTGCTCTGTTATGCGGTTGGGGCCGCAGGTTATGAATGGGATGGGGCTCCTTGCGAGACGGCCCCTGCTGCTGATGAGCAGAAGACGAAAACGACTGCGATGCCGATGCTCCTTGGTCCAGTGCTGGCAGGTCTGGGTGTTTTCGTTTCTGGCCCAGTACTTCGGCCTGTGCCGTCTGGAACCTTTCAGCAAAAAGAATGATCTGGTCCAGTTGCTGGGCGCCCTGCTCCGCCAGATACCTCCTCAAGTCTGGAGACATGTGTGCTTTCACTTGTTCGCACATGACAAGCTCTTCGAGTCCTTCAAAAGTTTTTGCTAGACCCGACAATTCTCTCCAACGAGTGAGATAATTCCTCAGCCTTTCTGCAAAATGGGGAAAACTCTCTCCTTTCTCCGGCCTGCTCTCCCTGAACATAGCTTGGCACTTACGGGGGGTCCACTGAAAGCGTTGTAACAGTGCGTTACGAAGGGCCTCAAAGTTATTTTGTTCATCACTGAGCATCTTACTATAGATGTCGTAGGCCTGGTTTTTCAATGACTGAGATAATTTGAGGCACCACAAACTCTCATCCAACCCGTACGCTTTTGCCATTCGTTCAAATTTTTCCAGGAATATGTCAATTTTCTCATTCCCATTAGGGAAAGAGTCCATTGGAAAATTCATTGGCTGCCATCCGGGGCCCTCCGTTTCCTGAGGTGTCTGTCGCCCCTGCTCCGGGAGAATCTCCGTTAGCCGAACTGCCTTCCGAAGATCGGTACTGCAGTTCCAGTGAACGCAGGGCAAGTTCATGCTGTCTCTCTGCTTCTGTGGCCCTTTCCTTCGCCTCCCTTTCTGCCTTTCTCTCCTCTGCCTGACGGGCCTTCTCTTCTTTCTCCGCTTCCAATTTACGCAGGTCCATCTCTGCCAGTCGGGCCCTCTCTTCTTTCTCCGTCTGCCGGTCCTGTTCCCTCATAATGTAAGCCCTAGTCTCGGCCTCATTCATCCCCATGCTTTTAGCTGCGTCCTTCCATGCAGTAAGTAGCTTGACCAATTCAGCCATCTTACCTGACAAATCAGCAGTAACTCACAACGAGGGGAAATGACAAAAAAGGAACACGAAAAATTTACTGTTACCTTCTGGGCACTACTCCCTGTGTAACCAATGTCCCAAAACCCGAACTCAGACTAGCACCAATCTGAAGAACTACCTGAAAAAATTTTCATTAAGCAGCTGCCTAAAAACCCGAATTTACCTTCCTGTTAAGAAAAATTCAGTTAGCCATCAGTTACCTCTAGTCATCAAACTAACTACAGCTACAATCTGACTGCACCCTGTGGAGAAACTTCCTGTGGAAAAAAAACCTATAGCTGGATCAGTTTATATATATCTCTTGTCTAGGGGATATTATAAAGAAATCTATTTCCAAGAACTTCCTATAGAAACAATCTATGAATCTTGACACGATCACAGAATTGATCCCAACAAAGATGATCTACCGGACGAACGCCGCCACTTTGTCAAGATCACAGAATTGAACGTAACAAAAATGATTCACCGGACGATAGCACCCACTTTGTCACGAAGTGGATTTAGGACTAGAGGTTGCCTACCTAAATAGACTAGACCCTAGTGGAAAGAAAGACTAAGAAGATAGATTTCAGAAGAAAATAACAGTGACTGTGGGAGATGAGGCTATTGGCGTCAAGGGTCGAGAACCGAAATTGACTCTCCCTTGCCACTAAGTGACGTAATGTTTTGCGATAACCTCACTACCTCTAGCTACCAAGACTGGGATAAGGTTTAATACTTAACACCACAGACACCACTTACAGACAACATATAGGTTGAAGTAAGTGACTGATCCAGCCGGAAATTTACAATGGATTTTATTTACACCACACAAAAAAAATTCATATAACATACTACAAAAATAGAATAAACATGCGTGTTCCTACACCTGGAAAGAACATAACAATTAATTTCAAGTGATTAGGTAAGGTAACCCCACAGTCGCCCTCCCCTCAACCTGTAAGGAAGAAAGGTAAGTAATACAACAACATGTGAAGGAGGATCTCGAACACCAGATCCGTCTTTCTCCTAATCAACCTGATATCATGTAAACACGCCCTAACTCCTACTGTCCGTCTGTCTGCAGACGTGTTTCTACACAAATACGTGCCTACACCGCTGCTCCACTATAGGCTAAATATTCTCTGACTATCACCAAGTCCACGACCAGAACCCTTCTATCACCTCCGACACAACTTACAGATGACTTGCTGAGTTCTAGTGTTATGTTCAGTGTCTGTCTGACACTCCTAGTTCCTACAGAAAAAAGCGACTCCTCCACTACTCTCCTTCTCTCCCTCTATTGCAGCTCAGAGGTATTTTTACCCTCTTTCCTCTGACTGCCGTTGTAGCTGCTAACTTGAATTGGCATTCTGGTTTCTCGACTTGGACTCTTCTGCACTACCAAATGACGATTCTGGAAAAATCACAGGCCCCGTTACCCATCTCTTGGGTCTGGGCCGTCGGTGTTATTATGACCGACCAATCACGACACCTCTAGGTCCTGCGCCTAGGTTCAGTGTGTGCTTTATCTGAGCATGAATAGCTCCGAATTTTATTAAGAACCTCTTGTTCTTGCTGAAGAAGTCTGTGCTTCCAGCTCCTTGCTCTCTTGGGTACAAAACTGACTTCTGCACCAGTGACCCGTGTCACCACTCCACTTCTTTCCTGGCTTTGCCGACTCTTCTTCTCCTGAGAAGACCGGCGAACTTCTAGCCGCTCAAGGACTACTGTAGCCCTAGCTGCCACGCCTGGAAAATATCTGCTGTGGACAAAACAATAACAAATATATATCGCACAACAAATTTCCCATATCCTTAACTCCCTTAACTCTCACTCTTCAACACTTAAATCCCAACTCTTCAACCACTTAAGTCTCAAATCTCTAACACTTAAGTTTTTCAAATCTCGAACACTTAAGTTTTCAAATCTTCCATACAGCTCCCATGCTCTAGTATCGCTTCAGCGATTAGTAAACATGCCTACCCCCACTTTCCCTCAAATACTGTCTTATCGACACTCTAATCTCCAGACTCAGCTGGCTTAATCTCTTACATGCTGGCGGCTTAGGTTAGCCCGTCACAACATTCTAACCACTGAATGAACCTGTTGCCAGTAAATTCCTGGCCCTACTATTTAACAATGATCGATGTGTTTACCTGGCTACCAAAATACAATAGACTTCACCAGAGACAATAATCTCCCGTCTCCATGAATTCATCAGTATAAACATATGTCTATTAAATAAGGGACTAATTAAAAATCCCAACTAGACCCGTAACTGCTGACTTCAAAATGTAGGTTTTACCCACACAGAGAAAAATACACAATTTCCCATGCTCTAACATTTAAAGCCACTCGTTCTATTACCACAGCGTTACACAAATTAGTCCGCTGGTAATTTACACACACTTGAACAATTAAATACACACCAAAACCCTAGCGTATTATTCGCTAATATTATAACTCAAATATTGAGAAATCTACACCCACGAGTCTGGAATATTATTTACACCCGATTCTGATAACAGTGGACATTAAAATCTCTAAAGGAACTGAAATCCTATTCTACAATGCATGCCTCGTTATCTCCCTTCTTCCGTTATCAGATTCACCCCACTAAAAAATTAGACACAGCACGTGCTCCTGTACCCCTCTCTCCAAATCCTCGAAAATCACAATGAAATTACGTGCATCGTGTCTCAAAATTATAGTATTTAACATCTACCATCTTTAAGCTTTCATTATCTCATAAAAAGAATGAATGCACTCTGATAATAATTTAGATAAGAGGGAACTCATGGCATGTCCGTTACGAACTAAAATTAATTTAATTCCGCGAGCGTGTTTTACGCTGCACCATTTAAAATCACAAATCCAGGAAAAATTAGATCCCCTGTCTTCTGACAAATAACAGTAATATTCCAATTCCTACAAACAGCTACTCTGCGGAAACTATCAAAATTCCCTACTACCTTTTCACAAAATACCTAATTGCGCTGTCAGTTATAGTCAATTAAAATTATAGCATTGATGGCTCTACTTCTATGAATTAACTTAAACTCCTAGAACCACTCTGCAAAAATCTCATAAACTATTAAAGCTTAATTAACTTCATATTTACCAGCACGAATTTCTCTCGAAAGAGCAGTCGGCAGTTCTTTCCCAAGGCGTAGAAGTTAAACAAAATCTCCCACTTCTGCCAGGGAATCCCGCTTATTTATTACCCCAGACCACGCTACGCGTGAGTCATAGCTAGGCTTTGTTCTTAAGCGGGTCGATCTATGAACCAACCAACGTGCCAGGAATCGCCCACGGTCATTTCTAAATTTAGAACTTACGGTCAAGCGGAAAATTTCCGTTGCTGACCTGTTTCCACGCGCTTAAAACTCCCCCTCTACCCCCATCTGATTTCACCCTTACTAAAAATTATAGCGCGCTCACTGAGAAGAACCGAAAATGCTCTGCCATTATGTTACACTAGAAAATCTCTACATGAACGAATTATCTTAATGAACCAGCGCGCTGGTGCCAGTCTAAAAGTTAAAACTACCATCTTTGCTAGAAACCGTAATTCTTAATCTACAGAAAAAGTCCAAACTCTATTATTATACAAAGAGAAATAAAAAAAACGAATAAGATAAAAAATCCCACCGTAATCTTCCTTAAAAACGTAAATAAATGCAAAATTTAAAGACTAGGGGCCTGTTGTAAATGCAATCACATTAACTTCTCACAGCCGGTTGCGGTGCAATTTGGTGCACACAATTGGCACATGCCATATTTGAAGTGTGCAAAATTTCAAGCTTCTATCTTCATTATTAGCTGAGAAAAACGATGTGGTGCACTACTTTCTGAAGGTCCCTCGTATTTGAAGACTTAAACAGTTTTTATATGTGGCTTTAAAGTAAATACTTCTTCTTCGTTCGTCCTGAAAAGGACGGTGGTTGCGTTGTGTCCGTTTACGCCTAAGCTGTGATATCTGCACCTTTCGGTCGACACATCCGACTTCTGCACGGCATTGTTTAGGACCGGGTTTGCCTTCCCATTTCGATCCACACTCGCTCCGCCAGACTGCACTGCTGCAGACTGTTTCCAGGACCACCACTTGGAGGTGGAGTGCGGTCTTTACCAGCTCTGGTTCGCTGGTCCTGACTCAGGCAGTCAAGCTATGAGTCGCTGACTGCATTCTCTATTGCTGCGTCTTTGGGTCCCTAAAGTAAATACGAAGGTAGCCATTTAATTCAAGAAGGTGCAGGTCTTAGACATCTAGTTCCATTGTTTATGAGAGGAACTTTCAATGGGAGTATATTAGTTTAATCTTCATTCTGGTTCTCAGTACTTGGGTGATAACCTTCATAAGGCACCCTTAGTATATAGGCCAGATATGAGTTGATTGTGACAGAGAATGCAGGAGGATTTTTTCAAATGTATGTACTTCACTTTGCCATGCACGACTTTTGTATTCGTCCAAATAAAATGTTGTTGCTCGTGGACACATCCACTAAGTCATTCGGGAGTCGTTTATCATCTTATCGTTCTGTGCATAAACCCTCGTGTTGTTAGCACAATGAATAATATAAGAAAGTTATTGAAACACCAGACACTCTCTTACAATCCTAACTGTAACAAGGTCAACGTTCAATATTTATACAACAGTCAGAACTGGAACATTTGAACGCCATCACTGAATAAGTCTAGTCTTGATGACTTACAATAGTTTAATAATTATCTCCATCTTTTTATCATGAATGTTTGACAATAATATATTTCACATTAAAAGAAACTTGTTACGAGGGAAGGTCAAAAAGTAATGCCTCCTATTTTTTAAGTATGTAAATACTGCATCGGTGTGCAATTTATAAATTTAGCAGGATTCCTCAAACACTCTTCTGCACTGCATAGCATTACCAACCTGTTTCAGTAACAGGTGGCACCACTGTAACAGTTTAAAAATGGCTGCCAAAGATGTTCGGTTAAAACAACGTTATGTCATAGAATTCCTCAATGCTGAAGGCGAGACCATAGCCATCAACCTCCTGCACCGTTACGAAACTGAAGGAGAAGAGTTTTTATCGAATATTGTGACAGGAGATGAGACTTGGTTTCATTTTTTTTTAACCAGAATCCAAGAGGCAGTCAATGGAATGGCATCACACAACATCGCCGACAAGAAAGAAGTTCAAAAGTTCACCATCTGTAGGGAAAGTTATGGCCTCCGTGTTTTGGGATGAGAAGGGTGTGATTCTTCTCGACTTCTTGGAACAGGGAAACACGGTGAATGCAGACCGTTACATTGAAACTTTGAAGAAGCTTAGAGGTCGTCTTCCGCAACTTTACCCATTAAAAGATCAGAGAACTGCACTACTGTTGCACGATAATGCCACGCCACACACCGCTAAACGCACCATTGATACGATTGCATAATTTGGATGGACATTATTACCACATCCCCCTTACAGTCACGATCTTGCACCTTCTGACTTCCATCTGTTTGGACCACTGAAAGAAGATCTTCGCGGACATCACTTTGAAGACACCGAAACCCTTAAACGCACCGTACGCCAGTGGTTTAGGAAAAAGGACACAAATTTTTACCGTGCGGGGATACATGCCCTTGTGAGAAGATGGACAAAAACTGTAACAAATAACGGAGACTACATTGAGAAATAAATTTTTAAAGTTCAGACTTGGGGCTACATTTCAATGTGAATTTTATCTGTTTTCTTGCCTATTGAATGAAATTAAAAATTACGAGGCATTACTTTTTGACCGTCCCTCGTACATCACAGTTCAGAGTCTACAGTTTATCAGACATTGCACGTCTGTTATTTTACTGTCTTAATGAACATTCATTATCTTTTAGCCAACTGCTTGGCATAATTATTATAGTTACTCAGTATTAATATTTCTGCTACCAGTTCTATTAGGGTCACTGCCTAATATACATATCAAAACTCTGTCTATATTATCAACTCAGTTTTGTCATTACCAGCCAGGCTCTAACAGCCGTTATACATTATCGCCGCGTTCGTATTTCACGAATATCGCTTATAAGAATTATTGTGTTTAAATACTACCGCCTTACATAAATCTGGACTGACTGGTCCTTAAACATATTATTATTTCATAATCTTTGAAAGCACTATATTGACGGTTATACATAATCCTTGGTGGTTCTACCACACAATCCGAAAACACTGTTATATGCCCGAAGGCTACACAAAGACTCTCTGGTTACTAGGACCAGCGCGTCATACAACATTTTACGGGAACCTTATTAATATATTTAGTGGATGTGTTGCATGGTGCGACCATCTGAATCAAGTTAAAACCAAAATGCTCGCAAACCATACAACAATCCTCAACACCCGCGCAAACCTGTCCAGCTTGGTAGAACCTTCCAGGAGTAAAACTCCAGCTGGCATAGCAGTGGGGGTAATCAGGGTACGCAAGCCGCCATACCTCGACAAGGTATTGACACCGGTGATGGCAGAATACTCAGGAGATCATTATGTTTCTATTCGAATACCATAGTTATTGGTGGTGGTGGAACCAGTTCTCTGGAACAAGAAGGGAACTTGGCCTGTGCTTTAATATGAGGACCAACTTTGTATACACTCCATGATACTTCTGGGAACGTGATACATTGTATATCCTTGACCAACAATGAGCGGTATCAGGAATCAGTCTACCAAGAACAACCCCAGAGAAACTACCATTGGCAGCTAAGTGAACTAAATAAGCTGCCAAAAGTGACTTCTTATTCTTATATCAAATATTTCCCCATCACAACCATGATGAAAACTTGTTTTTTTAAAAAAATTACAATTCATTATTCAAATTTTCTAAAACCTTGTAAAACTTAAATGATTATTAAACCTATTATTTGCCACTACTGCAAAGCAGGGGAGGCAACCCGTGACAATCTTTAATTTGGGCTTATCGTCCATTTTGCTAAATATTATAGTTTTAGTGTTCTCAGTATTAATATCCAATCCATATTCATGACTTATATTGTTCACTTGCTTCACCAGTTCTTGTAAATCCTGTTCACTTTCAGCCAACAACATGGTACCATCTGCATATCTAAGGTTGTTTATTGGCCTTCCACTGATGTTCAGTCCTGGTATTTCCTGTATCTGTTTGAAAATTCTTTTGGTGTATAGATTAAATAGGAAGTGGGACAGCACACAGCCTTGTCTGACACCTCTTTTTATGTCCACGTATGGTGAATAATTCCTTCCAGATCTTACTGTGGCAGTTTGCTCCCAATAAAGGTTACTGAGTATTCTTATGTCTTTTCCATCAATACCTATGTCTTCAAAGCATTCAATTATTTCCTCATGATTGACTCTGTCAAAAGCCTTCTTATAGTCAATGAAGCACATGTACATACTTGTTTGGACCTTCATTTGTCTGCTAATATTCTTAGGCAAAATATTGCCTCTCTTATTCCACTGTTCCGTTAAAACCAAAATGCTCTTCTTGGATTTTGCTGTCTACCTTAATAAATATATATATAGGTGCAAAGTGCTTAGCTGTGTGTGCACTTTGACAAATATATATTGCATTACACATGGAGTGACAAACATTGCTCATTATTCACAGCTAATATTAACTCAATGAACTCAAATATGTAAGCACAATATCCGACGACTTTATATTACAAAACTTTAGCATAACAGCAATAACACAGGCAGACTGCCACTTTGGCTATGAATCATCTAAATCATAAGAAAAGCACAATCTACCATGTGCATAATTGTAACTTCATTAAATGGAAAGAATTTCACTATATCTCAATCTACTATCTACTTTCCTTCACCCAATTCGCTTTCTCTCTCCACATAAGTTCTACTCACTCACTCACTCACTCACTCTCTCTCTCTCTCTCTGAAAATAAAGTTCGTTCGTTCGTTCGTTCGTTCGTTCTCTCTCTCTCTCTCTCTCTCTCTCTCTCTCTCTCATATGACATACTACATTTCACCCTTTTTCACAACTGAGCAGTCTTCACCACCACTTTGTTCACAACAACTCAGTCATGCCCATGAACTTAACATCAGTATTTACTGCTACTAATACATTCGTGCTGACAGTCAAACTTAACATTCACTCACTTCAACTCAAACAGTTCATGACATACACCCCTCCCTCTCAAAGTGAAAAACAGTTTTTCACTGGATGGGTGGTAGATATCAGGAACACAACCATCCAAAACCTAAAATTACATGTGTGGGCAAAATCTATTGCATAAGTGTGGACACGTGCCATCTGCAAATAATCAATAATAACATGCTGAAAAAATTACAATTGAAACGAGTTGCTTGGAAAATACAGCAACCGTTTGGCAATAATGATGCAACTCTAATTATGCACAAAAAAATGATAAACATTACATCAATTTCATCAAATTCTTCCATACCAGATAATATCTATTCTATAAACCTGTACTGGATACACAACATACCATCAGAATATAACTTATACAAAAATCAGGCAGAATACAGTTGGCAAAACCATAATCATGTACAAGTATCAGATACTACAATGGAAAGGGTGGTTAAAAAAAACACCCATTTACTAAAAGCAAGTTTTCAAAATCTCGACAAAGAATCTGCAATAACATTTAATTTACCCTAAATGGGAAAAACCATGAAGTTTTACTATTGTAGCAACAACGACCACCTTGTCAAATGCAAATTTGGTGATCTAGATGACTTAAGAAAAGTCAGTGGACAATGGTACATGTCCAGCACAAAATGAGATCCTAAAAAATACCAAGAGAGTTTGGAAACAGCCTAAATAATAGTTAAACACTCTCTCTCACTTTATAGTGGCATATCATGTTTCAGCTAGAAGCAACTTTCTGTCGACATACATGACAGGATGCAGAATTACATCATGTTCCTGCATAAGACATGCACCAATGCCCACTGCAGAGGCATCAGTCCTCAGTACAAAAGGCTTAGCCAAGTCTGGCAGTAGAAGAATGGGCTTGCTGGAGAATACATTCTTGATCTTCCTCAGTGCTCTATCACACTCTTCAGTCCAGACCACCTTGTTCTGTGTGCCCTTTTGAGTGAGCAATGACAGAGCTGCCGACAATGAGGAGAACCTGGGGTTAAATTTATAACAATTTATCAGACCGAGTAAACTATGAACTTGTTTCTTGGCTTGTGGAGGTTGCAAATTCAAATTCACCTGTGTGTTACCAAGGCCTGAAAGGGGAGCAAAGAATAGTAACTATTTTCCCTGCCATGCATGTCACAGAAAGTGACTAAGGAGGGTTGGGCATGGGGCCAGTTACCCCATCATGTAAAAAATTTAAACCACAAAAAACTTCAACAAACATGGACAAGTCAATTAAGGAAAATAGAACACAGCCATCCAAGACAGGGAAGGTCCTCTCGCAGGGAGATCTATGATGCAACACAGAGAAAGTTCAAAATGAGTCTGTGTTACTGACTAACCTTCTTTCTTCTAGGAGAACTTCCAGATTTGGCACCTGGAATGTTCGGACGTTAAACAAACAAGGGAAAGTGGCACAAGTAGCAGCAGAAATGAGATAATATAAAATCGAGGTTCTGGGACTGTGTGAAGCAAAGTGGAAAGGGGTAAACAAGAAGAAACTCATCACAGGTGAATTGGTGCTGTCCTCAGGACATGAAGATGAAAGTTCACACCACAGTGAAGGGGTAGCTCTTATGTTATCTAAAGAAGCACAGAAAGCACTCATTGAATGGGAAGCCGTTGGACACAGAATAATAACAGCTACTTTTAAAACAGCTAAAAAGAAAATAAATGTAAATGTCATCCAATGTTATGCACCAACTAATGACAAAGAAGAGTGTGAAAGAAGCATTTTATACTAGACTACAGGAAATTATGGATAAAGTAAAAAGAAGAGACATCACAATTTTGATGGGTGACATAAATGCAAAGATAGGTACAGTCAACACCGGCTTTGAAGAAGTCATGGGAAAACATGAGCTAGGAATAATGAATGAAAATGGGGAACTATTCTCAAACTGCCGTGCTTCAAATCAACTGGCTATAGGAGGAAGCATGTTTCCACATAAGAGAATACACAAGGCAACATGGATATCACCAGACCATAGAACAGAAAATCAGATTGATCATATATGCATAAACCAGAAGTTAAGATCATCATTGCAGGATGTAAAGGTATATAGAGGAGCAGATGTGGCATCAGATCACAACCTTCTGATAGCCAAAGTAAAAATGAAACTCAAGAAATATGAAATGCAAAATTATAGACAACAATTTAATGTAGGACATCTAAAAAATCAAGAAACAAGAGACAAATTTGCGGTCACAATATCCAACAAATTCCAAGTGCTCCAACAGCTGGAAGATGTAGAGAATACAGAAGACTATTGGCAGCAAATCAAACCTGTATGGAATGAACGAACGAACGAACGAACGAACGAACGAACTTTATTTTCAAAGGGTTGAGAATTGGGCACGCAGGCCCGTCTGACATTCTGCCCTTCCTTTCTCCCGTCTTTTATACTGATTTCATTTATTCTCACATACAATTTACCCATCAATTCAAGGAATTCAACGTTGTACAGGTAAAATAATAGCATACTCACATTCACAGTATCTAATTATAAACATGAAATAAAATATGTTGAAAAGTACAAACTAAGTATTACCATGAAACAAAATATGTTGAAAAGCACTAACATCATCATTAAACCTACACTCGATATTATACCATTTGTTCGGAAAAATAATCATATTAGGGGGGCAGATAATCAGAACTCATAAAGTATTCGAAAAGTTTACGATTGTATGAATAGGGACTGAGGTTGTTATGTTTTAGATAATGTGGAAGATAGTTCCAAAGATGAGCAGCAGAGTAAGCTAAGCTTTTCTTGAATAAGTCAAGCCTAGGCTTGGGCACTTGTATTTTGTTAAGGCGTTGACTGCGTCTTTCACTGTATTTGAACATTGGCCACAGATATGTTGGAGCATTCTGTGACAGGATTTTGTGAACAAATTTAGCTTTGTTGAACAGAAAGCGCTTTCTTAGAGGCAGTATTTTGAGATATTTATATAGATCTACACACTGTGTTTGGCAGTTGTCAGAAACTAGACGCACTGCACGCTTTTGTAGTGAATGGAGTCTTTTTGTGTTGGACATAGAACAACCATCCCAGATTGTGGAGCAATAGTCAAGGTTTGTTTGTATGTGAGATACATAGAACAATTTTCGTGCATCTTCATCTAGGAAATGTTTGATTTTAGCTAACTGGTAAACTTTCTGTGCCGTTTGCTTAGTCAGTGCATGAACATGTGAGTTCCAATTAAGATGCTGGTCAACGACTATTCCTAGAGTTTTATGTTCATTAACGTTTTCAATTGGTGAGGTACCAATATAGATCTGAAGTGTTGTTTTCTCAGAATTTTGTAATTTTTGTCTAGTTGATATTAACATGCACTTTGTTTTAATTATATTAATTAGCATGCGATTTCCGATGCTCCACTTAATCAGATTGTCTGTATCTTTTTGTAACGATAGTTCGAGTGTGTTGCAACTTGTATCACTCGTGTAGATAGTACAGTCATCAGCAAATAGGTCACAGGATGCGTGTTCGACGTGTAATGGAAGGTCATTAATGTATATGGCAAAAAGTAGAGGCCCAAGAATAGAGCCCTGAGGAACGCCGGTATTTATTATGGTTGGGTATGAGCAAGAGTTATTGTAAGAAACTACATGTTTTCTGTCTGACAGGAATGATTTAATTATCGTCACTAGTTGAAGGTTTACTTTTGATGTTTCTAGTTTTCTAATTAAAATAGCGTGATCTATCATATCAAATGCTTTTTTAAAGTCTACAAAAACTGCCCCACATATGTTATCGTTATTAATATTTAAGTGCCAGTTGTCAATCATCTTAGTTAGAGCTGTGTGACATGAATGTTTAGGTCTAAACCCCGACTGACTATCAATTAGCAAGCCGTTGTTAACTAGGTATTGTAGTGTTATTTTATGTATGTGTTTTTCTAGTGGTTTGGATAGCGATGATATTAAGGAGATTGGCCTATAGTTACCAAGGTTATTATTGTCGGAAGAGCCAGGTTTTAAGAGAGGATATACCTTAGCGACTTTAAAGTGCCACGGAAAGTAGCTCCGTGCGATACATTGATTGTATATGTATGTAAGCGAATCACTAATAGCTGGAGCCGCATAACGCAGTATTCGATTACTGACTCCGTCAAGTCCTGATGAGTTATTATCTTTAAGTCCTAGAAGATAGTTATACACTTCATTAACTGTCATAAACGGAATGTTGGATGGGATTGTGTTGGTACATTTGTTCTCACAAAATACTGACAGCCTGCCTAAGTCACAAGGTGAATTTGGTATTGTAGATTTAAGACTGTTTATTTCTGCCTGAAGGTAATTGCTGAAGTCTGTGGGAGTAAATGAAGTATTAGGGGTTGACGAGACTGACAGATTTCGCTTGTTCGCTAAGGTATTGATTGCTTTCCATATATCTTTACTGTTTGTTTTGTTCTGAACCAAATTTTTAAAGTAATTCTTTTTTTCTCTACGAATTAAATATTGCACGTTGTTCCTCTGTTCTCTGTATATGTTAAAGTCCTTGTTTTTGTGAGCTTGATCTCTCTGCCTCATGGCGTCTAGCACTGCTTGTGTGATCCAAGGAGATTTGACCTGTCGTTTCACACGAACTTCTTTAGTTGGTGCGTGGTTATCAAACACACAAAGAAAGATACGTGTCCAATGGGCAATGGCGTCGTCGGGATCAGAAAGCTGGTAAACACTGGCAAGAGGTGCAGTTCGCAAATCATGTAAAAATAGTTCACGGTTGAAATGTTTAAAACTTCTAAATTTAATACTGATATGTTTATTTCTTGGAGCTTTATATTTATTCTTTGACCACGTGCAACATATAGGGTAGTGGTCACTCATCGCGACAGTAGGAACAGAGCATTCTATAATATTGTCTGCACAGGTGACGTAGATGTGGTCAATTATTGTGGATGATGCATTTGTTACCCTGGTAGGCTGGTTGACTATTTGTTTTAGGTTGTAAGATAGGATGATGTTTTCCCATGTTTGGTTTATGTTGCGCATGTCGATGTTGAAATCGCCTAGAAGAATAATTTCTTTGGCAGTGGTAAATACTTTATCCATCATAGTGGTGAAATCTTCATACCAGATGGCTCCTGCACTGGGATTTCTATAAAGATACCCGACTAGAAATTGTCCCTGAGTCGGTAGTTTTATTTCTAACCATATGCACTCGGTCTCTGCTGTCTCTAAATCGCTTCTGCGGCGATAACTAATAGAAGTGGAAATATATACTACAATACCTGTTTCTAGCTTTCTACTTGAGTCTCGCCGAACTGTTTTAAAACTATTTAGGGCAATTTCACCATCTGATATTTTGTCGTTTAAGCGACTTTCGGAAAGTCCAAAAACATGAAAATTTTTATTTAGAATTTGTGTAAGCTCAGGAAGTTTGCCTAATAAATGGTAAATGTTCAGGTGGCCCAGCCGTAGACCATCCTTAATTAGCCATTGTGTCTGATAGGTATGCATTTTATTTTGGCGAGTGGTTTAAAAAGGAAAATAACAAAAGCAATTTTAAATACGAACCCACGAAAATTTAAACTAATTAACGTCACCAAGTAAGTGAAAATGCAAATGTTAGTACTTAACGTACGAACACTTGGTACAAGTATTGCTAAAAAATCACAAGTAACTGAAATTGTCAGTAGTATATTAAAATAGTCACACAACAGTAGGCACGCACGTTTTCACACCACAACACTAAAATTCTAACAAAGTAATTAAGCAATACTGAGAGGATACGAATTAAAAAAAAGTAAAATGAAAAAATCTTGCAAATTATGAAAAGAACTGTCGAAGGCCTGTAGCCAATGAAATTAAAGTGTTTTGAGAAAGTAACAAAGTACTTATTACTTTATGCGTCACAGTAATCAATTAATTTTTCAGGGGAGAGACGGCTTTGGTCGCAGGGATTAAGTCAATGAAAAAAAAAAATGAGTGGATTAATCATCGATAATGGATGTCTCTGTCAGGTACATAGTAAGGCCCGCGTTGCACAGACATCATTAGTGCTTGGCTGAGTGATGCTGGACTGAATTGCATCAGGTAGCCAAGTTCTGGGTTCCACTGAGCACGATCAGAAAGGCTACGGGAGGAAGCTTGACGACTGTAGATTTCGTCTGCAGTGGTTACAACACTTGTAGGAGATTTTTGGGTCTGTGACATTGTGGCACTGCTTCTTGAACTGTCATATAATGTGTTTGTGAGGGGCTGTCTTATAGGTAGTTGAGGAAACATAACATCGTAACGTTCGGCTTCCTGGCTGTAGGTGGCGTTCTGTTTGTTGTTAGGTACTTTGTTGGTTACAGGAGCGCTTCTTTGAGGGGCGGGTAAGGTGTGTTGTGCATTTTCATGAAGGGCTGATCTCATGGTAGATCGGTTTGCGTTCTCTGTGTCTGGTGGGTTGTCGTGTTGCGTTCGCTGCGGGTACTTGATGTTTTTTGCTAGAATGCTGCTACCTAGTTTTGATGTATGTATTTGATCTATGTAAAGGCGTTTCTTTGGTGCTCCAGAGTTGCTTGTGAAGAAAGGAGTGTTGTTGATATAGCCAATGTTGTTGTGTTCACAATAGCTCTGGATTGTCTTGTTGTTGGTGTCGGCTACGCGACGTTGGAAGCCATAGCAAGGTGGAATAATGGATGACATAAAAATGGAGGTGTTAGGAAATTTTTGTTTTATTGTTGTGGCCAGTTTGGAAATCGCCGAAGGGTTAACGCTGTGTCCATTCATTATGTCGTTGATCCCTACATGTACTGTTGTTCTTGTAATATTATGATGTATGTCGAACCTATGAATTCTATCAATTAATCTTTCAGTTCCAGCTCCAGGTATCGCTAAAACTGAGACAGTTTCCTCTTTTGAAGTAGACATCCGATCATTGTAAATGCCTTTTAGGAGAGAGTCGCCAATTATAACATGTGTTGTTTTACTACATGGTTGTTGATTCGGCTTTCGTTTTGATTCTTGTTGCCGCCATTGATTTTCCTCGTGTGAATCGTCCTGAATAGTCTGGGTGTTTTCATCGGATGGTTGTGGTGTCAGTATCTGATCTGGTAGCGGCGTTAGTGCTTGTTCATTTTGTACTGAACTCTGGTTAAGGGCGGTAAACCTGTTGCTTACTTTTACACTAATAGGGTAAGCTTCGTGCGCACGTGTATCCTCAACTTTTTTGATGTTACGTTGGTGCTCCTTGCGGCGTTTGTTTGATGTATGTTCTTTGGATGGATCTCCAGAAGCATCAGGTACTATAAGAGTATGTTCCGAGTGCTTTGTTTTATAAATCGAAAAATCGCTTCGTAGTTGCTCGACGACGTGTTTCATATTGGAATTATCTTCTCTCAGATGCAGTATTTCCTGTTTGAGTAGTTCGTTTTCTGTGCTGATTGATTTATAGACATTAGTCGTCAGATCGGCAATTAGTGTTCGAAGGGTGTCCTCCATTTTTAGCATCAGCTCCTGGCAGCACTGCGCATTTATCATGTGAGTGACTTCTGGGTGATTTTCACGTGATAATGTTTCATCTGTTTGTGTGCTAGTGTCTTTAGGGCCCATTGGATATTCTATGGCCAGTATAGGTTGAGAAAATGGAGTATTTGCTACTGTGTCGCTCATTGGAAGGTCGCGTGCTGCGGGAGGCAAAGTGGATGTATTTGTGGGAGAGTGTATGCTAGAGTTAATGTTGATGATTTCGCTATCAGCAGATGAGACGCTGTCAGCTGATGATGTGATGTCTATTGCGAGCTGAGGTAAACATATTGTCGAGTCCAATTGTGTGGTACAAATTATGTTTTGTGCAGACTCATTTAAACTGACAAAGTCCGTTGCCAGCCATGATTCAATAACAGTAGGAGTTGCTTGGACCATTATCTTGTTTTTTGTATGATAAAGGTGCACAGATAGTAGTGGTGTTGTGATGAAATCTTCTACAAAGGCACCTTGTTTATCTGCTCTCGTCTCGACATGGTCATTCTGGTAGTGTTTGGTACACGTTGTGCGAAATGCCTCATAATGATATGTATTGTGGAAGAGTACAGTAGCACATTTACCGTCATTTGCTACTTTAAAGGTTAAATCCGACTCTTTGTTACATCCACGCAGTTTAACGCGAACAGCTCTGCTTTGGTCTAGGCTGTAATTTTTCATAGAGGTCGGGCGCAATCTACAGACACGTGAAGAAATAATGAGGAAAAGGGAAAGACAACAAAAAGATGGATAACAACAGAAACCATTAATAAGATAAAAGACAGAAAAAAAAAGAAAGCAGATTTAAACACAAGCAAAACCAAAGGTTCCAAAGCCAATGTTCAAGAAGTGTAAACAGAAGCAAACAAAGATGTAAAAAGAAGTATCAAAAGAGACAAGAGGAGTTGGCAAGAGAGGCAGAAGATGCTGCAGCCAAAGGAAATATGAGAGAACTGTATAACAGCACAAAGAATTTAACAGGGAAATACAAGCAAACAAGTTGCGTCATAAAAGACAAGAATGGAAAACTGCTCAGCAATATACAGGAGCAAATGAAGAGGTGGGCAGAATATTTTGAAGACCGTCTCAATAGACCAGCTCCACAAAACCTCCCGGACATCCAGCCAGCAGAAGAAGAACTACAAATTAATGATGAAAGACCAACGAAGGAAGAAATAAAGGAAGCCATAAAGCTTCTAAGAGATGGAAAAGTGTCTGGACCTGATGACATTCCAGCAGAGGCCATCAAGCAGATATCAACACGGCTACAGAGATGTTATATAGATTACTTGGTAAAGTCTGGGAAAAGGAAGAGATACCAGCAGAATGGAAGGAATGATATCTGGTTGTTGCCTAAGAAGGGAAATTTACAAAAGTGCACAAATTATAGAGGAATAATGTTACTATCAGTGCCAGGAAAAGTATTAAACAGGATTATCCTTGAAAGATTAAAAGAGTCCATAGACAAGAAACAGAGATGAACAAGCAGGTTTTCGAGAAAACAGATCATGTACAGACCAGATAGCTACTTTGAGAATAATAGTTGAATAAAGTCTGGAATGGAATTCACCACTATACATCGGATTTGTGGACTACGAAAAGGCATTTGACAGTGTAGACTAAGAATCACTTTGGAAATTGGTGAGGCATTATGGAGTTCCCCTGAAGATCATTAATTTAATAAAGAAAACATATGAAGACATGAAATGCAGAGTTCTTCATGAAGGACAGCTTACAGAACCGTTTGGGATAAGAACAGGAGTGTGACAGGGATGGGATGTCTCTTGTCTCCATTTCTTTTCTTACTAGCAATAGACTGGGTTATGAGAACATCAACAACACACAGCAGAAATGGAATCCAGTGGACTTTGACTAAGCAGTTGGATGATCTGGATTTTGATGATGACTTGGCTCTTCTGTCCCATAACCGTAATCAGATGCAGGACAAATTAAAAACACTCAATGAGAGGTCAAGGCAATACACAGGAAAAAGACAAAAATAATGAGAATAAATGCAGGTAATGATAACAAGGTTGAACTTGAAGAAACACCAATACTGGATGTAGAATCGTATACATATATTAGCAGCAATATAGACAAAGTTGGAGGGGCAGACAGTGATATGAAAATAAGAAGTCAAAAAGCAAGAGGAGCTTTCATTGCAATGGGAAATATATGGAGGTCAAGAGAAATTTGATCCAACACGAAAATAAGAATCTTCAGCTCAAATGTGAAGTCAGTCCTATTGTATGGCTCTGAGACATGGAGAGCAACAAAAACAACAACCAAAAAGCTATATACTTTTATAAACGGGTGCTTGCGTAGAATTGAAGGACTGAAATGGTATGACAAAGTCACAAATGTGGAATTGATGACAAGAACTAGACAAGTGCCAGTGTAACAAGAGTTGAGAAGAAGATGCTGGCAATGGATAGGACACACGTTGAGGAAACCTGTTGATAGCATTACAAGGCAGTCCTTGTTTAAAGGGTATTGATTGATTGACTGATTCTTTTATGACTTTGTAAGTTACCTGTTACATCACACTTCTGAGGCTTCTATCCTGAATGTATTCTTTTATGTCTTTCTAGGTGACTTTCTAGGTTACCTGTCTGAGTAAATGCTGCTCCACAAACTTGTAAGGCTTCTCTTCTGTATGTGTTCTTTTATGACTTTGTAGTTTACCTGTCTGAGTAAATGCTGCTCCACAAACTTGTAAGGCTACTCTCCTGTATGTGTTCTTTTATGACTTTGTAGTTTACCTGTCTGAGTAAATGCTACTCCACAAACATCACACTTGTAAGGTTTATTTCCTGTATGTACTCTTTTATGACGTTGTAGAGTACCTATGTGAGTAAATGCTACACCACAAACATCACACTTGTAAGGCTTCTCTCCTGTATGTATTCTTTTATGACTTTGTAGACTACCACCCTGAGTAAATGCAGCTCCACAAACATCACACTTGTAAGGCTTCTCTCCTGTATGTATTCTTTTATGACTTTGTAGATTAATGCTCACAGTAAATGCTGCTCCACAAACATCACACTTGTAAGGCTTCTCTCCTGAATGTATTATTTTATGTATTTTTAGACCAATGTTCACAGTAAATGCTGCATCACAGACATCACACTTGTAAGGTTTATTTCCTGTATGTATTCTGTTATGAACTTGTAGGCCACCTATGTGAGTAAATGCTGCTTCACAAACATTACACTTGTAAGGCTTCTCTCCTGTATGTATTCTTTTATGACTATGTAGATTACTACTCTGAGTAAATGCTGCTCCACAAACATCACACTTGTAAGGCTTCTCTCCAGTATGTATTCTTTTATGCTTTTGTAGAATACTGAACACAGTAAATGCTGCTCCACAAACATCACACTTGTAAGGCTTCTCTCCTGTATGTTTTCTTTTATGACTTTGTAGAGTACAACTCTTAGTATATGCTGCTCCACAAACATCACACTTGTAAGGTTTCTCTCCTGTATGTATTCTTTTATGTTTTTGTAGACTACTGCTCAGAGTAAATAATGCACCACAAACATCACACTTGTAAGGCTTCTCTCCTGTATGTATTCTTTTATGACTTTGTAGGTTGCATGTCTGAGTAAATGCTAATCCACAAACATCACACTTGTAAGGCTTCTCTCCTGTATGTATTCTTTTATGACGTTGTAGGTGACCTGCCTGAGTAAATGCTGCTCCACAAACATCACACTTGTAAGGCCTCTCTCTTGTATGTGTTGTTTTGTGTTGCTGGAGGTTATCTTTCACAGAAAATGATGCACCATTAATGTCACACTTGTAGGACTTGTCTTTCTCTATATTCTTGTGAGACTGAGTGCTTAAATCACTGCAAGCAGCAACAGCTCTGTCAGTCACACAAAGCTGAACATTTATCTCAGTGGCAGAAAATGGTTTACTACAATTTATGTTACAGACTTGATTTTTACAAACTGATGTATTACTGTGTAGGTTGTCAAACATTGTAGCTGTCCTTTCCTGACTGTTGATGAGGTTCACTGATGTATTACTGTGTAGGTTGTCAAACATTGTATCTGTCCTTTCCTGACTGTTGATGAGGTTCACTGATGCTTCATTACAAGTGAGTCTCAGGTTGATGCTATCTTCTCTTGCTACATCAGTAAAAGTGGCATCTTCAATCTTAGTAACTGCTTCATTCATGTTATTTGGACTGCCCTGTGGTAACACATTCTGAAGATCACCGCATTTATTATCAAACTCCCAGCGTTCATCTCTGTGTACTGTTGTCATATGCTTATCTAGGACATCAAGTTGGAAGAAATGACTGTTGCACTGGTGACAAGAATAAACACCTGTAATAATAAAAATAATGAGCAAAGATAAATAATGAAATGCATGTCTTATATGTTTAGTTAAAATTTGTTATCAAAATGTAGTAACAAACACATAAGCACAATTTCCTGATAATTATGTGATTGTTATTTAGGATCAACATCATTACAATCCAGGCAAACCCATTGGTGCTAAGTCTCCCTCAGCAAATGTTGAAGTGTATGAATGCTTACTGTATTGTTGTATCCTAACTATACATGTCAGCTGCATCCTCTCATATGTCATACCTGCTAGTCTTATGTTTAGTGCCACATTCCAGCTAGCTTAGCCTTGTTGATTCATCTATTGCAGTGTTGTTTTCTAACAGATGATCATTAACTGTCCTCAGTATCTCTCCCTTGTGCAGGACCAGTGTCCCCGCTACGGGTGGGTGTGAATCTAGCCAGCACTCTTATTGCCATGTCATACACCTGAATGACTTGTACAGTAGATTCACACCAGCTTCTGAAGATTCAAGGCCTCTATAAATGTTTTCTATGCATGCAACAGACATCCATTTTGAATCTTTAAAAGCATGGACTGAGAGTGTGACACAATAACTACCCTGGTTACTGCAGTAACAGCCTCTATCTCCATTATGTATATATATTAAGCAAGTTTAATTAAAGTTTGTAAACAGATTTAATTCTCTAAGAAAGGCCCACTCGCTGCTTAGTATTAAATGTTATACTGTGCAGATATTTAAATCATGTAAACATATGTAGCCAAAATATGAATTTAAAATAATAACTCTGCTATTATACATACCTTTCTCATCTCCAAATAAGCATAACTGTTGTTGACTTTCTGGCATGTCCAAGAAGTCAGTATACTGTATCTCAGTTTTAGTACAGCTGTTGTCACAATCAGCCTGAAACAATTTAGGATCAATCCTGGTATTATGATACATCATCATTATCACTTTTAGCTGCCTAAACAGTCTAGGTCTTCAACAAATGTCTGCCAACTCATCTTGTTGTATACTATCAGCTCAAGGTATCTCCATGATGTCTGCCAACTCCTCTTGTTGTATACTATCAGCTCAAGGTTGTCTCCATGATGTCTGCCAACTCATCTTGTTGTATACTATCAGCTCAAGGTTGTCTCCATGATGTCTGCCAACTCATCTTGTTGTATACTATCAGTTCAAGGTTGCCTTCATGATGTCTGCCAACTCATCTTGTTGTATACTATCAGTTCAAGGTTGTCTCCATGATGTCTGCCAACTCATCCTGTTGTATACTATCAGCTCAAGGTGTCTCCATGATGTCTGCCAACTCATCCTGTTGTATACTATCATCTCAAGGTTGTCTACATGATGTCTGCCAACTCATCCTGTTGTATACTATCAGCTCAAGGTTGTCTACATGATGTCTGCCAACTCATCCTGTTGTATACTATCAGCTCAAGGTTGTCTCCAGTTCTCTACTATGTGTGTTTTTGTGTCTCCCAAAACCTCTTTTACCCTGGACATTTCAGAATGCTATAAACTATAGCTATATAATTGAACGGCCTTGACACTGGAGTTGAAGATTGATATTTTTGTGTTGGACTTGATTTCTCTTTGTATTTATGACACTTGTAATACACAGTTTTTAAATGTAGGGGAGATAACATTTTTCTGCAATCATTTTCTCATTATAGCCATCACTCATGCATACATTCAAAGACATACTCACATGCACATACACAAATAAATACATACACTTATGTATATGTTAAACATACACTTACGTATACGTGCACAGACAAATGCTCATGTACATACTTATAAACATGCACATACATAAATATACAGAGCACACAATTATTGTCTACATGAAATAAGACCCTATATGGGCACAGTGAACTTTCAAGCACAAAAAAAACTTCACATTCCACTTCCGTCTACTACAGGGGTAACACGCATTTTTGCTTACCTCAAACCACACAAGCCTGATACGTCCTTTTTAGGATGAGACACAGTGAAGACATCCTTCGAACTACACAAGTTCTCAGATAAGTTGATATTTTTTATCCATCTTCAGTGTTAGCTTATTGCAGTTAATTTTAGAAAATAAAAATAATAGAAATTAAATAGCGCCACGTGGCAATTCTTTGAGTGAGATCAGGCAGCCATCTTGAAAGACATATTTAAGTGGTGAATAATTTATACTTTTGTTGTTAGTATTAGAGTAGGCCTATTGTAGTTAAGGTTAAGTATTAGGGGACTATTTAATTTAAGAATCGTAGTGGGGAAAAGATATATATAACAAAATAAGCCAAAAGCCAAAGATTACATATAATATTCAATCATCAGAATATAATTCAAAGACAACAAATAGTAGCATACTAAAAGACAGGGAAAATAACCAATGGTAGTATTCACCAGAAAACAGTCCGGGGAAGGAAAAGCGATGGCCAAAACTCCAGAAAAAGACAAAACTTTAAACCGGACAGAAAGAAACAGGACCACAAACCCTGAAATCAGAAAAACAGAACTAAAGGACACAAGTGAAACAATAATGGAAAATCGGGAAGGAGGCGCAGAAGGAAAAACAACAAAAAGCAGAATCAACAAAGGAGAAAGATCAGGAACCAGCACAGCGAACGGAAAGAAAGGACCCAGGGAAAAGGATAATCAGGACAGCCAGGTAAATGCGGACAAAACAAGTCATGAAACCAGAGGAGAGGACAAAGAAGACTCCAGCCGAAAGGGAACCCCCGAAAAAGTGAAAATAATACAAATAGCTGGAACGGAAGCCACGCTTCGATCTCTCCCGGACGACAAAATTCTGGTGATCCTAGAAAAAAATCATCGACAAAAAAGCCATTGCCAAATTGCAGAAACATAACAGTGGGATAATACTCACACTAAATGTAACAGAAAAAAACTAAAAATTTACTGCTAGAACTGCAAGACAGACCAAGGATGATTCAACTGGCCCACAACATCAAAATACAAATAGAGATGTTAAAAGAAACCAGAAAAAGTGTGATAAAAGGCATAAACCCAATCCTGACAGGGGAAGAAGTGTTAAACAATCTGTCCAAACTTAACCCAGATTTAAAGCTGGTGCACGTTGAACGTATACAAGTGAAAGGGAGTATAGTAACCCGTGATAGTGATTACAACAGAAGGTAGGGAACCCCTCAAGACGGTACTATTTGGGAAAGCACAAAAAACACAGAAGCCTTCATTCCACCAGTGCTGCAGTGCTCCAACTGCATGAAGTTTGGAAATGGCTGACAAAGTTGCAGGGAGAAGGCAGTATGTAGGTTTTGTGTGGGGGCACACCCTTTCACACAATGCGAAAAGGCAAAGTCAGATACTGACTATAAAAAGGAAAATGCAAACAGAAAATGCATTAATTGCAAAGGAAACCATAGCGCCAGATTCCAGGGCTGCCCAGTATATCAGCAGACCAAAAAAGCATTGAGGGAAGCTATAACAACCCAAACCCCTTTCAAAACGGTCATTAAAGAATTAAAGGAAAATGATACTTATACGAGCAATAAAGTTATAACAGAAATTAAGAGTGTGCAAGAAGATGTCAAAATGATTAAGTCACAGATGGCAAAAGAAAGTAAGAACAAGTTAGAAAGTAGTAAAATAGTACCAAAAAACCAGTCAGATGATTCAACTACATCCTCGGATGACATAAGTGCACTGAAAAGTGCAGAGGCAGTGCTTCAAGAAGTGAAAGGCATACAGCACCAAATTTCCCAGGATATAGCTAAACTGACTGTACTGAAAGAAGAAAATGAAATGATACTAGTCAAACTGTCTGAACTAAAAGAAGAAAGTGAAATAATACTAAAAAGAATGGAAAGTGAAAAACAGAAGATTAACATAGGGAGAGAAGGGAATGTAGCATTGGATGAAAATAGGAAAGTGGTCAAAAAGAACAAAAGGCAACAGGAAAACAAAAGCAACCTAGAAGAAACTATCAAAGAAACTATCAAAAACCATTCTGAGGCACTTTTACCACACTTAGCGGAAGAAGTTAGGGATATAATGACAAGTATAAGAAAGGATTTTCTTGAGAACTTGATGGATAGTGGGTCCACAAGTACAGGAAATGCAGAATAAGAGCAAATTTGATAGTTAACCAAAATAAAAAGTATACTAGATGATGTTAAAATTCAATTTAGAAAGATTTAGAATTATCCAGTGGAACTGTAGGGGTATTTAAAAAAATTTTGCACCCCTACTATCAGAGACTGGAGGAAATACTGATATATATGCTCTTCAAGAGACCCATTTAAACCCAAACAATAGATATAGTTGTAAGGGCTTTAAGATACTTAGACACGATAGGAAAGAAGGTAGAGGAGGAGGTGTTGCAGTCTTAGTTAGCGAAAAATTTAAAATCATAGACTGGGAAGTATTTAATACAACCAATATAGAAGGTATCCAGGTTACTATAGCAGCTGAACCAAACAATCTAACAATTCTAAATGTATATGCTAAAGATGGCACAATTAAAGATGAAGAAATACTAGCCATAAGCACCAGACTAGGCCCCAAAACAATCATAGTAGGCGATTTTAATTCCCATCATTGTGCTTGGGGTGGACAACATGCAGATAATGCAGGAAAATGCCTACTTGACTTCATAGAAAACAATGAACTACTAATACTAAATGATGGATCTGCAACAAGAATTAATCCACAAGCTAATAGGGCAGACTCAGCAATAGACATAAGTATAGCAACTAACAACCTAGCGAATGTAAATTGGGAAGTGCTACAAGACACAAACTCTCATCTGCCCATTATAATAACCATGCATGAAAATGTCATTCCAAACCCAGAACCAGAGAAACCTACCTTCAACTATAAAAAAGCAAACTGGGAAGCTTTCCAATCAGAGCTGGAGGTGATGGAATATAAAGACATGGAATCAGATGATACTGACTTGTGGGCAGAAACACTGACCAATGAAATTCTGAAAATAGCAATAAAATATATACCAAATAAAAATATGCCTCAGCACCTTAAACCAATAAATAACATTACCAAGAAAAGAAAAACTCAGTGGAATAAAGAACCAGTTGCCTGGTGGAATAAAAGCTGTACAGAAATTCATGAGAGAAGAAAAAGGGCATTACAAAAATATAGAAATAACAAAACAGAAGAAAACTATGATGAGTATAAACTTATTAGGAATGAATCTAACAGAATAATATTTAAAGCCAAAGAAACTAACTGGAAGGAGTTTTGTCAGTCACTTAAACCTAGCACTCAAATTAAAGAAGTATGGAAAAAGCTTAAGGCAATCAAAAGGAACAATAAGAAAACAATAATGCCAACAATCAAACTACCAAAGAGAGCAGAAACAGATAAAGAAAAAGCTAATTCCCTTGCCGAGTATTTCTATAAAGTCAGTGCAAAAAGTAGTCTTGGACAGGAAGAAAATGAGAGAAGAGAAAGACTTAGGATACAGTTTTCAAAAGAACTACCAGATCAGATAGACGAAACAAACTATTTAGATGCTGATATAACAGAAGAAGAAGTAACTAATGCAATAAAAGATAAATCTAATACGGCCTCAGGGCAAGATATACTTAGTTATGAAATCCTTAAGAAAGTACCCAAAAGAACTATAAACATAATAACTTCCCTTTATAATAAAATCTGGAGCTTAGGAAAGATACCAAAAGCATAGAAGGTAGCTATGATAGTACCCATCCTAAAACCCAATAAGGAAGCCCATGATGTAAGTTCATATAGGCCTATCTCCTTAACATCACAACTAGGTAAAATACTGGAAACTGTTGTTAACAAAAGATTAAAATTCTACCTGGAAAAAAATCAGTTATATAGCCCAAACCAGTCAGGGTTTAGAGCAGATAGAAGTACAGCAGACCAGCTTGTAAGATTAGAACACGATGTAAAGCTAAGGTTCAAGAGAAAAGAGAAAACAGTAGCAGTTTTTCTAGATGTCACAAGAGCATATGATGAATGCTGGCGAGATGGAGCTCTTTACAAAATGAAAAAGATTGGCATTATTGGTAAAACCTATAATAATAATAATAAATTCTTTAAGCACCAAACACGGCGCATAAGGCAGAAACCAGTGCTCTCCAGGTTGTTCGTTGTGACGCCACTCCTCTTAGCTCTTGCACATTATTTAGGCCCAACGTTCTTCCTTCTCTTATTATTGTTCTTCTGAGTGTTCCTTTTGGTCTTCCTTTTTTCCGCTTACCCTCAGGAACCCAAGTGAGCGCCTGTAGTGGTATTCTGTTGTTTTGCATTCGTAGGACATGACCGATATATATGACCATCGTCTTTTCCTTATATAGTCGGAGACATATTTCTGCCTAGAGTCTTCTCTTATTTGTCGATTAGTCTTGAATTCTTTCCAACTGATGTTCATGAGTTTTCTAAGATATTTGTTCTCGAATGTATTCAGCTTGTTCTCCAATGATTTTGTTATTTTCCAACTCTCACAGCCGTATGTTAACACTGAGATAACATTTGAATTAAACAGACGAAGCTTGGTATGTATAATTCAATGATCGTAATTTCCAAATGTTAGATAATCTATTGAAGGCGCTAGCTGCCAAAGCAATTCTAGTATGGATTTCTCTTGTTGTGTCACCATCCTCAGTCATTTTTACTGCCTAAATAATTGAAACTCTCAACTTTCTGTAGTTTTCCCCCGTTCAAGATGATATCAAAGGTCTCGTTAGAAAAGTTCATAGCTTTAGTTTTAGAGGCATTTATTTGGAGACCTATTTTAACCGAGAGATGACACAAATTATTTATTGCTTCTTGGGATTGTCTTGGTGTTGAACTTAAGTATGCTACATCATCTGCGAAATCCAGGTCCCCCAGGAATTTTCCATTTGTCCATTTTATACCCAATTGTTCATTGTGGGTATAGTTTCTCATAACCCAATCAATAGCTATTCCAAAAAGTAGTGGTGACATAATACAGCCTTGTTTCACCCCTGTTTCTACTGTAAACCATTCTGTATTCCCTTTATTTGTTCTAACACAACATCTTGCATTATAGGTATATAGAAAACTTTTTACAGAACTGGTATTTTGCGGTACAGGTTAACAATGATAAGTCAGATATATATGAACAACAGAATTTAATTCTTCAAGGATCAGTGATTTCACCAACAATTTTCACTATAGCTGTAAATGACTTAGCAGATGAATTTAACGACATTAAGAATGCAATATCTCAATTTGCAGACGACTGTGCCATTTGGCGATCTGGAAAAAACTTGGACCATGTTTTCAAAAAACTTCAAAATCAAATAGACAAAGTTTCAGAGTGGATGAAAAGTTGGGGCTTCCAAATTAATGTAAACAAAACAGTAGGTATGATTTTCAGTAAAGGAAATTTAAAAAAAAATAACAAAATCAATATAACCATTAAAGGACAGAAAATATGTACCTCCTCAACAACAAGATTTCTGGGCGTAACTTTAGATAAACAACTAAATTATAATAAACATATAGACAATTTGGTAGAAAGCTGTAGGGGACCCCTAAATATACTAAGGATTGTCAAAGGTAATGGATGGGGGGCCAGCAGTAAAACAATGCTTATGTTCTACAAGTCTTTCATCAGGGGGAAACTGGATTATGCCAGCATAGTCTATGACTCAGCTGCAGCTTCTAACAAAGCAAAACTGGACGGGATTCAAAATGCAGCCATGAGAACCATTACAGGTGCATTTATATCAACACCAGTAGAAGCGCTAGAAGTAGCTCTTGGCATACCTCCCCTTGATCTAAGACGGAAAGAACTGAGAATAAATTATTGGAGTAAAGTAACACAAGAAGTGACCCACCCAGCACATAAAGCATTTGTCAAAAACCAACCAAGTGTATGGGACGTCCCCTTAAATAAAGATAGATATCCAACAGGGTGGAGAACGATAGAAGACCTAACGCAGTTCAAAGAACTATCAAACACAATTGAAAATAGTAATAAATATAGAAGCAAAATACCACCTTGGGAACTAAAAACACCAATCATAGACTACTCACTTACAGAAAAGATCAAACAAAACATAGAAGATAAGGAAGCCAAAATGATAAGTAGAGAGTTCATAAATCAACTAACTAAACAAAGTCTGGCCGTATACACTGATGGATCCAAGGGTGATAGTGGCCAACTAGGTGCTGGAGTTGTAATACCAAAATGGGGAATAAAAAAGAGCTACAGTGTAACAGAAGGGGCTTCAATTTTTACCACAGAGATGGTAGCAATTCTTAAAAGTTTAGAAATAATCAAAGATAACCCACCAAAAGCTGTTACGATATTTACGGACTCACTATCATCACTACAAGCACTAGAACACCCAGGTAAATGTAGCCGGCCAGACATAAAGGAAGAAATTCTAGCAATTAACACATCACTAGGACACAGAGGATGTAGTGTGAGGCTAGTGTGGGTTCCAGCACACATAGGTATTGCTGGCAACGAGTTGGCAGACCAGAACGCCAAGAATGGAAGAACAAGTAAAAACAATATAAAAGCAGGACTAGGAAGGTCGGAGATCAAGAGCCAAGTGAAGATAACTATAAACGAGGAATGGAAGACAACATGGAAGAAAAGTAGAAAAGTCAGACACGCGTTCAAACTGCTGAAAGAACCAACAAGGACGTGCCAGGTCAGAGAAGAATTAAAGATACCATCAAAAAAAAAATTGTGGCGTCTCCGTCTCGGTGCAGCATACTTTATGGTAGAAGAACCACACTGCCAAGAATGTCAGGAAGAGAATGACATAGACCACTACCTGATCCACTGTAAAAAATATGAACAACAAAGGCTTGAATTAAAAACTTACTATAGAAATCACAATATAGACTTAACAGGTGAACGAACGAACGAACGAACTTTATTTTCGAAGGGTTGAGAATTGGGCGCGCAGGCCCGTCTAACATTCTGCCCTTTCACTCTCATTTATCTTGCATACTATATCCTTTTATTCCCACATGTTACTTTAAGCATTAATTTAAAGGCATGCAACATTATAAAGTTAACATAACAGCATTCATTTACAGTATACAATCATAATAAAAAATGAGTAGGTTTTTTTTTTGTTTTTTAAATAAACAAGATAGTGACTGAAGAAAAATAATAATAATAAAAAATAAAATAATATAAACAAAACAATAAATAAATAAGTTATGTATACCGACACTCACTTATGCGGTCAAAACGTCTAATCTGTAGTATTTTTGAATGTGTCATCAATCCTCAATACAAAAATTACAAAAACACATTCTCGCTTACATCCATACATTCTTGGCGGAAATTGAAATAATAGTAATAACACTTTCTTGCGCACTTCTGTAGCAGAAAAAGTCTTTCAGCAGTTTAAAAAAAAAAAAAAAAATTATATCTGCATGTACATCACCCATTTAAGCAAACGGAAACATTCACATCTCTAAAGTACAGTGGTATGCGGGTACATTCTCACATACATTACATTATATAATAGTATTACATGGATATAAAACAAATTATTCCCATTAAAAAACGAGCGGAAGAGGAAAAGAAATGTTGACCTATGGATGAGATGTTGACAGGCAAATGATGTTTCTATGGGGGTAGATAATCAGTGTTTAGGAAGTGTTTGAAAAGTGCTTTGTTAAATGAATATTGTGTAGGTAGGCTTTTTAGGTGGTGTGGAAGGCTGTTCCATAAGTAGGCTCCAGAGTAGGCTAGACTCTGTTTGAACAGGTCGATCCTAGGTTTGGGCAGACGTAACTGATGTAATTGTAGTCCCTCTCTTCTACTGGTTTGAAACAATGATCGTAGGTATGGCGGAGCATTGTTTGATAGAATTGCGTGGGTCTGCTTGGCTTTGTTGTAGAGAAGACGTTTTTTCAGGGACAATATTGTGGGTTCTTTTCCTGTCCTTAATGTGTGTGATATCGTGCGATTATCGGTGATCAGACGTATTGCTCTCTTATGCAGGGAGTGCAGTCTCTTTGAGGTGGAAGCAGGGCAACCATCCCATAGTGTAGAGCAGTAATCTAGATGTGTCTGTATATGTGAGGTGTAGAACAATAGTCTAGTGTCTGCGTCTAAGAAGTGTTTTATTTTGGCTAGCTGGTACGTCTTTTGAGCTAAGTGTTTGGTTAAATTCCGTACATGGGAGTTCCACGTTACAGTGCTGGTCAATCGTGATTCCTAGAACTTTGTGTTCTGTTACATGTTCAATTTGTATTGATTCCGCGTGTACCTGTAGTGATCTTTTGGTGCAGTTTAGGAGTTTCTGTCTGGTGGTAATCAACATAGATTTCGTTTTTGCTGTGTTTAATGGCATACGATTCATATTACTCCATTTTGTTAGATTGTCTACATCACATTGAAGAGTCATTTCAAGTGCCACGCAGTCATTGTCACTAGTGTAGATAGTACAATCATCTGCAAAGAGGTCACATGTTGAATATTTTAGATGTAGTGGTAGGTCGTTGATGAACATTGCGAAGAGTAGGGGCCCAAGAATAGAACCCTGCGGTACTCCTGTATCTATCTTCGAGAAATCTGATGTCGAGTTGTTGTAAAGCCCTAACTGTTGTCGATCTCCCAGGAATGATTTGATGATGTTTAGTGGATTAGGGCCTATTCTGAGGGTTTCCAACTTTTGAACCAAGATAGTGTGGTCAATCATGTCAAATGCTTTCTTGAAGTCGACAAAAACAGCACCACATAATTTTCCATCATCTATGTTCGACAGCCAGTTGTCTGCCATTTTGGTGAGAGCTGTGTGACAGGAATGTTTGGGTCTGAAACCTGACTGGCTCTCAATGAGCAGTTTGTTTGTTGTTAAGTGTTGAAATGTGGTGTTGTAAATGTGTTTCTCTAGTGGTTTTGAAAGAGATGATAGAAGGGATATTGGTCTGTAACTGTTGGGATCGCTATGTGAGCCAGATTTATAGAGAGGATACACTTTGGCAGATTTAAATGCTGTGGGAAAGTAGTTGTGTGCAATACATTGATTGTACACATAGGTTAAGGAGTCGCAAATGATGGGTGCAGCGTAACGTAGAATCTTATTGCTGATACCATCAAGACCAGATGAATTGTTGTTTTTTAATGCCAAGATATATTTGAGAACTTCGTGTACTGTTAGAAAAGGAATATCTCTAAGATCTGTTATGGTATGTTCAGTGTTGCAGAAGGCGGTCAGTTTACTAATATCACAGTCCATTGGCTTTAGTGTCGATTTGAGATGGTTAATTTCTGTTTTGAAGTGGTTACTAAAATGAGTAGCCGTGAGGGAGCAGCTTTTTGGTAAAGAGTTTAGTGACTTTGTTTTGTGTGTTAGTGTTCTAATGGCTGCCCAGACTTCTTTACTGTTTGCTTTGTCTTGAATCATCTTTCTGAAATGTAGTTTCTTTTCCTGACCAATGAGGTATTGTACTTTGTTTCTAAGCATCCGATACCTGCTGAAATCTTTGAGCTTATGTGCTTCGTCCCACTCTCTCATTGTTGATAATATTTCGTTTGTTATCCATGGGGTCTTTCTGATATTTTTAACACGAACTTGCTTTATAGGAACATGTTTGTCGAATACATTGTTAAAAGTTTGTGTCCAGTATGTTATGGCTTCTTCTGGATGGGGAAGTTGATACACGTATGAGAGAGGGGATATTTGTAGGTCTTGTAGGAATAATTGAAGGTTAAAGTTTTTGAAATTCCTGTAATGGACTGTGATATGTTCCGTTTTAGGTGCTTTGAACCCTTTTCTCGTCCAGGTACAGCAAATAGGATAGTGGTCACTTAATGCTGTCCGTGTAACTGTGCATTCTACAATGTTTTCTGGGCAGGTCGTATAGATATGATCAATTAGTGTAGATGATGAATCTGTTACTCTCGTGGGTTGATTGATTAACTGTGTGAGGTTGTATGAGATGGTGATATCATTCCACGTGTTGTTCGATTTGTGAAGGTCAATATTTAAATCTCCCAGTAGAATAATTTCCTTCGAAGAAGCCCAAACGTTGTCCATCATTCGTGAGAATGTGTCAAACCATACAGCAGAAGAGCTAGGGTTCGGTACAGGTAACCAATTAAAACGGGGGTCAGGTTGGGGAGTTTTATTTCCAGCCATATACATTCAATGCCTGTATGCTCTAGATCATCATGGCATCTGTACTGAAGAGATGTTGAGATGTATATAACTAGCCCTGTTTCATGTTGTCTGTTAGAATCCCTGCGAATGGTGGTGAATCCATTAATCCTAATTTCTTCATCTGTAATTTTGTCATTGAGACGGGTTTCAGAAAAACTAAATATGTGGAAGTTTTGTTGGAGAGAGGTGGAGACTTCAGGAAGCTTACCTAGCAGGTGGTAAATGTTTAAATGACCAATTTTAAGCCCTGATAGTTTAAGCCATGAATTAGTGATATTGCCTATATTTTGATTTGAGTTTTTGCACTCGGACATGATAATAGTCAATAGGAAAGAAAGAATGAGGGGAGTAGGAATGAGTAAGAAGCAATAAAATTAGTACACAATGGTTAATACAAAATTGTAAACAAGTTATAAAATATACACTGCAATAGATTTCTCTAAAGTCCGTGGACACTGTTTACCGTATCTTAATCTTTGCAAAAAGTGCGGCACACAGGAATATTTTGACTTCAACCACAGTCAATGTATATAATTCATCTTTTCGGGACAGTTAAAGTCCACGCTTGTTAATTTTATGAGGATTTCCTAATTTTCCTCAACACGAATAAACAAAGGTGCAGTCAGAGAGAAGGCGTCAATCTGGGAACTAAGCTCCAAGCTGGTTTGAAATACAGCTTTTAAGTGAGTTTATCTGCAACAGCTTGGTGTTTGGGCGCTGAATTTTGTTCTGAAAAGTCGTATAAAGACATCTGAAATGCCTGCATCAATACTTCTGGGCTATACTGCCTAAGCTGCTGTAGCACAAACTATGAGAGTGGCATTCTTGGCGGCTAGAGACAGGATGAAGAAAGTCCAATTTCCTAGCTGTAGTTCCTGTGTTGTGGTTACTTGATGTAGAGGAAGAACGGGTCATACTTGTAGCCCAGTCTTTCCATCTGTCCAGTTGTGCCTGTCGAGCAGGTAGTGGCGGGGGTGTCTGTAGTGTGGGTAATGGGGGAAACATTTGGTCATAAAGATTAGGGTGGAGGATGGGAGGTGTAGCTTTGCTAGATAAATGAGTATTACCTGAGGATGACGATGAGTGGTTCTGCATGGATTCACTGAGTTTAGTGTGTAATTTGTGTCACTGACTGACGAATATGTGTGTTTGTGGTGAGTCCTCTCGGGGAACTTTAAATTTTTGGCTAGGTAGCTCGTCCCTAGCTTAGAAGTGTGGACTTGATCTATATATAGCATCTTTTTTGGTGCACCTGACTTAGCCAGATTTTTGTGTCGGTTGTTGTGTTCTTTCATGTTCCGTTGCCGTTGTTGCTTCGGGATCTACTTGTGTGGGTTGCCTTGGTAGGTTTTCAGTACGATGACTAATTTTTACCTCAATCGGGTAAGTCTTATTTGGTGATGTTTCTTTTCGTTCTTTGTTTTTAATATTCTGTTGGCTGTTTTCAAGCTTGTGATGTCATGGGCATATTTTGTCTTCAGGAACGGGTGTTTGAGGTTGAGAGGGTAAAGAAGCAGGTGATGTGGCGTCTCCGTCTCGGTGCAGCATACTTTATGGTAGAAGAACCACACTGCCAAGAATGTCAGGAAGAGAATGACATAGCCCACTACCTGATCCACTGTAAAAAGTATGAACAACAAAGGCTTGAATTAAAAACTTACTATAGAATATTGAGTTGAAGGTTTTTATTTTTGTGTTGGATCTGATTTCTCTTGATCTCCATATATTTCCCAATGCAATGAAAGCTCCTCTTGCTTTTTGTATTCTTATTTTGATATCACTGTCTGTCCCTCCAACTTTGTCTATATTGCTGCCAATATGTGTGTACGATTCTACATCTTGTATTGGTGTTTCTTCATGTTCAACCCTGTAATCATTACCTGCATTTATTCTCATTATTTTTGTCTTTTCCTTGTGTATTTTCAGACCCAATTATTTTCAAGTGTTTTCAATTTGTTCTGCATCTGATTATGTTTATGGAACAGAAGAGCCAAGTCATCAGCAAAATCCAGATCATCCAACTGCTTAGTCAGAGTCCACTTGATTCCATTTCTGTTGTGTGATGTTGATGTTCTCATAAACCAATCTATTGCTAGTAAGAAAAGAAATGGAGGCAGGAGGCATCCCTGTCGCACTCCTGTTTTTATCCCAAAAGGTTCTGTAAGCTGTCCTTCATGAAGAACTCTGCATGTCATGCCTTCATATGTTTTCATTATTCAATTAATGATCTTCAGGGAAACTCCATAATGCCTCATCAATTTCCAAAGTGATTCTCTGTCTACACTGTCAAATGCCTTTTCTTAGTCCACAAATCTGATGTATAGTGGTGAATTCCATTCCAGACTTTGTTCAACTATTATTCTCAAAGTGGATATCTGGTCTGTACATGATCTGTTTTGTCGAAAGCCTGCTTGTTCATCTCTGTTGAAAAAAAAACAAAAAAACACACACACACCCACACAAATAGTAATACGTCTTACAAGGAGAAGGACAAGAAAAACCTACGTTGCGGCCACAAGGCCTTCGTCAGGGACAGACAAACAAGAGACAGGAGGGAAAGAAAATGAGAATTAAGTAGAGAACATGAAACTATAAAAATAAGAGAAAAAACTCCCTTAATATTAAGGGGAGGTTAAACCCCCAAAATGAAAAACACAGAATTATAAGTTAATATCTATATCTGGTCATTTATACAAGCACAATGACTGAAAAAAATACAAAACATTGAGGTATATACTAAAAACTTGCAATCTATGGCGGAAAAACAGTGAAAAAAAGGCAAATTTTAGCTTTTTTGGGGTATTTTGTTGCCCAAGATATCTCAAATGTGAGTACAACTTGAGTTATGAAATTTGGCTGTTTTATTTGTTAATATATGATAATAAATGTATACTAAAATAATTTTGATTGGTTTGATATCTGAGTTTTTTTTTTGGATTTTAACATACCAATCGAAAAATAGTTGAAATTTTTAAGGGGGGTATCTTAGCTATTTCTCAACAGTTTTGTAGTTTGTTAACATATATCCTTTATTTTAGTTTATTTTAATGAGCACTATGTGTACAGCATGTGGCCCAAAATTTACTGCTGTATCACTAATAGTTTTTGAAAAATCGTGGGCAACGTGCCCACATTTGTGTGAAAAATGAGGTTTTGAGAAAATTAAGAAAAAAGGGAGGAATTACACTTTTACACAAAATTTACTCACCTCAGTATCCCCCTGCTATGTAGGAATCATCTCTGGTATTTTCCTTTATTGATTTTATGTTCTGTGTCATACTTTGCAGCTTACTTTTCATTAAATTCTTCATTTCTGCAGACTGTATGCGCTTTTCGTCAGTTTCCAAAAAATGCATCCTTTCTCTGGTAGACATGTACTATGTGGGAAGAAGCGATAGCTCTACCCTCAGCAGACTCAGTACATGTAGGAGAGGCTTTGCTCTTAATATTCACAAGATTAGGATACCCTTATTAGATATTAACTGACAATGGTTCACAGTTCAGAGGGAAACTGATGGAGGAAGTTTTTAGGATTTTTCAAATATTGTCGTCCGCACATTTCATCATCTACAATCGATTGGACAAGTGGAAAGATATAACGGGACTCTACTTACAAATTTATTTAAGCTCGCACAGGAGAAACCAGAATCCTATGATTCGTTCTTACCTGCAGCTTTATTTGCATATAAGGAGGTACCCTACCACTCTACTGGAATACCTCCAGCCACGTTATTATTTCGATGACCCATCAAAGGACCCCATAAAAATTAGCCAGTCAAAATTATTTTTACACATGAAACTATGTTTGAAAAACTTGAATTCTGTTTGCTTCAGGGAAATGAATATGGTACCGAAAATTAAAATCCATGCATTAGAAGCAATATAGCATCAAAAATATACGTATTTGTATATTTTACATATATAATTAGGTAAAAATACACTTACCTGACATACTTTAAAAATTTATATAAAATCATCCATAAAGGTTTTAGTGAAAATAAACATACAGAAATGTGGGCAAATGAATGTACTTTCCAGTGCAATATGTATCTAAAATTTGATATTTTCAATGAAATTCTTCATTTTTGGGGGTTACACCTCCCCTTAAGTCCAGTCACATGTGAAGCAAAGCAAGATGGCTGCCACTAAACCGGAAAGAGGTTTGATAACATCTCTGTAGCCGTGTTGATATCTGCTTTGATGGCCTCTGCTGGAATGTCATCAGGTCCAGACACTTTTCCATCTCTTAGAAGCTTTATGGCTTTCTTTATTTCTTCCTTCGTTGGTCTTTCACCATTAATTTGTAGCTCTTCTTCTGCTGGCTGGATGTCCGGGAGGTTTTGTGGAGCTGGTCTATTGAGAAGGTCCCCAAAATATTCTGTCCACCTCTTCATTTGCTCCTGTATATTGTTGAGCAGTTTTCCATTCTTGTCTTTTATGAGGCAACTTGTTTGCTTGTACTTCCCTGTTAGCTTCTTTGTGCTGTTATACAGTTCTCTCATATTTCCTTTGGCTGCAGCATCTTCTGCCTCTCTTGCCAACTCCTCAATATACTTTCTCTTGTCTCTTTTGATACTTCTTTTTACATCTTTGTTTGCTTCTGTGTACACTTCTTGAGCCTTGGCTTTGGAACTTCTGGTTTTTCTTGTGTTTAAATCTGCTTTGTTGTTTTTTCTGTCTTTTATCTTATTGATGGTTTCTGTTGTTATCCATGCTTTTTGTTGTCGTTCCCTTTTCCCCAGTATTTCTTCACGTCTCATTCCATACAGTTTTGATTTGCTGCCAATAGTCTTCTGTATTCTCTACATCTTCCAGCTGTTGGAGCACTTGGAATTTGTTGGATATTGTGACCGCAAGCTCAAACCCATACTGGATATTATTTTGCCAACATATAAGCAGCACTACACACCTGGGTGGGAGTTGTCAATAGATGAATCGATGGTGAGGTTCAAGGGTAGAATATATTTGAAGCAATACTGGCCAGCAAAACCCACAAAGTGGGGATTCAAAGTATTTGGTCTCACCGATGCTAAAACAAAATACTGTCTGAAATTGAAAATTTATACTGGTAAGGCAAATGATGAAGGTTGTGTTAAGGCAACTTCCAGGGTTGTGAAAGATCTTCTTGATGGATATGGCAACAAAGGACATATTCTCTACTGCAACAGCTTTTATTTAGCCCCCAGCTTTATTTCAACAGCTGAAAAAAATTCAGAGTGGTGCATGTGGAACAGTAGCTGAAAATAGGAAGCATTTTCCTGAAGCACTGAAGAAAAAGCAACTCAAATTGAAAAAGGCAAATCATTCTGTGTTTTGTGCCACAGAAGGTAAAGGCATGTTGGCAGCTACCTGGCATGACACGAAAAGAGTTAACCTTATATCTGCTGTTCATTCCAATGATGTTAATGGACAAGACAGTTAGAAAACAAGGAATTCCTGAGGGCAGAACAATTCAGAAGCCAGTGCTAGCAGAAAAATACAACAAAAGTATGATGAGAGGTGTCGACTATTTCGTCCAACTGGGTTCAAGCTACCCCTACCCACACAGATCCTATAAATTGTACCTGCCATTATATCATTTCTTAGTTGAAACTACCCTGGTCAATGGGCACATAACCTACAACACTGCCAACGCTACAAAAAGATCACAGCAAAGAGGTTCAGGTAGGATGTCAGTCTTGCTCTTATTGAACCTGCTATTCTTCGACGCAATGTGACACCTTCAAAACCACAAGTCACAATAACACGACTTACTGAGCGCCAATTCATTGATAAATATGAAAGGGCAAGGTACAAACCAGACTCTAAAGTGTGTAGGGCTGCAGGAAAAGAAGCCAGACTGTCATGTACTGCCCAGGTTTTAATGTATCTCTATGCCTGATAGCCTGCTTCAAGTTATACCACACAGTCAAGGATTATCAACATTCCCGACAAAGACTCTTGCAGAGGCGTACAGCTACAACTTAAACCCCAGTTATTGAAGAAAGCAGTTCAGACTCCAACTAGAGGTACTTAACTACTCAAACATTCACAAACACCCATTGTCAGATTCAGCAAACACAGAATCCACTCAAAAAAAGACAAATACAAGAATTAAATTTTCTGTGCATTTTATTCACAATTTTTGTTAGCCTTTTATGTTGAAATACGTGTTTAATCGTTAAATCAATACATTAATCAAGCTTATTTTATTCATTGCCATCCATGTCCCTAACATATTATTGCTCTGACATTGGACAGATTCACTAAAAACTTGAAAAATATCATGGTTTTAAAACATCTCCTGAAATTTCTATAAATAGCCACACAAATTCAAGATGGTCATCACAATCATGTGACCAATTTGCATAAAATATGTTGGTTTTTTTTTGGATGAAGCAGCCTTTCATAATAGCGCTCTGAAAATGTCAAAGCCCTATGTCTGCTTTTCAATTTTTTATGAATTTAAAAAAAAATAGTTATTTTTAAAGAAATCTGCAAACACCCTTGGGAATGGGAGATTGTAATGCTCCAGATTGCTGGTCAGCAAAGTGTTAACTGTCTGAAATACTTTGTCTAAACAATAGTACATACAACATATATGGCTAATTAACTGTCTGATATAGATTGATAAAACAACGGTACTTACAACAGATAAGGCTACTTAACTGGCTGATATACATTGTCTAAACAATGGTATATGCAACATATAAGGCAAATTAACTGGCTGATGTAGTTTGTCTAAAAAACAGTACATACAAAATTAAAAGTTAATTAACAGGCTGGTATAGTTTGTCTAAACAATGGTACATACAACAACCCACCTCAGTTTTAGCATCATGATACTGGAAGCCTCCATTATACTCCTTCTTACATTCATCAGAATCTGGGTTTGAATACAGTACATGATACATTTTGCCTATTACATACATTCTGACTGATTCTTTAATGCATTTTCACAAGCAGCTATTATAAAGTACAGAACATTAGAAAAAATAACCAAAAAAAAAACAAGGTAATCTATAATTGTGTAAACTCAGTAAAATACTTACTGACATAACAATGCACTTACAAGAAGAGTCTTTGAAAGTTTAGACTAGTTCATTATGACAAGTGGTTGTTGCTGTTGATAAACAAGAGTTGCTGACCTTGTCATCCTTTAACAGCCAATGCCAAGTTAAAGAATTTGTATGTGTTCTGAGGCTGCTAAATGGTGACTGATTAAAGTGTTTGTGATTGGTGGTCATTCAAAATGAAATGCTACAGAAGGATGTTGAGAATACCCTGGACAGAAAAAAAGACCAACAGAGAAGTACTGCACTCACTAAACGTACAGGATCATTGGCTCCTAAATACCATCGCAATAAGGAAGCTGAAATTTTTCGGTCATATAAAAAGACATAACCAGTCTGGGAAAAAAAGTGATGGAAGGCATGGTCCCTGGAAAAAGGGGAAGGGGTCGACCTAGATGACGGTGGACCCAGGACATCACAGAGAGTTTGAACTTGTCTTTGGCTGATGCAGGTCGACTTGCCCATAATCGTGACACGTTCAGAGCAGCTGTAATGGAGACAACGTTCTGGAAAGAATACATCACATGATGATGATGATTGGTGGTCAATACACGGTGGTTTGTACCGTACACCGGAGTGCTATTTTAGTTTGGTGACCTGAATGGTGACCCCGAGGTAATATATCTTCCAGAACGCAGTTTCGTCTACCGCTTGTTTTGTCATGAAAAATCAGTTGATGTGTGGGTAAAATCATTAATATATAAATCATTACACAGTCGTTCTGGATAAACACAGCGCTAAAATACTTTTGTGAACTATAACTTTGTTTTTTATTAGATTCGCATCTTGAGAATGTGTGGTAATCAGTTGTGTGAGTCTGGCATTAGAAGAACAAGAATATTGTCACCAGATTTTATAACATTTAAATCACTGTAAACACATTCTTGATACTCACAAATCTTTAATAAGGTTCTATAAAATAACTTTTTGTAAAGTACCATCTGTTTTTGCATTTTCATTCATTTATGATAATGTTTAGCTATGTGTTTTTCGTCCATCACGGGTGATTAAGACCACTCTTTTCATCCAATTATTAGGATTGTTAGGATAGTCTATGAGTACGAAGGTGACTGATGAGCCCGATGCAGGCCTGGAAAGATCTCGGACAGTGTGGGCAGGGAATGTTTGCTTCATTTGAAGGTTTTATTTCACGGTCTTTTCTAGCTTGTCTCCGCTGCTGCTCTTCTGGATGATTCGCATGCCGCTGCACCTTTACGAAGAGATGTGCGCCAAGCAGTTCAGTCTTGTGCAGCAGCTTCCCATGTGTCAGGGTTTATGTCAAAGGTTTTTAAAGAAGCGTGTCTTTGAAGCGCTGTTTTTGGCCACCATGGGAGCATCTACCCTTCTGCATCTCACCATAAAAGAGTATCTTTGGCAGTCGATGGTCTGGCATGCGGACTACATGACCTGCCCAGCGGATCTGTGACTGCATCAGAATAGTATCGATGCTAGGGATACCAGCTCTGTCAAGAACTGCGGTATCCGGGATCTTGTCTTGCCATTTGATGTTCATTATCTTCCTGAGACAGACTGTATGGAAGTGGTTGAGCTTCTTTACGTGGCGCCTGTATACAGTCCATGTTTCACATGGATAAAGCAGCACTGGAAGCACTGCAGCTCTGTACACCTTTAGCTTTGTCTGTAGACTAATGCCACTTCAATGCCAAACGTTGGTGTATAGTCTGCCAAATGTGCTGCTGGCTTTGGAGATCCTGGTGTTCACCTCATCATCAATGACGATGTTCTGGGATAGTGTGCTACCAAGGTATGTGAATCTGTTCACAACATTCAGCTATGTATATATGGCATCAGAAAACATGTAACGCTATAGATTATTTCCACATACTTTGATCTATCTTTCAAGTCTTGTTAATCTTGTATTTATAATATGAATGCTTTTTTTGTATTGTGTGTGAGACAAGGACAAGAGAGATTACGTGTGAATGGGTGCATGTGGAAATGAAAGAGTTTGTGGGGGATAATGGACAAAGGCTAGAGACACCATTTTCATTTATCAAAGATCTGTGTGGCTTTCTTTGTGGGCTTCTTAACTCATCTCTCCCCCCCCCCCCCCCCCCCCCCCCCCCCCCCCCCCCCCCCCTCCCCCCCCCCCCCCCCCCCCCCCCCCCCCCCCCCCCCCCCCCCCCCCCCCCCCCCCCCCCCCCCCCCCCCCCCCCCCCCACCCCCCCCCCCCCCCCCCCCCCCCCGCCAGGCTGTTTTTGGGTTTTGACCAGGCCCGAAAATGGATGCAATTTTTTCAGATAGGTGAGGTTTTAAAAATAGACAGTGGACAAATACATAAGTTCGGTAGGTACTTGTGTTATACATTTAAATGTGTGAAATTGACTGGAGAATCTTATGAATTGCTTCATATAATTAATTAATATGAATAGGTGTGTGTTATGTCTTAGGAAGTGCAGACTTGATTAAAAAAGTGTTAAATTTTTTTTGTTTAATTGTATCTTTAAACTTAAATATTTCAGCTCCCAATTAATGTATGGCAATAAAATGTTCAGAATGTCAGTGCACATTTAGTTTGAAACATATCTAGAAACTTTTATCACTATCACTTCATAGATGTAATTTTTATGATTTTTTTCTCAAAACCACATATGTTTGTAAAAACAACCAGTCAAAATGTGTGCAATTTTTCTCTGCAGGTTATATTTTAAAAAACAGGTTGTAGATACACATTTTATTTAACTATGTGTTTATGTTATACATTTAAATGTGTGAAATTGACTGGAGAATCTTATGAATTAATTCATATAATTAATTGATATGAATAGGTGTGTGTTATGTCTTGTGAAGTGAAGACTTGATTTTAAAAATGTTTAAAAAATAAAATAAAATTGTATATTTAAATTTAAATATTTCAGCTCCCAATTAATGTATGGCAATAAAATATTAAGAATATCAGTGCACATTTAGTTTGAAACATATCTAGAAACTTTTATCACTATCACTTCATAGATGTAATTTTTATGATTTTTTTTCTCAAAACCACATATGTTTGTAAAAACAACCGCTCAAAATGTGTGCAATTTTTCTCTTCAGTTTATATTAAAAAAACAGGCAGTAGATACACATTTTATTTAACTAGGTGTTTATGTTATACATTTAAATGTGTGAAATTGACTGGAAAATCTTATGAATTGATTCATATAATTAATTGATATTAATAGGTGTGTGTTATGTTTTGTGAAGTGAAGACTTGATTTTAAAAATGTTTAAAAAATAAAATAAAATTGTATACTTAAACTTAAATATTTCAGCTCCCAATGAATATATGGCAATAAAATATTAAGAATATCAGTGCACATTTAGTTTGAAACATATCTAGAAACTTTTATCACTATCACTTCATAGATGTAATTTTTTTTATTTTTGTTCTCAAAACCACATATGTTTGTAAAAACAACCGCTCAAAATGTGTGCAATTTTTCTTTTCAGGTTATATTTAAAAAACAGGCAGTAGATACACATTTTATTTAACTAGGTGTTTATGTTATACATTTAAATGTGTGAAATTGACTGGAGAATCTTATGAATTGATTCATATAATTAATTGATATTAATAGGTGTGTTATGTCTTGTGAAGTGTAGACTTGATTTTTAAAATGTTTAAAAAATAAAATAAAACTGCATACTTAAACTTAACTCTTTAAGTCCCAATCGACTTTATATATCCTCAGGGGTTAGACGCGCTTGGCCCAATCAACTTTATAAAGCGTTTAGTATATGTGCCTCTGTTTGAGACTATTTCTAATTATAACTACACACAAACCACCCAAAACGTCATTTCCGACTGCAAGTACATTCTTTTAAATACCGCATGTGTTTAAGAGTGAACGGGTTTTTGTTTTGAGATATTTATTTAAAAATGCACCGGGGTGGCCATTTTTGCTTGGGCCAAACCAACTTTTTTGCTTGGGACTGAAAGAGTTAAATATTTCAGCTCCCAATTAATATATGGCAATAAAATATTAAGAATATCAGTGCACATTTAGTTTGAAACATATCTAGAAACTTTTATCACTATCACTTCATAGATGTAATTTTTTTTTTGTTGTTCTCAAAACCACATGTTTGTAAAAACAACCGCTCAAAATATGTGCAATTTTTCTCTTCAGGTTATATTTTAAAAACAGGCAGTAGTAGATACACATTTTATTTAACTAGGTGTTGATGTTATACATCAACATGTGGGAAATTGACTGAAGAATCTTGTGAAATGCTGTAGATAATTATTTGATGTAGGAAAAGAGTCTGTCATGTTATGTGAAGTGTAGACCTAATCAAAAATAACTGGAGAAAAGATAAATAAACTGTACTCACATATGACAGCTCCAGTTTAATCCATAGCAGAAAAATCTCAGAATATCAGTGCACATCCATTTTGAAACACAACACATTTTACCACAATCACTTCAAATATATAATTTATATGAGTTTTTTCCTACACCACAAATTTCTGTAAATACCAAACAACTATGACTAATATTATTTACACCAACTATATTCTATTTTACATTTCCCAGAAGAATTTGCCACTATTCACATGCTTTTATGGTAGTCATAAAAACATTGTGGGTGTAGATGTGGCTGATCAGGACATCCAGTGCAATAATAATGAGAGCGCTGACATAATAACCAACTTTTTGATCCAGGAGATCACACCCATTCATTGAATTGTTGTATTTATCTATCATTTTTGGTTTGACAATGTGCTTCCACTTTGGCCCGAGAAGATACAAGGAAAACCTTGGATTATACTGCTTATATTGCCATCTGCCTTTATACCCTATTACCATTTCATTCAAACTGAGATTTTGGAATGGGTAAAAGGCACTCTGAAATTTTTTGCAACAACATGTTCATAAAAGGTTCAATCTTTTCTTTTCCTTGTGAATTTTCATCAGAGGCATGAAGCATTGTATGATATAATGCTTCAAATCTACTTCTTGAAAACATTTGAAGAAACCAAGGAGTATAAAATTCTGCAGATGTAGACCAGTAGTCGCGAATGCATGGTCTTTTCTGAATCCCAATATTTATTAGGACAGCAATAAACTTATCAAGTTCATGGCGTGTGACTTTGGTCCACTGAGAATACAATGAATATTGTTTCGCAGGGTTATTTTGAATAATTTGAGTCTGGTATAATCATTGATGCACTGGCACATGAAATCTTGAACCTCATCTGTAAATACAACACTGAAACATTTCAATGGGGTTGACAGGTCAAACCCCTCAGTCACACCTGGTGTTCTCTTTGGACAAAATCAAAATGCATTTTGTGTCATCCCCTCAGCAATTTCTAACCACTCTGGGACATCTTGTGAGGATGCACCTGCCTCTAGACTTGTGGCAGTTCTCATAGCTTTACTTTTGGTCACAATGGTGTTTTTGCCTCTTTATCCTTCTCCTTTAGTGACTGAAAGTTTTGCTCTTTTTATACCAGCCCTACCTGATGCATGTTCAATCAGCTGATCGACATCGCCCTCAGAATGATCACTTTCATGAATATTCTGACACAAAGTCTTTACAATGTCTTCATTGGAATTACTAAACCTAACTTCTAAATCAGTGTCGCTCGAGTTATCTTCTGTCCACGGAGCTAAAAGCAGGTGTTTATAAAAAGTATGTAAAACAAAGGAATCAGAAAATTTTTTTCGCTCACAAACGTCCATAAACATGTCCTGGATGTAATGAAATGATTTAAAAACCAGCTAGTTGCTAGGTATTTATAACTTTTCGTTCAAACTCGACATATATCACACTGGCGCGCCACGCGTCATTGGTCTGAAGATTCTCGATCCATTTTGTATGTAAACAAAGGAATAGAAATGGATATAAAACACACAATTTTAGCTTCACAAATTTGTTTTTTGCTCACAAACGTCCATAAACATGTCCTGGATGTAATGAAATGATTTAAAAACCAGCTAGTTGCTAGGTATTTATAACTTTTCGTTCAAACTCGACATATATCACACTGGCGCGCCACGCGTCATTGGTCTGAAGATTCTCGATCCATTTTGTATGTAAACAAAGGAATAGAAATGGATATAAAACACACAATTTTAGCTTCACAAATTTGTTTTTCGCTCACAAACGTCCATAAACATGTCCTGGATGTAATGAAATGATTTAAAAACCAGCTAGTTGCTAGGTATTTATAACTTTTCGTTCAAACTCGACATATATCACACTGGCGCGCCACGCGTCATTGGTCTGAACGGAAGTCCTATCTGGCGCAAGGCGCGCCAGTATGGACGGAAAGAGTTAAAGATTACAAAAAAACAGGCTTATTAATGTGGCATAAGGGTTCCATTCCAGAAAATGAAGTATGGCTTAAAATTGTGGGGTGATCATGGAAAGGGAAGCATTAAAGTTACAATGCAGGTTGTAAATTTAGAGAAACCAAATTCTAAATCTAATGCCTTCCTTTTAGCAATGGCCAGAGTCGGAGATACAAATGATAATTTAGAAATATTTATGAATGGCTTGAAAGCTGAGATAGTCACTAAAAGATTTAGAGCGGGATGGAAAAAAAGTTTTTTTCTTATTCTGGGATTTTGACTTTTTAATGAAAATGTTTACAAGGAAATAAAGACGTCCAGAGAGCATACAACTTGCAAACCAAGAAGTGTGGCCATGTTGATAAGAGATTACAATAGATAAATGAAATTTCGGAAAGTGGCACGTTACCATAATTGTTTACACAAACCAATGTTAGAGATTGAAATCGAATATGTATCTCCTCCTTACCTTCATATTTTATTAGGCATTGTTTTGAAACACCACGGACTTCTAGAACAGGTAGCCGATACAACAGATCCCAAGATATTTGAGAATCCGCATGAGATACATGCAAACATCAGTACTATTAAGAATTTGAAGAGATTTGGTAGGAACTGGAAACAGGCAGAAGAATTAGAAGCTAACATTGAATTTTTTTCAGGCAGGTATTGAACTGTGAAGATACAGAGGAGACAGATAGTTTTAAAGTTAAACTTGAAAATGCACAAGATGCTCTGGCCAAACTTCAGTTTCAAGATCAGTGTGCTAGGTTTGGTCCAGTTTGCTCACACTTGGACAAGGTTCTAGCCAAACACAAAATCATACCACAGGCTTATCATAGCAGAACGTTCATAGGGAATCACAGCCACAGATATCTCACACAAAAAATTTATAAAGATCTTACAAGAGTAATCATTACACAAACACTGAAAATTACAAACAAACAAGATATAACTGACACAGCTTTTATTGCCCAAGAATAATTCAACTCACTGAACGAAGCATTTGAGAAAGTACACAACAACATATCACACAGTAAACCTATTAGTAAAGAATCAATATCATCAATAACAGCATCACTAGAGACATATATGTCTTTTTTCAGAAAGTTTTTCCCCAATAAGACAATTCTTAAACAGCACATATTAGAAAAACATTGCGCAGACTGGATCAGAACTCATGGCTTTGGAATGGGCATGGATGGAGAGCAAGGAGGAAAATTTGTACATTCCACTATTTCCATAATTGAAAGACGCGCCAGCGGTATTAAAAATATAACTTTGCAATTAAAACACCTGTTGTATCGCTCTGTATAGAGTTTCTTATCTCATAATGGAAACTCATTTGTTACAAATTTCTCCATCTGTGAATGTACAGATTCCTCCTATAAAAAAAGGAAATGTGAATGATAATTGAGCGAAATGTTGGGGCTAGAGAAAATTATGACCATCATGATGTATGACTGAGAGATAATTTTTAGCTCTCTTGGTTTAAGCACAATTTGGTGTGTTATTTTAAGGTACTAAATGTGGACTTGCAATTTAACGTTTCAGTAATTCATGTTTGACGCATGAATCCAAAATAAAATTATGATATCCATTTTCTGCAGGTTTTCTACTTTTGATTTCAGTAATTTTTATGCTTATCGAATGACAACGTTTTAGTTTATTGCAGAAGAAACAAACCATAAAAAAATATTTAAAAAAACGTACTTTTTACACTATTTCAGACTACCATATCTTCTGTTCTAATTGTGAAGAAATTTTTGTTATTTTTCTAAAGGTTACTCTAACATTTTGAGTCTAGCTTAACACAAAATTAAAGTCTGTATTTATAATAATAAACTAGCCTAAAAGCATTAATTAACCCATATGAAAAATAAGCACCACCACATTTTTTTCCTGTTAGGAATTTGACCCCATGACCTCTGTCTCGCTAGCATGGTAAGGTAAAACTAAAGTATCCCTTACAGCCGTGAATAATCAATATTTCCTTTAGCTCCCCAAGGATCATAGGCTTTCAACAAATGCATGCCAAGTCCTCCTGTCACATGGCAACAGTTCAAGTTCTCCTGTCACATGACAACAGCTCAAGTTCTCCTGTCACATGGCAACAGCTCAAGTTCTCCTGTCACATGACAACAGCTCAAGTCCTCCTGTCACATGACAACAGCTCAAGTTCTAGAGTCACTGTTGCGCACATATTTTGCTGTGTTGATAATATGCTTATATTTGCCAAATATTTGTATACATTAATTTTGTGGATTCCTTATCAAAGGGGCATAACTCATGTTTCTCTGAGGTGGTACTTTACAGTGGTTGTTACCCCCTCTTGTTTCTTATCCTGGCGATCTATTTTTAGAAACGGTGTCTGGTTGCCGGTCCATATATGTCCATGTATAGTCAGTTTTTCTTGGAATGTTGGCAACTAGAGTCGATGCTTATCCCCTGTCCATATAAGGCTTGATGGTCAGTCTTGGTCTTTGTTCACATCACCCTATCTGAGTTTCGCTCAGAAGGTCTTGCGTTTAATACGCATGCGTCAAGTTTTAGGATGTTTAAGAAAGACTTCCATTTGGGAGTCGAGCAGGAAACTGTGTGAGGGTCAGGACGTGTGATTCGTTTCGACCCGAGTTTCATATCATGGGGAAGGAAGTCCTCTGTGTGTTTGACTGAGATGTCTACAGAATATTTCCCCATATTGTGTTTTCTAAACGTCTAGGAGACGGATTCTGTTGTGGTGTTTTTTCGGAAGAAAAGGTAATTGCTCTTGTAACATTTCTATTGATAGCCAGCTTTAGACTGACATTTTGTTTCCCTGCTTGCTGACTTTTTCCGATGGGCGAGAAAGAGTTTTGTTATTAGAAATGCAACTCACGAATCACCATGACATTGATACCGGGTTGGTTCATGCCCGATGAACATTGAAGATGTACTTTGTATTCCGCTATGTCTGCGGTATAACCTTGAGCAAGGTTTGATAAAGGAATACCACGGAGGCCATTGTGAACTGTATTCAGGGCTCGCCATGATGTGGCCTGCTGTAGTCAAAGAAATGTATCTGACTTATTGATGTCGGAGTAATGTGAAACTAAGCCTACATATATATATATATATATATATATATATATATATATATATATATATATATATATATATATATATATATATATATATATATATATATATATATATATATATATATTTAAGACCTGTTCCAATGCGGGGTTATTTCTATGAAGCTGAATCAAGAGATGCAGATTGATGACACAGCTATATGATAGACAGCTTGCCTATGATTTATTTATGCCAGCTACATTATTTGCCATTTCTATGTTGTAATGCCATCACGTATTGTCAACTGACTCTTTATATTATGATGAGCGTCCATTGTTTTGTATCATCAATAAATCCATGAAACGTCAGCTATTGTCCACATTACTGACTCTTACATGTGGTTGTGTGGATGGACTGTGACCTGTCAGAACCTTTACACGCATTCGCACCCATCTATTGATGTTTACTCATCTACACATCACACCAACCACACCCTTCTTGAAGCACTACATGTCTCAAGCGCCTACATACTTGAGAGTGAGTTTGTGTTATACCTTGCCAGTACCTCAATACCTGGTGACCTATATCAGTCACAACATTGTCTCCAGGTCAACCTGACACTCACTCACCTACGCAGAAATTTACACCTTCGATACCTGAGGGAAGACCTGTATTATCATGGTGGCCTACATCACTACGAAGAATAACACTGTAGCAGCCTACAACAGGATGGTCATTCATTGACATTATCTTTGTACAATCTATTTATACCTCGCAACATGTATGGTGGCCAAACTACACTTTAACCTACTGCCCATTACATTATATGGTATCCAGTGTGAGCCTTCTACAAGAACACCTATAACAGTCACATGACAACAGCTCAAGTTCTCCTGTCACTTGACAACAGCTCAAGTTCTCCTGTCACATGGCAACAGCTCAAGTTCTCCTGTCACATGACAACAGCTCAAGTCCACCTGTCACATGACAACAGCTCAAGTTCTTTCCATGTTTTCTTCATCAGTTTCATTTGTCTCCAGCTCTCTTCTCCACGTGTTTTTTAGTCTACCTCTGCCTTTCTTTCCCTGGAGATTTCAGAACGAGGACCACCTTGTAATGCTATCAACAGGTTTTTTTGTCTACCTCTGCCCTTCTTTCCCTGGGGATTTCAGAACAAGGACCACCTTGTAATGCTATCAACAGGTTGTTTAGTCTACCTCTGCCTTTCTTTCCCTGTGGATTTCAGAACAGGGACCCCCTTGTAATGCTATCAACAGGTTTTTTTAGTCTACCTCTGCCTTTCTTTCCCTGTGGATTTCAGAACAGGGACCCCCTTGTAATGCTATCAACAGGTTTCCTCAATGTGTGTTGTATCCATCACCAGCATCTTTTTCTCATCTCTTGTTCCACTGGCACTTGTCTGGTTCTTGTCATCAGTTCCACATTTGTGACTTTATAATACCATTTCAAACCTTATATTCTATGCAAGCACCCATTTATGAAAGTCTGTAACTTTTCTTATTGTTCTTTTATCTTTCAGAGCCATACAATAGGACTGACTTGACAGAGCCATTCAATAGGACTGACTTGACAGAGCCATACAATAGGACTGACTTGAGTGAGCCATACAATAGGACTGATTTGACAGCCATACAATAGGACTGACTTGACAAAGCCATACAATAGGACTGACTAACCCTTGCAAATACACTATTTCCTCATAAGTTATCAAGAAGAACAACGTGGCATGCCCCAAAAACTGAGATACATAACCAAATTGATTTTATTCTTGTATCCAAAAGATTCAAGTCCAGCATTAATAAAGCCAAGACTAGGACTTTTCCTGGCGCCGACATTGGTAGTGATCACGACATGGTATTGATGACGCTCAAGCTTAAACTCAAAAAGAACTATAATCAAAACAGATGTTCTCAGTTAAGATTCAATTTAGACAAATTGAAAGATCCAGAAATCGCGGGAATCTTTGAGGCAACTGTTGGAGGAAAATTCGCAGCTCTCAACTTTTTGGAGGATGATATCAACTCAATCACAGAGAACATGAAAGACGTGCTCATTGAATCACCAACAGAAATACTTGGTAAAAGAAAGAAAATAAACAAACCATGGGTTACAGATGAAATTCTGAAGTTATGTGATACACGGCGGGAAATGAAGGCAGTTTTTGACACATTAAGAAGACTATCAAAACCCCAACAGCCCAGGGTAACTGTCATAGAAGATAGCAATGGGGCTCTGCTCAATGAAAAAACAGCTGTAATGAGAAGGTGGACAGAATATTGTAAAGAATTATATAACTGTAAACTTGACACTGACTTAGGCATATTAAACAACATTAAGTGCGAAAACAGAGAACTCGGAAATGCAGCAATACTACGGGAAGAAGTGGAAGAGGCTATATGTTCGATGAAAGGAGGGAAGTCACCGGGTGTGGATAATATACCAGCAGAGCTCTTGAAATATGGAGGACCAGATATAGTAAAAATCATGACAACAATTTGCCAGAAGATATGGAGTACCAAAAAATGGCCAAAAGAATGGACGCAGTCATTAGTAATACCGCTTCCAAAGAAAGGAAATCTAAAAATGTGCAAGAACTACAGAACCATTAGCCTTATTAGTCATCCAAGTAAGGTGATGTTAAGGATACTTTTGAACAGAATAAAACAGAAATCAGAAGAAATCTTGTCAGAGGAACAGGCTGGCTTTAGACCAAAAAGAAGTACCTCAGAACAAATCTTCAATATTAGATTACTGATCGAAAAATATCTCCAGCATCAACATGATTTATACCATAACTTCATCGATTTCACAAAAGCCTTCGATCGAGTCTGGCATGAAGGTTTATGGCAAATAATGAGAAAATTCAATTTTGATACCAACATCATAGATATCATTGAAGCACTATACAAGGACGCAAGCAGTGCTGTTTTTGCAAGCAATGACATTGGAGAATTTTTCAAAACAACTGTAGGAGTTCGCCAGGGATGTATCCTGTCACCAGTGCTCTTTAACATTTATCTAGAACATATTATGCAGGAGGCTCTCTACGATTATAAATCAACCATATCGATTGGAGGCCGACCTCTGTGTAATCTACGTTTTGCTGATGATATTGATCTGATAGCTGGAACAGAATCAGAACTTCAAGACCTTACCTCTAGACTGGAGAAAGTAACAAGAACATATGGGATGGAAATTAATATAGAAAAAAAGCAAGATATTGGTGAATAGCCATAAGAAACATGTTCCGACCAACATTACGTTAAATGGGCAAACGTTAGAAGAAGTTAACACCTTTAAATATCTCGGGTCCACTATATGTAGTGATGGAAGATCAAATAAAGAAATCAAGACAAGACTTGAGATGGCCTCAGCTGCCATGACAAGGTTGAATGTGATCTGGAAAAGTAACATCAGTTTTCCTGTGAAGATCAAATTATACAAATCACTTGTATTATCTATTCTCTTGTATGGGTGTGAGGGCTGGACACTCACTGCAGATACGGAGCGAAGGATTCAGGCTTTCGAGCATAAATGTTATAGAAGAATTTTTGCGCATTTGCTATAAAGAGCACAAAACAAATGTCTATGTTAGAGAGAAGATAAACACCTATGCAGGCCATCAAGAACCACTTTTGTCAATAGTGAAACGTCGAAAGCTTGCCTGGTTTGGGCATGTAACTCGTCATGACTCCCTTTCAAAAACGATCCTCCAGGGAACAGTCGAAGGTAAACGGAGAAGAGGAAGGCAAAGAAAATCCTGGGCTGATAACATCAAAGAATGGGCAGGACACGGTTTCTCCACACTTGTACGCATTGCTGAGAATAGAGAGCAGTGGAGGACCCTGTCTGCTGATGCTTCCACCATGGCACCCCTACGACCCATGACGGGTTATGGGTTGAGATGATGATGACAGAGCCATACAATAGTACTGACTTGAAAGAGCCACACAATAGGACTGACTTGACAGAGCTGCAAAATAGACTGACTTTGCAGAGCCACACAATAGGACTGACTTGACAGAGCCATACAATAGGACTGACTTGACATTTGAGTTGAAGATTCTTATTTTCATGTCAGACTTGAGTTATTTTGACATCTATACATTTCCCAATGCAATGAAAGCTCTTCTTACTTTTTGCATTCTTAATGTGATATTTTTGTCTGTCTTTCCAACTGTGTATTGCTGCCAAGATATGTGTATGATTCTACCATCTTTTAGTTGTGTTTCTTCCTGCTCAACCTTGCTATCATTTCTTGCATTTATTCTCATTATCTTTGTCTTTTCCCTGTGTATTTTCAGACCAACTTGTTGTGAATTCTTATTGAGTATTATCATTTTATCTTGCACATGATTATAAGCCAAGTCATCTGCAAAATCTAGACCATCAAGCTGTTTAGTCTGATTACACTGGATTGCATTTCTGTTGTGTGATGTTGATGTTTTTATAACCCCATTTATTGCTGGTAAGTAAAGAAATGGAGGCAAGAGGCATCACTGTTGCATCTCCCGTTCTAATCGTAAATGGTTCTTTAAGTAGTCCTTCATGAAAAACTCTGCATGTCATGTCTTCATGAGTCTTATTTATTAAGAAAATTATCTTCATAGGAACTCTATAATGCTCCTTAACTTTCGAAAGTGATTCTCTGTCTACACTGTCAAATGTCATTTAATAGTGCACAAATTCCATGTATAGCAGTGAATTCCATTCCAGACTTTGTTCAACTATTATTCTCAATGTGGCTATCAGGTCTGTACAGGATTGTTCTGCCAAAAACCTACTTGATCATCTCTCAACTGTTTGTCTATAGACTCTTTTAATCTCCAAAGGATGATTCTATTTAATACTTTTCCTGACCAAAAAGTATTCAGTGGGGTACTGGAAGATGAGAATGAACTTATTTCAGAGGTGGCATTTGCTGAAAATGTTGCCCTGATTGCTACATCAGATCACATCTTCAGTCCAACCTGCAAGTCTGGATGGAAGAGCTAGAGAAGAGAGGGATGGTCATCAGCAGTTTCAAAACAAAAACCAACGTGATATCATGAGAGGAAAGAAGATTAAGCTGGGAGAACAGGCCCTGGAGTGGTTAAACTAGTATAAATACCTCAGAGTTGTTACAGACTGGATGGGAGGCATCAAAGGAGAGTTAGCTACTCAAAAGAGCAGCAGAAGGGAGACTTTTTCAGGCCATAAATTAAAGATTTTTCAGCAAAAGAGAAGTTAGCTAGAAAACAAAGAAAGCTGTATACCGCTCCATTTATATTTCAGTCTTGACATATGGATGTGAGTCATGGGCAATGACTACAACAAATAAAATCCAGCTCCAAACTTCAGAAATAAGGTATCTGAGGAAGGTGGTTGAAGTAACAAGAATAGATATGGTCAGCAACCAGACGATATGGCAATGCCTCAAAACCCAGCCACTGTAGACTCAAGTAGAACTGTCCCAACTATGATGATTAAGACATATGTGCAGAATGGAAGAAGATCAGCTACCATGGCAATTATGAGAAACTGAGAGCCAGGGATCCAGACCTCCAGGATGACCCAGAGTCCACTGGGAAGACAACATTAGACAATCTCTGAAGGACCAAGGACTAGATTGGAACCAGTCCATAAGGAAGACAGCTGATAGAATAGTATGGCGCTCCCTCCTCCAAACCTCTACACCTCATTGTAGAAGAGGGATGACTAAGTATGTATTTTTCCTGGCACTGATAGTAACATTATTCCTCTATAATGTGTGCATTCTTGTAAATTTCCTTTCTTAGGTAAATTTACTAGATAACCTTCCTTCCATTCTGCTGGTATTTTTCTCTTGGTGGTGGCAGTAATTTCACTTCTGCTGCAAGTTGCTCCTGACACAAACAATGCACTCTAGGTCGGTCTGGCAAACCTTAGAGGTTTTGGTGGACTGACAATGACACAGCATGCATTTAAGGCAACGGAGATCACAACACAACCCGCAAAAAGCCCAAAGCCATTGTCTAATTTACTGTACGGATGGTTTTGGATTTTGTTACTTTGTCTTTTTTCCCTTTTTATTTCATTACTTGTAAGTTGTTTTTTTTTTTCTAAACATACTTAAATTTGATTAGAATTGGATATTACAAATGTGTGGTATTATTTGACCTTGATAATGTTGCATGCCTAAATAATGATCAAAGTACATGTGTGAATGAGAGGATACAGACTGCAAGATGAGAGAGAGAGGAAGGACAGAATGTTAGATGGGTATGTGTGCCTAATTCTGAACCCTTTGAAAATAAAGTTTGTTCATTTGTTCTCTCTCCTAGACTTTGCCAAGTAGTTTGTATAATATCTCTGTAGAGGTATCAATATCTGTTTTGATGGTCTCTGCTGGAATGCCATCTGGACCAACTGCTGTTCGATATTTCTGAAGCTTCATGGCTTTCTTTATTTCTTCTCTACTTGGTCATTCACAGTTGATTTGTAGCTCCTCTTCTGCTGGCTGGATGTCTGGGGGATTTGTTGGAGCTGGTCTATTGAGAAGTTCATCAAAATGTTCTGTTCATCTCTACATTTGTTCTTGTATATTACTAAGCAATTTTAAATTCTTATCTTTGATGAGGCTATTTGCTTGCTTATATCTCCCTCTTAGCTTCTTTGTGTTGTACAGGTTCCTCATATTTCTGTTGGCTACAGCTTCCTCTGCTTCCCTTGCCAACTCTTCAATATGCTTCCTCTTGACTCTTTTGATGTTTCTTCTTACTTCTTTGTTTTCTTCTAGGTACACTTCATGAGCCTTGGCTTTGGAGCTTCCCGTTTTATCTGCTTTCTTATTTTTCCTGTCTTCTATCTTGTTTATGGTTTCTGTTGTTATCGTTGGTTTGTGCTGATGTTCTCTTTTTCCCAGTACTTCTCCATGTCTCATCTTATATACTTTTTTACTTGTTGCCAGTGTTCTTCCGTATCTGCTTCACCATCCAGTTGTTGAAGTAATTGGTATGTGTTGGACATGCAATTGAAACTTTGTCTCTTATTTCTTGATTTCTTAGATATTCCACATTATACACAATTTTGTGAGTTTTATTTTTGTTTCTGAAACAAAATATGGCGCTAACATACATCTGCTCCTCTAATTACCTTTACATCAAGTAATCATCATTAAAAAGCGGTTTATGTATTTTGTATTTACCTAATTCTTAAATTTCATATTTTCCCAATAATTCATCCTTGTGTTCTTTATAGAATTTAAAAGTCACAACAGTGCTTGATATTGTCCTTTAAACTGTCTTTCAATTTGTCTAGAAAATGAACATGAATTTTATCTGGTTGGTGACTGGGGATGCATTTTTTCCTGGTTGCCCCAGGAGCTAAAAATCCTCGGTACGTCACTGCCTCAAACATGTAAAATTTGCTGCAAGGGATTTTCTGTCTGGACTTAAGGTAGCCAAAAAAATTTAAAAAAAAAAAAACACAAACAAATTACGATGTTTGTGGTGAATGTGTATAAATAACACTTATTATGTTACATATTTGTTGAAAGTGGTAATATAATGAACACATGTTACATTTATGTTAAAAAGTTGTAAAGCATTACTCAGTAACGTGTCCCCAGCAGGATATACAGATGTGGAACTGGTCCTCATACTCTCTCTCCCTGCAGGAACATGATCATCTTCCTCACCTTTACTTTCTATCTTCACTGTGTGTCCCTGAAAACAAAATATTGAACATATTCAAGTGGTAAAAAAATCACAAGCCTTAAACATTGCCGCTGTTTGACTACATATACATTTTTATGTATTTAAATTACTTTCTTTTCTCAACTGTTTATGCCTCTGTCCCTGATGAAGATATTATATTACATTTACATATACTAAACTGTTACAGAAAAAAAAAACACACACACATAAAGAACCTAGCAACAAGTAATAAAATGTTGAAATGGACAATATTTTAACAGATTTCTCAGTATAACTTACTTTGGCTGCTGTTACAGTTAGTATTGTTTAAAATATCGATGTGTATTTTTTATGGTCCAAAGGAATGTACCAGTAGTATTCTTTTAGTACATTTTTGATTTAGTTGTTATCTTCCCTTGTCATTAGACAGTTGTCCATACAGATGTCCTTTTATGGTCTTGCTAGATCGGTCTTTCCAGGAAAGTTCTGGATTGTCCTTATGTGAGCTAAAACTCATAACGCGATGATTCGCAAAGGCGCAAAGAATTTTGCGCGCAACGGGAAGTGGGCTGTTTAAGGAGTCTGCCGGGTGTTTTCGAACTGAACAGAGGTTCAGTGTTTCTTCTCTGACCCTGTGAAGATAGGAACAGTGCCTTTTGTGTGTTATGAAAAGGGGTTGAGATTTCCCCCCTTTTGATGTAATTCTGATATTTTTGAAGAGCCTAGGATGGCTAGTGTTTTGTGGTGTTATTCTTGGAGGCAGCCAAGGTAAAGTTACCTCTTTAAACTATATATATTTGCAGTCAAGTACATTGTAAAGTTGATGCTATGAGCCTAAGTTAGTGGGCTGATGCTAAGGCGAGAGTCCAGGAGATTATCGTATTGTTATAGATGCACTTACTATATTCTGTCGGAGGAAGGACAGAAAGAAGTTATATTTGAGCTCGGCACTCATGCAGCTTATTTTTGCCAGAGGGTTACCTGGCCTACTTTGTCAGAGGGGATAGATATAAATGAATGACACACTGCTAGCACTATGATACGTGCAGACTGCCCAAGAGTTATTGATTATGATTGTACTGAATGTGACCGGGGAAGGAAGGAGTGGACGGCACCTAAAGTCAAGGCTCGTGTGACAGTGTAGATCGTGATAGTGGATTTTGTGGAAAGGGATGTAAATCTGTATTTCACTTGAGATAAGGGAAATAATCCCAAGACTTTCTTTGTAGGGGTTCTTCTGTGGAAGACTGGTTATTCACCAGAGGTGTTGCTTCCAGAAGAGAGGAACAACCCAGGTAATTAAGAGAACTCGTAAGTGCCTTTACGGTTTTAATATTGATCTTGAAGGGTTATATATAATCAGTTACTCGAACAGTCAAAGGAAACTTCAATAGTGCAGATTACTTGAAAAGTCCAATAGATATAAAAAGATATCCTTTATTTCGTTTCGTTTCAACATGAGGAAAATTTGGCAGTTCGATAAGAATTTCTGGTGGGGGATGGTAAAACTGCCAGCTTTAGCCTCCAAGGCAAAAGGCTTACGGCTCCTCAATACTCTAGTCGTTTTGTGACATCTGTGGAAATCCTAGCGAAATAAAATACGATTCGAGACTTCAATTAAAACTAGATCAAACTTACTTCATGTGGAATGAACCACACACATAATCATGGCAGGGGTTAGTGCTGGTTCACTTAACTGTCCTGGTCGGTAGGAGATCTCTAGATGGATATTATCATCCAAACCGTAGGAGTCAAGGGCTTTTTCGTTCAATAGTAGATGTAACGCCAGGTTACTCCAAACCTAAACTAAAGAACGCCCTATGTTGGTTTGACTCTAGCATTGAGTTACTGTCTCAAGCTCTCTCTCTGTCTGGTTACTAAGATGCATCAGTCTTTATACTTGTCTGGTGCTATGGCTTGCCAGAGGAAGTATTTCTCATTGGAGTTAGGACCGGAAACCTTCTAATGATTGGTCTTGGGGGCTAGTGGACTGTTGAAATAATCTTTAACCTAACCATCTACGAATCCTCTAGTCTAAAATTATTGTTTCTATGTGATGATGACCAACCATTGTTTAAAGTTCTCTCTAATCTAAATGTTTTCCGGTCTGACTTGTATGGAGTCCACACAAGGTTTGATGACATCATAGGTTCATGTGTGTCATGACTGATGATGTCATTGATTCTTGACTAGTGGTTTATTTATCTAACTAGTCATTCATAAAATACTTTACTACAAGGCTAACAGTTGTAGCTACTTAATAGTCTACCCTGTTACATGAACTTGTCGCTAGGCCTGTGAAGTGCTTGAACAATATGCCATTATGATTATGCTTGTCTGATGTCCTGATGATGTCTTTGTCCGATGTACTGTAATAAATCATAGAACTGTACAAGTGGCCTTCAACGCTTCCATGACTCTATTTGCGTTTGTGGTGCTCATGAGCTGTACTCAGTGACCTAGTGATGTCCCCTAATGTTTACATGTTTGCAGTCTTCTACTGAACCACACAACAACATAAATCTTCATTGATAGCCCTGTGTGGGCGTGGCCTATATATCAAGAACCTGTTTGTTCTTGTATGCAACAGTGGTTCTATGTGTCCTGCAACATTGGTAGCCTGTGTGGCATTCTCCAGCAACACTAATACTGTAACAGTAGTACCCCGCAACAACAACTCACGCTACAAGTGCATTCGCAACACTACACCCACAGTGTCGCAACAGTGATACCTACTGTGCCCTCAAAAGGGGTCTTTAGATACCCAGAGTACCGGTCTTCAACAGTAGTGTATTTGCATGCAAGCACTAGCACACTAGTTATCGCAACAGTGGTCGCCAGCTTTAAGGTTCTGTTACCCGAACGACATTTGTGTTTGACAAGATACACATCAACACTTGAGTACTTTCCTGAGCCAGCTCCTGTATCATCATTGCTGTGATTTTGAAAGCCGTTCGTCCTTACATCTCTGGAATCCAGTCTTTCAAATTTCAAATCCAGTGCAGCACATTATTCAAGTTCAGGGTGGTGTTGCCAGTGCAAGTTCAACATATCAGGAACCAGTATGATGGAAGATGTCTGTATCCTGACGTCATAGAGTGGCTGTATCCATTCAACGTTGGATCTTCTTTTCGTCGAGTTATGTTTGCTGAGAACTTCTTTGTTGCTGTTTAGAGGACACGATTTTTCAGCTATTAAGATAAGTGGCTGTTTTGAGTTTGTGAACTGTGCCACTATATGTACTGTACTTAAGTCTTCCTCTTAGTTGTCAGTATATCCCATTCATAACGCCTGTTACTTTATTTTATATGTTATATATGTGTTTCTGCGGGTTCGGTTGGGTGGTGACTGTCTTAGGGTATCCCACTTTACCGAAGGCCTAAGACAGCATTCTTTAGAGACTACTGCAAATTTCCCACAGTGGAAATTGCAAGCAACTTTTGTTGCTGATATTTTTTGTTTAGCTGTGACGAGATGTGTTAGTGTCTTTTTTCGTATATTTCTCTCCGTTCTTTAGTTTTGATTTGTTTGTATTTGTCTGCCTTCCTTCCTAACAATTGTTTCTTTACACCTTTTCGTCTATAAACTGTTGTGTTAATTGTTTTTGTAATTATTCGCAGTTATCATTACATTTTTTGTAACATTCTCTTTTAGTTCTGCTTTATTGTTCTTTTGACTTCTGCGAACGTTTTCATTTGTGATTTATATCTTGTCCCTGTTATGTTTGTGTGTATAGTATTAGCTATTATATATTGTCAATATTATTATGCACATTATGTAAAATATTGAGTAATTATATTACTGACAAGTAAGGTAATTATACAGGTTTTTGACAAAAGACTTGTCACCCATTAAGTTGGGATAGAGTGAGCTATACAAGGTATTGATCTCGTAATTAGACATAATGTCTACATTGGATTACTTTATTGAGCAAGGGAAAGTCCTTGGCAAAACTGGAGAAAAATTAGAAGAATTTGCACTTGCTCAATATGCCAAGGCACAGAAGGCTGAAGAAAAAAAAAATGATAATACAAATGGACAGAGAGGCTGAACAAAAGAGATTAGACAGAGAGGCTGAACAAAAGAAATCAGAAAGAGAGGCTAAACAAAAGAAATTGGAAATGGAACAAAAGAAATCAGAAATGGAACATAAGGAAAGAACTTTGGCTTTGGAGTTGAAGAAATTAAAATTGGCAAATATGAGTAATTCGCAAAATGATTCAAATAATCAAGCATCTTCTAATAAGATAAATGCTGTTTCCTATAAGGTCAAATTACCTGCTTTCAATCCTACCTGTGACGATATAACGTTCTACCTAAACAGATTTGAACTTTCATGTGAAACCCATAAGGTTGACAAGTCGCAATATGTTGCACAATTGATGGAAATACTTAGAGGTGAAGCATTGACTACTATAAGTATGGTAGAGGGACCTGATAAGTTCAACTATGATGCTGCCAGAGCGGCCCTATTAAAGAAATATCATTTTTTTTTTGTTTTTTTTTTTTTTTTTTTTTTTTTTTTTTTTTTTTTTTTTTTTGCTTTTTTTTTTTTTTTTTTTTTTTTGTTTTTTTTTTTTTTTTTTTTTTTTTTTTTTTTTTTTTTTTTTTTTTTTTTTTTTTGTTTTTTTTTTTTTTTGTTTTTTTTTTTTTGTTTTTTTTTTTTTTTTTTTTTTTTCTTTTTTTTTTTTTTTTTTTGTTTCTTTTTTTTTTTTTTTTTTTTTTTTTTTTTTTTTTTTTTTTTTTTTTTTTTTGTTTTTTTTATTCTTTTTTTTTTTTTTTTTTTTTTTTTTTTTTTTTTTTTTTTTTTTTTTTTTTTTTTTTTTTTTTTGTTTTGTTTTTTTTTTTTTTTTTTTTTTTTTTTTTTTTTTTTTTTTTTTTTTTTTTTTTTTTTTTTTTTTTATTTTTTTTTTTTTTTTTTTTTTTTTTTTTTTTTTTTTTTTTTTTTTTTTTTTTTTTTTTTTTTTTTTTTTTTTTTTTTTTTTTTGTTTTTTTTTTTTTTTTTTTTTTTTTTTTTTTTTTTTTTTTTTTTTGTTTTGTTTTTTTTTTGTTTTTTTTTTTTTTTTGTTTTTTTTTTTTTTTTTTTTTTTTCTTTTCTTTTTTTTTTTTTTTTTTTTTTTTTTTTTTTTTTTTTTTTTTTTATTTTTTTTTTTTATTTTTTTTTTTAATGAAGATGGTTACCGTCTTCGCTTTAAGACTATGTTACCAGAAACTGGGGTAGAATTTTCAGATTTTATCTCAAAGATACGTCTAACGTTTTCACGTTGGGTGAACTTTCAAAGACTGAACACACATATGAAGCACCTATGGACTTATTGCTTCGTGACAAAGTCATGTCATCAGTTAATGAGTCTTTCCTTGCCTTTCTACATGAGCGTAAGCCTACGAACATAAAAGATATGGAACAATACTGTTGCCAGTATGTCACTGCGCACCCAGAAATGACTGTTAGTAATTCTAAAGTCAAAGAAGGTTTACCAGTAGCTTCAGCAGCACCATATGGTCCTAATTTCCATAGTAAATATCAAGGTGCTCAGCACAATTTTGATAGGAGGAGTAATCGTATTTTTGGACAGAACCAAAGGGGTCCATCTAATACTGATTCTTCTTCAAGAAACTGAAGGCAAGATAACAGTCCTCAAAATTTTAGGTCCAACAATTATGGTAACTTTCGTAGGGGTAGTCAGCGTCTGTGGCCTAATGGATATGAACGCAGTTTCATAATCCAGATATACCAGGTTCGAAACCTGCTGCAGGCGGTTTGGTAGCAAATCACTTTGTGTGGATTTTTAACAATGGTATAAACGCCATACCACTCAGAAAGCAATGGCAAACTACTGAATGAAAAAAAATTGCCTAGAAAAATCACAAACAGCCAATAAAAGCTGGGGTTGATTGCCACATCCTGTAAAGGATAAGCAACTAACTTTTTTATAGGGGTAGCTTCAATAAAAACTATCCAAACTATAATAATTTTTCGAGGAGACAACACAACCCATTTAATAGATCTTCAGATCAAAGGGGAAATGACAATCAGAACCAGGGAAACTTTAGTTCAAATCAGAACAATAGTTTCAATAGACAAAATAACAATGATTTCAATAGAGATAATAGTCACAGTAGATCGCAGCATAATAATAGACCGTATCGCCAAGCCAACTGTGCTCAACAAGAGCCACAGGCTGTTTATAATCAGGGTGACAATGATAATACTATCCCTTAGGTTACTGCTTGCTCTGCTTTTGATTTTGAGACAGCATCATCAAAGTGCCCACAGTGCACAACTTTGTTCGAACCTACAACTATAACTACTTTAAGTTGTGGTCATCCTCTACCCACTCTTCCTGTCGCAACTGTGCATGATGGAAGAGGATCTCTTACATTACATAAGGGATTTGTCAATAATAATCCTGTTTCAGTACTTTTCGATTCTGGATGTACAACTGTTGGTATTAGTCTTTAGTTCATCAATCCTACGCATCAGGTAATATGGTGAAATGTGTGACATTCGCTGGGACAGTCGAGACTTTTCCAACTGCCATAGTCCACATTGCCACACCGTTTTTCACTGGTAATATACATGCATGTTTACTCAAGGCACCTATCGCCGACCTTACTGTCGGACAGATACATGGTGTAAAGGTGTGTACGCCTGTACAAATTGCTGCTTGGGAACAGCAACATAATCTTACTGCCGCTACTATGCCAAAATCTTTTCACCACGTACATTCTGCGGAAGTGATACATTATGCTAATTTTGTGCAATCTTGCAATACTGATGATACGATTGTTCATCATGATAATTGTGGTGCTTCTTTTAGTCCAGTTTGACATACTTCATTACGTCGTTGCTCTAACTTTGCCTCTTCTTTAACGACTATTGTGGAAGAAGATACTTCGACTGTCTGACACAGACACTAACTTTATTACTACGACTGAATATATATCCAGTCACGTTGATTGCAACTATGTTGCGGCAATAACTAGCGTTTTCTTTGCTACATGTATGGACTTAATGGTTAGTACATATCTATACCTTATGACTTTCTTTGCCTTTTTTATTGGGCCTATTAGCTCAGTATCTTCATCCTTTACGACTTTTTGTAGCACTTACTGCTTTCCTTTTAGATTACGGGGTTTGTTCCAATGGAACTTCATGCCTTTCGCCCTCATGAATGCCCCAGCTACTTTCGTACGCATGATGCGTCATATCCTGTCGCATCGTTCTGATGTCATTGCGTACTTGGACAATATTTGTCTCTTTAGTGATTCCTGGGAAGATCACTATCGAGGTCTAGTTGACCTTTTGTCTACTCTACGCTCGCATAATCTGACGGCCAAACCATCAAAAGCCTTTGTTGGCTTTAGCGAGATTTCTTTTTTGGGTCATCGTGTTGGTCATGGTCTCTTGCGGACGGAGGACAACAACACCACCAAAATTCTCAATTTCACTATTCCTAAAACAAAGAAACAAGTACGTAGCCTATTAGGCTTAATACAATTCTATGGTAGGTTCATTCCTAATCTATCATCTATTACAGCACCTCTCTCTACACTATTGAAGAAGGGATCACCTAATATGGTACGTTGGTCTCAAGAATGCCAATCCTCACTGGATAAAATTAAAACCCTATTCTCATCTGAACCGATCTTAAGACTACCCACTGCTAATAAGACTTTTGTTCTTCGCAGTGATGCCTCATCCACAGGGATTGGGGCTGCATTGATGCAAGAGTATTCTGAAACTCTGCATCTAGTGATGTATGTCTCTAGAAAGCTTCTTCTTCTTGCGATCGCATCTTTGATGTTTACACCGTCAGACGAGTTCTCATGATGAATTCGACTGTTGTTTGAAGTTCCTCTTTAGCTCCATATAGCTTTGAGTTTAGTGTTGAGTCATTGGGCCAGTATATCTTTCTTAACTGGTCATACAGAGGACAATCCTGTAGAACATGCTCAGCAGTTTGTTCGTTTAATCCACATGTGCACAATGGTGAAACAGACAATCGTAGCTTGTGCATGTGTTTATTCAGTTTGTTATGCCCTGTCCTGTCAAGAGTGTGGTAGGCATCTTTGGGTTGGTTCTGTTCTCTTCTGATAGTCTGGATAGCTCTCTTTTTCTCAAAATATGTGACTTCATTATCTTCTTGTTCACATTCTCCTCCATTTTTTGCAAGTTTATCTGCCTTTTCATTTCCGGGTACACCACAATGAGATGGTACCCACTGAAGCATGGTTCTCTTTTTGGCAGCTACCTTGTTTAGTTCATTTCTCAGATGCAGGAGTTTACCACCCTTGAGAGCTTGCAGGACACCTCATGGTAGAAGAGGAACGACTAAGTAAGTAAGAGAGCTTGCAGGACAGACAGTGCATCTGTGAGGATGACTACCTGGTGGCAGTCAGAGTTGGTGTTATAAATCATATTTGCAGCTTGCTCTAGAGCTTGAACCTCAGTTGTATAATTGGAACAGAATTTACCAGTGGGAATGTGCCTAGTCTCATAGTAGTTGTCAGGATATGAGATAAAGATACCGGCACCTCCATTCCTAACAGCATTAGTTGCTGATCCATCTGTATAGGCATGTATCCATGATTGATCGGGATAGCTTTCTTGGATCATATTCAATGTAGCAGTTCGTTTTTGCAGATCATTATACTCACATCCACTTGTGAGACCACTGACTGATGTATTAATTTGGAGGGCACTGCTGGCCTGCTCCCATGGTACAGGGTGGGCTTCAGTGGTGTTGTCTTCATGGATAGGTCTTCTTGATGTTGTCTTTGAAGTCTTTTTCCCCAATGCACAAAGCTGCTACGCTTTAGATGTCCCAATGCCAGATCATCTAGTCTTGTCTTCATTGGGTGCGTTGGCATACTGTTGTACTTTTCCATCTGAATCATGGTTTTTGTGTCTCTTCTATGGGACAATGTCTGTAATCCAACAGCTTTCTGCATCTCTGATATTGGTGTAGTTTTCATGGCTCCTGTAATGAGCATGAGATCTTGATTTTGCACCTTGTCCAAAGACTGCAGATGTGAGTTAGCAGCTGATGACCATGCTGCTGAGCTAAACTCTAAGTGTGGTCTTATTACTCCATTATAAATCTAATTTAGAGTTCGTTCATTTGCTCCCCAGTTGGAACCTGCTAATTTTCTGAGTATGCCTAGTCGTCTTCGAGCCTTTCCTTCTGCATTTTCAATATGCTTATTCCATGTAAGCCTTTGGTCAAATGTCACCCCAAGATAGGTGGGGTAGCTTTCTTCCTTGACCACGGTTGTCCCTAGGTGTATGTTAGCTGCTTTGTCCTTGGGGGCGAGGGAGAACAGTGTTGTGGAGGTTTTGTATGTGTTTATTGTGATAAGCCATTTCTCTGCCCATGACACTAGTGTTGAAGGCGATCTTCTCTGTTGTTCTGGAACATTCAATTTGACAACAATGTTCCATATAATGTCAATAAAGTGGTTATAAATTCTGGCCATGTTAGTTGAGTTCTTATATGGTTTCATTCAAGATTTTCATCGTGTCAATTGGTGTTGCTTTACGCGAATGCGGGGTGGGGTAGAAAAACGTGTGAGCAAACATTTGAAAGTTGCAATTATATTGAACCTGTAATTCCATTGACGTGATAAGTCGGTTCATTGAGTCCATACATTTATTCACAGTGATACATACATGATGATCAATTCCAATAGAAGTAGAACCTAAGTCCATAGAAGTAATGCATAAATTAATCAATAGCGTAGACTGCTGGTTATGTGTCAATGTCCGTTATGAGGATACAATGCAGTATTGTCGTCAGAACATCACAGCTATATGCACGAGCAGATAGACATGGCTACCTGCCGACAGTGAGACTGCGAGTCTGAAATATATTCATACGAATTTGACGATTATTCTCATCCTTCTGAGGATTCTAGTTAAGTACTAACCTCCATATATTTCCTTCTCATATCGAGTTCTAGGACTGACCCTGGTCCATCAAAAATACACATATAAATGGCTATATCATGCCATTGAATTGGAAGGTTAGAAAAACGCAGCTATTCAGCTTGGCGGTCAAGTAACAAAGGGTCACGTTTCTTAGTTACCGACTGTGTCCTAAACAACGCTATACACGTCATAATCGATCGTGTATGAAGCGTTCAGTAATTGAAACATCTATCGCAATATATTAAATGTCTTAACCTTTACAATTGCACGTCTGGTAACCTTTAGCAGACGGCGTTAATATCATATACCGTAACAATTCCCTGTACACCGGGGAAAAAAAAAATCGATAGATTTTTTTTCAATATCTATCCGACTTAACAATTTTTCAAAAAAAATTTAACACAATTGTGACATATGGCCGATGATGTTCTGAGTAGAACCGTGTTGCGGTCGTGTCAACTAACTATTTGTCATAGTCATCTAACATAAATCACATTATATATCAATATTATACATATTATTATATCAACTAAATAAATGTCCAATGTTAATAGTGAATGATAAAATTAAATTAAAGTAAGGTCTGTCGTATTAGTATGTCATATAGGAATTAATTTGACTAATTAAAATTAAATTAATTAATTAAACTAAGAGTTAAATTATTAAGGTTCTAATGTAACGTGATGTCATGAGAGAAGAAAAAGACAAAATAAGTGAGAAGAAATAGAAAGAAATTCGAATATAAGTTTTAACTTAATTGTGTGTGTTAAGTGTTAGTGAATAATAACTATCTAATTTAACTAACTAAATAATGTATAGGTACATTAACAAAAATATTAATCTAATACTTGTGTGAGATTTATTTTCTCTTTTCATAATTTCTTCTTTTAGTATTTCGTTCTCTTTTTTTGTTCTTTCATTTCATTTTTTTCTCACATTTCATTTTATTGATAATAATTCAATTAAGAAGTTAAGTTAACTAATTAATTAGTATAGGATATGATGATCCATCCGTAGTCTTGATCCTGATGAATTCTTTTAGGCAAAAATGTTCAAACGTTTACGTTGGAAAGAAATGTCATTTATCCTAGCATCCAAGAATTAAGTGCACCTAGGATAATAAGTTCGACTTGTCGTCAGATATTGTTCCATGATTGTTCAATGATATTCGTATATCGTGTATGGACATTAGACGAAGTTCGAATGTAAGTATATATACCTTGATTGTCTTGTAGTTCAATTCTGTGATGCATATAGTATATATAAAGTTTAAATTGAAGGCAAGGTTAGTTCCCTTATAGTTGATACTTCGTTCAATCCAATGTAGTTCTGATTGATGTAGTTTAAGAGTGTCAATGTTGATTATTCGTCGTCAATAGGATTACGTGACAATGCATCTGCCACACAATTTTCAGTGCCAGGAATATGTTCAATGGAGAACTCGAATGGCTGTAGGATGATTGAATATCTGGCAAGTTTCTGGCTTGCATGATTAGAGCGACGCAAGGATGCTACAGCACGTTGGTCCGTCTGTATGGTGAAGGGAGCACCGAGCAAGAATTTTTCAAGCTTCGTTATTGCCCAGATCACAGATAAAAGTTCCTTGTCGACTGTTGAATACTTTGTTTCTGCCGGCTTCAGCTTTCTTGAAATGTATAACATAGGATGTAGAATGCCATCATGGTTCTGGAGCAGGCATGCACCAATGCCGTAGTTACTAGCATCTGTTCGTAAGAAAAATCTTTTGGAAGCATCAGGAAGTCTTAAAATTGGTTCATGCGAGAACAAATTTATAATTTTGTTGAAAGTTTCATTGCATGTACCAGTCCATGTCACCTTCACCGGCATATCTTTTTTTAACAATGAAGACAATACAGCCGTGATGGATGACAAGTTTGGTATGAATCTACTGTAATATTGAACAAGTCCTAACAAACTCCTGACCTGTTTCTTCGTCTGAGGAACTGCTATGTTTAGAATTTTGGAGACTGTACTAGGTAACGTTCGGATATATCCCGATCCAATGATATGTCCCAAAAAGGTTATCTCATTACACGCGATTTGCACCTTTGTAGGTTTAGCAGTTAGATGATAATTCCTTAGAGTGTCAAAAACATATCTAAGTCCCGAAACATGTTCCTCAAACGACGAACTAAACAAGCATATGTCGTCAATATATGTAATAACGTCTGGTCTACCTGATAAAATTTGTCGCATCAGGCGAATGAAGGTAGCTGGCGCATTAACAAGCCCAAAAGGCATCACATTCCACTGGTATAGACCTTGTGGAGTGGAAAATGCGGTGTAGTACTTAGCCTTTTCGGTAAGTGGTATCTGCCAATAACCTTTAGTTAAGTCTATCTTACTAAATATAGTTGCGTTGGATAGACGTGGTAGTAAGTCGTCAATAAGTGGATGTGGTTCGCTGTCAACTATAGTCTTAGCATTTAATTTTCTATAATCAACACATAGTCTGATGTTATTGTCCTTCTTCCGGACAATCACTAATGGAGAAGAGAATGGCGAATTACTAGTCTCAATGATTCCCAGAGACAACATCTGTTCAAGTTCCTTAGTAGTTTTAGCAAGGAAATGTAAAGGAACAGAATAGGGATGTACACGAATAGGTGTATCATCATTGAGAGTAATGTCATGACTGATAGCCGATGTGCGACCCGGGACGTCGGTCAACACATCTGGATAAGATTGTAATAGATTAGCAATCTGTAGACGCTGTTGCGGTGTAACCGTTGAAGAGATGGTTACATCCCGCCAAGATTCAGTAGGTTGAACTACTGGTACAGGTAACGGTAACTGTACCTCAGGAAAAGAAGATTCTTCTTCCTGGATGACAGATAAGTTAGTATAATGACAAGTGGATACTGTGTTGTCATCTAGTTCATGAAAAATTGACTGTAAGTGTTCAGGACGTGTATGAAATTGCTTGAGCATGTTAATATGAAATATCTTTTTGTGTCCCTTGATATCTAAGACGTAATCAACGTCGGAAATTTTATCAATGACTTTGTAAGGACCATTCCAAGATATCAATAATTTATTGTTATTGTGAGGAAGTAACACATAAGCCTCGTCGCCTGGGAATAATTGGCGTAATCGTCGAGACCTATTTTGTAGAGATCGAGCCTTAGCTTTTGCAGCCTCAGAAGAAGCTGTTGCCAACTGGCAAGACTCAATAATGTTCTTCCGAAGATTAATCACATATTCGTAAGATGACTGAGTGTCCTGAGTCATCTCCTCGTCAATTAATAAGTTTTTTATTAGTCCCATAGGACCTCTTGGGGGAGCACCAAAAACTAATTCAAAGGGAGAGAAGCCAGTTTGTTCATGCGGTACCTCCCGATAAGCAAATAGAACAGCTGGGAGTGCTCTGTCCCAGTCATGAGGGTGCTTAGCAGTAACCTTATGTAGTAGTTGTTTAAGTGTATGGTTAAGTCTTTCAACCGCACCATTACTCATCGGATGATAAATACTACTTAAATTCCTATCAATGTCCCAAGTTTTCATGACTTCCTTCATGGTGTCAGATATAAACTGTGACCCATGGTCTGATAAAAGTTTTCTAGGAAACCCTATTCTAGAAAAGATGAGATGTAGTGCATCAGCTACATCTGTGGTAGTGGTGGTCTTTAATGGGATAGCTTCTGGCCATCGTGTGCACAAATCAATGCACGTAAGGACGAATCTATGTCCTCTGGCCGATGGTAGCAATGGACCAATAATGTCTATTGCCATCTTGTCAAAAGGTCTCACTGAGATATCGCAAGCCTGAATAGGCGCCGTGTGAAAAGCTCCACGTGCTTTCACTTCTTGGCATGTAGTACAGGAACGTACATACTGCGAAATATCTCTTGACACCCCTGGCCAAAAGAATGAAGACAGTACTCGAGATCGTGTTCGAGTATATCCCATATGTCCAGCACAATGTGAGTCATGTGCATGTTGAAGAATGTACCGTCTAAAAGTATATGGGACCATAACTTGTTGTTTCATTTGTGATTTGTCATTAAAACATCTAATCAATATGTCATTTTTAATAACAAAACAATGTTTGTTATTATTACCTGAGGATAGATTGTCAACTTTATCAACCAACTGTCGTGGAATATTCTAATCCACATATATAAATTATCAAGTAAATATAAAGCCTAATAAATACATATAATAAATAAAGGAAGAAGAATGGTAAAGAACAGTGCTGTCACAATGACTGTACTCGAAATCCCCCTTGTTTTATGCTTCGTCTGCAAATTGTAACGCTTTCACGTTGATAGTAAAAGCTTACTGTATTATTACCTGCTTTCTTCAATGAAACGTGTGCTGCATTTCTAAGAAAAACATTGAGAGGCCCTGCGTAATGACCTAAATTAATCCTAACATTAATTATATTACGTTACCAAAACGAACGAACAGATGGACTCAAATATAGAGAGAGAGAGAGGGGCGAATAAAACCGGGAACGCATGCAACACGCGTCGCGCGATACACAAATGCTGCCATCACGCGTGTAAGTCTACATGCACTAATTGTTTTTCAGACGGACAGTGATAAAATACACTACCCTTTCCCAGAGTTAGGTTTATAAATCATAAAAAACTCTTATTAGGAAAGACAACATTAGATGGGTTTACGGTTGAAAACATAACAGTACCCAGACAGCACATCTTCGAAACAGGAGGTAGAAAATACATATTTTGAACGCAGCCACGTAGCTCTTTCAAATTGGTATATTTGGGTTCCTTAGGGCTTGCTGACAAATAATATGTAAAACGTTACGCAAATAGTCCAGGAATTAATAAATTATACCCAAAATAAAATAGTGAGGATGCCTGACAGCATGGAATCATTTCTGCTCATAAAATTTTTTTTTTATATAACGTGTTTGAAAAAACCTTACGTTACATAAATAGCCTACCATGTAAACTCCCAATTGATTGGAGCGCAACAAATGAAAGCCTAACCACGATTGGTCGGACTATAAATACTATCTTTCGTTGTTAGGGGAAACGGGGAAAGGTAACATTTTTTCAAACACTTGTCGAAACGGGGCCTCATTGGCTAGACTCGCTGGATATAATCACTTGGGAGCGTTAGTTCGAAACCACTTGTTTAAATAAGCTTGATAAAGCATCAGTGCGTTGAAGCCAGCTCACAATTTTGCTAAAATAAAAGCCTGGAACATAAGCAGATGGAAATTTGTGCCAGTAATTGTGCCAGAATTCATTGCTAATCAACGTATCTGTGTTTATTTCCATGAAATTGTGGTAAGCTTGAACCATTCAGTATCTTTTAATGAAAATTGAATGTAAATTGTTAATTTATGCCTGTATATATATGTGTAGTTCAGTGGCAAACAAGAGATAAAGCCTATAATGCTCCAGCCTGAACAGAGGGTGTCGGAGGGAAGTAAAACGGCATGGAATGGCCAAATAGTACACTGACACCTAGATGATTGACTAGAAAGAAATAATGCTGGAATTGCAGAGGCGTAGTAACCATTAAGGAGGTTAATGCTGGTATAAAGTACTTCAGAATGAAGCTGATAGTTGGCCTAACGCTCTGAACTCAATGTTTGTGCTGTATTGTGATCAGTGTAAAAGAGAGAGTATAAGTTAGTTATGAAGTAGAAGGTACATCCTTCTTGATTTCAGGGACAGTGGTCTTGATGGTACTGAGCAGCACCTGGTCAGAGCTTTGCTGAATCCAGTGTCGGACAGCATACTCCTTGGTCCATTTAGCTATCAGTGAGGTGTCTCCAGAGCCCAGAGGAGAATTCGAGCAGAGGAGTCCTTTCCTGCCGCCATCACGCCAGATAAGCTAACTTGGCCAGCTGAGCTCAACATTATGTCCCCTCATCTTGAAATGACTTTATAAAAATAACATTCAGAGGGGAATTTAATTGTCTTAATATCAGGAACTGAGAACATCTCCAATACTAGTCCCAAAAGACAAACTATTGAAGTCATGATGACAAATACCAACAGAGCTTGAACAAAACAAAACCAGTATTACCTCATTTTACTACTACACAACTGACACACATAGAATATTTGTAATAATATATGTCACTACAATATTCATATTAAATACATTCTGTACATAACTTGTAATTTAAATTGATTGTGATTCCTGGTTCCCTTGTAGTTGAATCAGGACACATATTCATTCATGCCAGTAATGAATACATATTGTTATTTGAAAAGTTACGAGTGACTTCTTTAAGATATTCTCATAGAGTGTTATATGTATGTGAGTGTCACAGTGTTGTTAAGAGTAGTGGATTAAATTAAATTATTTATCTGTCTGTTGTTGTGACTTACACTTCATCATACACATACCCTAGACACATAACGTAGTCATCACACTATTCCAGAATAATTCTGACTGAGATATATAGATATGTGGTAGCAAGTAAGGTTATATATAATACACTACTCTTATTAGATATATATACCTTCACAGCTGATCTCAGTCAGTACACTAAGTCCCCTATAAATATTTATAACATCCCACTTCACCACATATATTGGGGTCTCGCTCTTGGGATTTTGAATCTTTCCCTATTAAAAATATTGGGGGTAATTCACTTCAGGGAATATAAGAATTAAAAGGTATCCTTGGGTGGAATTAAATAAGGTTGAGCTCACGGTGCCTGTGTTGTCCATTAGAGATTGAATTGTTGGTTAGACATTGTATAAATTTACATAATAGACAATGGCGGACCTGGCCAAATTTCGATCTGCTGCGGTTCAGACTGCAAAAGAGTTAGGATTAGATGGGCAAGTTATGGTTGCCTATGTTACTACGGAATGTGACAAATTTATTGAACGCGAAGAAAGAAGGTTTGAAGCCGAAAGAAAGTTAGAGGCTGACAGGGAAATTAAGAAGTTACAGTTTGAAGCTGAGGCTGAGACTAAGAGGTTGCAGATTGAGGCTGACAAAGAGGCTAAAGCATTGGAAGCCGAGGAAAGAAGACAAGCTGCAGAAAGAGAAGAGAAGAAATTAGCTGCAGAAAGAGAAGAGAAGAAATTAGCTGCAGAAAGAGAAGAGAAGAAATTAGCTGCAGAAAGAGAAGAGAAGAAATTAGCTGCAGAAAGAGAAGAGAAGAGATTAGCTGCAGAGAGGGAAGCAGAAAAGGAGGAGAAGAGATTACAAAGGGAACATGAGTTACGACTAAGGGAGTTTGAGTTTCAAGGCCATGCTCCTGAAAATGGTGCCAGTCCCTTTGCCTCTGATGCTACGGTTACTCAGGGAGCCTCAACCTCAGCTATGAACTTTCATTTAGATCATTTTGTTGAGAAAGACGATGATATTGAGAGCTATATAAATAGGTACGAACTATTAGCTACCACGTATGGGTTAGAGAGAGAAAGGTGGAGCTTAAAGTTATCTCAGGGACTTCGTGGGGCAGCTTATGAAGTTTTTGCAAAAATGAGCAGAGGTGATCAGGAAAATTATGACATGCTAAAGCAGGCTCTTTTGTTAAGGTATGAAAAGAATGCAGAATTTTATAGGAAAAAATTTAGGAATGCTAAACTACTGTCAGGTGAAACATATCACCAGTTCTCTGCACGAATAGAGACATACTTGGAGAAATGGACTTCTCTGGGGAAAACCCAAGATCTTAAGGAAATGGTCCTTATAGAGCAACTAAGAGAGTCCATGGCTCCAGACCTGAGAAACTTTCTCATGGAACAAGGTGCAGAGAGGCTGGGTGAGTTGCTAAATGTTGCTGAAAGGTATCAAGCAGCTCAAGCAGAGGTAACAGGTAATAAAAAGAAACAAGTGGATAACTTTAGGGCACCACAGAACTTTAATAAATTTGATCCTAAGGATCAAAATAAAGGTAAGCACCAATTTGATAGGCCACGGTATGACAATAAAAATAAATTCCCACAATTCGATGAAAGGAAATATAATGAAAGAAAATCTTTCAACCAAGGAAAAAGGTGGTGTAAGAATTGTCAGATGGACAATCATGACACTGACCGTTGTAGAAGGAAACCTGTGTATATGGCAACCCTTCAGGTCAGGTCGACCTCAAGACAGGAGGAGGATATTATGTTGGATACCACTCCAGAAGAGATGAGGAAGGCACAGGCTGGGGATAAAACACTCAAGCCTTGTTTCAGAAAATTGTCAACTTGTCATACAACTCCAGGCAAGGGAGATTTTTATATGAAAAACAAGTTGATGTATAGGAAGACTGGAGCTAGATCCAATGGTCACGGACAGCTGGTTCTTCCAAAAAGATATAGGACAGACTTAATAAGGAGCCTACATGTGAAACCAGATGGGGACCATGAGAAGATAGGTACCATCATTCAAAAGGTGGCTCACAATTATTATTGGCCCAAAGCAAGATGGGACATTGAGAATTTTGTAGAAAGGTGTAGCATAGCACATGAGGGAACACCCACAAGTGGGAACATGGATCAGGACCTGGACACGCCATGGGGCAAAATCAGGCCTGACAATAAAAGGAAAAATAGATTTGATAAAGTGGACCAAATGGAATGGGAAGCCCCTTTTCACGGACAAGCTTCACTTAACTGTTTTACAATGGCCACTATGCGGAGAGTGCAAAAAGATGTCTTACCCCAGGATAAGCCGAAAATCCCTCAATCGGACTTAAACAAACTGGAGGAAGAGGATGTAGAGAGGAAATCTCTCATCAAGAATTTTAAGAGGGAGACAGCCCCAAGAGAAAAATTGGTAGCGGTCGTTTTGTGAATGATAATTCTGGGAGGAAAAATCATCACTATAAAGCTTCGAGTGGAAGAGACCATACCGGTGCATGGACAAATAGGTCCACACAATTAAAGGTCCATATGTAGCTTTGTTAAGAACGTGGACTGATGAAAAGGCAGAGGAAAACATTACATCTTCATACCAATATGTGAATGAGCTGACCACTCGGTTAAAAACTGGTTGGAAACTTGCCAATGAAAATTTGAAACAAGCCAGGAAGAAACATGCTGCCTATTATAACAGGAAGGCGAAAGACAGAAATTTGGCTGTGGGAGAGAAGGTACTGCTTCTTTTGCCCGGGAGTCAGAATAAGTTACAAATTGGATGGCAGGGTCCATATACAGTTCTAGAGAAGGTGTCTAGGACAAATTATAAGATAGATAAGAAGGGGAAAGAAAAAATCTATCATGTGAATCTCCTGAAGAAATATTTGGAAAGAGAACATCAGGAAGAGACACACTTGTTGACCTTGTCCATCGCCATGGAGATGAAAAAGGAACCACNTTCATCATTTGAATATCCATTACACCCCTGTGAGACAGCAGCACAGGTGAAAATCAGTACACATTTAACGAAAACTCAGAAAGAGAGAGTGCAACAGGTTCTAAATAATCATGCAGAGGTGTTAACAGACCGACCAGGGCATACAAACCTATTGGAATATGATATGAAACTAATAGACTCCACACCTGTCTGTATGAAACCATATTCGATTCCGTTTGCTAAGGAGAAAGCTTTGAAGGAAGAGATAGACTATCTATTGAAGGAAGGAATTATTTCGCACAGTGAGTCTTCGTATAGTTGCGGTGTTGTACTCTTAAGGAAGCCCTCTGGAGAACATAGACTCTGTATAGATTACAGGAGACTGAATGCTATTACAGAAGGACAGGTGGATCCATTGCCGGATACAAATCAGCTGTTTGCCAGACTAAATAAAGCTAAATATTTCTCAAAAGTGGATCTGAGTAAAGGATACTATCAGATTCCAGTAAAGCCTGAGGTTAGACCATACTTAGCTTTTAGTACCTCAGAAGGACACTATGAGTTTAATAGATTGCCATTTGGATTGAAGAATGCGCCTAGTGTCTTCTCTAGAATGATGAGAAAATTATTGGATCCTCTGAATAATCCCTGTATAACAAATTTTATGGATGATATCCTTATAGCAACAGAAACATTTGAGGAACACATTGACTCTCTGAACATGCTGTTTGATCGACTTAGGGAGGCAAATTTAACAGCCCGACCAACCAAATGTTGCGTTGGATGTAAAGAATTGGAATTTTTGGGACACACAGTTTATCAGGGAAACATGACCCCTGACCCAAAGAATTTAGAGAAACTACAGAAAGCCCCGAGACCACAAACCAAGAAGGACGTGAGATCCTTTGTCTCATTATGTGGTTTCTACCAGAAGTATATCAAAAACTTTAATTCCATATGTGCACCTTTAACGGAATTGACACGTAAAGGACATCCAGATCGCATTACATGGACACCACAATGTGAAATGACTTACCAAGAATTGAAGGAAAAGCTCACAGGTAAACCCATTTTGAAATTACCTGACTTAAGTCAAGAATTCATTGTAAGGACGGATGCAAGTAATATTGGGTTAGGTGCAACGCTACTACAGAAATCAGATGCATTGGATGGGGAATTAAGCCCAGTGGCATATGCTAGCAGAAAGTTGAATAAAGCTGAAATCAACTACTCAACTAGCGAAAAAGAATGTCTTGCAGTAATATGGGCGATAAAGAAATTCAATATTTATCTATATGGGAAGGCATTTAAGTTGCAAACAGATCACAAACCTTTATCGTTTCTAGCACAGGCTAAGCATGAGAACTCCAGGTTACTCCGATGGTCTTTACTTTTGGCTCCATATAATTTTAGCATTGAGTATATATCTGGAAAAACCAATTTGGGAGCGGATTTTTTAAGCCGCCATCCGTGTGATGAGAATCACAGTAAACACCAGAAATAATAATGAATTTCTCTATGTGTATATAGAATAAAGGACTGACATATAATGTCTGTTTTAAGAGGGGAGGTGTCGTGGAATATTCTAATCCACATATATAAATTATCAAGTAAATATAAAGCCTAATAAATACATATAATAAATAAAGGAAGAAGAATGGTAAAGAACAGTGCTGTCACAATGACTGTACTCGAAATCCCCCTTGTTTTATGCTTCGTCTGCAAATTGTAACGCTTTCACGTTGATAGTAAAAGCTTACTGTATTATTACCTGCTTTCTTCAATGAAACGTGTGCTGCATTTCTAAGAAAAACATTGAGAGGCCCTGCGTAATGACCTAAATTAATCCTAACATTAATTATATTACGTTACCAAAACGAACGAACAGATGGACTCAAATATAGAGAGAGAGAGAGGGGCGAATAAAACCGGGAACGCATGCAACACGCGTCGCGCGATACACAAATGCTGCCATCACGCGTGTAAGTCTACATGCACTAATTGTTTTTCAGACGGACAGTGATAAAATACACTACCCTTTCCCAGAGTTAGGTTTATAAATCATAAAAAACTCTTATTAGGAAAGACAACATTAGATGGGTTTACGGTTGAAAACATAACAGTACCCAGACAGCACATCTTCGAAACAGGAGGTAGAAAATACATATTTTGAACGCAGCCACGTAGCTCTTTCAAATTGGTATATTTGGGTTCCTTAGGGCTTGCTGACAAATAATATGTAAAACGTTACGCAAATAGTCCAGGAATTAATAAATTATACCCAAAATAAAATAGTGAGGATGCCTGACAGCATGGAATCATTTCTGCTCATAAAATTTTTTTTTTATATAACGTGTTTGAAAAAACCTTACGTTACATAAATAGCCTACCATGTAAACTCCCAATTGATTGGAGCGCAACAAATGAAAGCCTAACCACGATTGGTCGGACTATAAATACTATCTTTCGTTGTTAGGGGAAACGGGGAAAGGTAACATTTTTTCAAACACTTGTCGAAACGGGGCCTCATTGGCTAGACTCGCTGGATATAATCACTTGGGAGCGTTAGTTCGAAACCACTTGTTTAAATAAGCTTGATAAAGCATCAGTGCGTTGAAGCCAGCTCACAATTTTGCTAAAATAAAAGCCTGGAACATAAGCAGATGGAAATTTGTGCCAGTAATTGTGCCAGAATTCATTGCTAATCAACGTATCTGTGTTTATTTCCATGAAATTGTGGTAAGCTTGAACCATTCAGTATCTTTTAATGAAAATTGAATGTAAATTGTTAATTTATGCCTGTATATATATGTGTAGTTCAGTGGCAAACAAGAGATAAAGCCTATAATGCTCCAGCCTGAACAGAGGGTGTCGGAGGGAAGTAAAACGGCATGGAATGGCCAAATAGTACACTGACACCTAGATGATTGACTAGAAAGAAATAATGCTGGAATTGCAGAGGCGTAGTAACCATTAAGGAGGTTAATGCTGGTATAAAGTACTTCAGAATGAAGCTGATAGTTGGCCTAACGCTCTGAACTCAATGTTTGTGCTGTATTGTGATCAGTGTAAAAGAGAGTATAAGTTAGTTATGAAGTAGAAGGTACATCCTTCTTGATTTCAGGGACAGTGGTCTTGATGGTACTGAGCAGCACCTGGTCAGAGCTTTGCTGAATCCAGTGTCGGACAGCATACTCCTTGGTCCATTTAGCTATCAGTGAGGTGTCTCCAGAGCCCAGAGGAGAATTCGAGCAGAGGAGTCCTTTCCTGCCGCCATCACGCCAGATAAGCTAACTTGGCCAGCTGAGCTCAACATTATGTCCCCTCATCTTGAAATGACTTTATAAAAATAACATTCAGAGGGGAATTTAATTGTCTTAATATCAGGAACTGAGAACATCTCCAATACTAGTCCCAAAAGACAAACTATTGAAGTCATGATGACAAATACCAACAGAGCTTGAACAAAACAAAACCAGTATTACCTCATTTTACTACTACACAACTGACACACATAGAATATTTGTAATAATATATGTCACTACAATATTCATATTAAATACATTCTGTACATAACTTGTAATTTAAATTGATTGTGATTCCTGGTTCCCTTGTAGTTGAATCAGGACACATATTCATTCATGCCAGTAATGAATACATATTGTTATTTGAAAAGTTACGAGTGACTTCTTTAAGATATTCTCATAGAGTGTTATATGTATGTGAGTGTCACAGTGTTGTTAAGAGTAGTGGATTAAATTAAATTATTTATCTGTCTGTTGTTGTGACTTACACTTCATCATACACATACCCTAGACACATAACGTAGTCATCACACTATTCCAGAATAATTCTGACTGAGATATATAGATATGTGGTAGCAAGTAAGGTTATATATAATACACTACTCTTATTAGATATATATACCTTCACAGCTGATCTCAGTCAGTACACTAAGTCCCCTATAAATATTTATAACATCCCACTTCACCACACCAACTTAAAAAATTTTTTTAAAGATTTATCCTCTTTTTGTTTGGTTGCAAATGTTTCCCTGTCAATAGGTGAATTGACTACAAATTCCTCTTGGTTGTCTGCATCCATTTTATTATCATCAACTTTCTCCAAGAGTTGAGTCTGCGCTCTAGTCGTCACGGCGTTTCCAGTGCATAGGTTATGTTTCTCCCATTCTATAATCTCATGTGGAGTACAATCTTTACTGCCGTGTATACGACCAACCATCAAATCAGCTATAGGCTTTTTTAGCATACATACTTTTACGTTTCCTGTGAAGAAAGGTGTGTTAACATGAATAATAGCTGTGGGGTAAAACTCTATTGTTCCACCAAGTCATGCAACGGACATATTCCCCCGTTGCACAGCTAGGATGTACCAGCGACTGTCGTACACCAATCGTTGTGGATCCCGAATCCCTCAGCACTGAGACGACGGATCCATTAACTAATCCCCTGTTAAAAATTAGTAGGCCTGTTCCATCGTTGACTGCAAGACCTACCTCTGGTGTAATATGTCCGCAGTTAAGCACTGTTTCTTTCGCCTTCTGAAAAATAAGATTGCATTGCTGGCAACTATTTGCCACATTATAATTAATAGCAAAACATGCAGCAGAAGACTGTGTTGTATTATTGTCAAGTGGGACCTGAGCTATAGGGGTAGTATTATTTGTAACTGCCGCCCCTGTATTATGGTTGTAATGAGATGATCCCCGAGAATGAGATCGATTCCGAGTATAATTGTTAAAATTATCTCGTCGCCCTCTATAGTAACTATTATCTCGATGTCTCGAGCCATGATTATTACCATTCCAGTTGTTATTATTATTGGGAGTATGTGATCGATTATAATGAGTGTTATGTTGACCATTGTGGTAGTTTGTTTGAGGTGAATAATTTCTATCTCGTGATCTACCTCTGTTGAACTCATTTTTATTGTTGAAATCATTATTATGTCCTTTCTGAAAGTTAACATTGTGATTTCTTTGGAACCTGCTTCTGTCTACACTGTGATGTCTTTGTTTGTTATTGTGATTGTAGGCCATATTAGACGCCACAGGTAGAGGTTCTCTTAATGAGGAGTTAGAAATGGTTGCATTCGGGTGTGCCGAACAGTAGTTTAAAGAAATTTTTTCTAACTCGTCCATGGTACCTGGTTTACGCTCCTGCAAATATGCAAAAAATGGCTGGCTAACTGAAGATAATACCTTATCCCGCAGTAGTAAATCAACTAATTTGTCGTATGATTTGTTGACTTCTGCCAGTTCAACCCATCTATTAAATGTATTGCGTATGTTCGCGATGAATCCTGCAAAATCCTTTGGAGATTCAGGTAAAATTCCCTTAAATTTTAACCTATAGTGTTCCTCGTCCAGGTGAAACCTTCGTAAAAGCAAGGACTTAATAGCACCGTAGTTATTAGCTATTGATGGGTCAGCATTTTGAGAAGCTGTCAGTGGTTCTCCAACCAAGAATTCATTTAATTTGAGTACCCATGACTCTTCAGGCAAATGGTTAGATTTGCAAGTCTGTTCAAAACGTGCCAGGAACGATGAAAGGTCGTCGACGTTCAAGTTGAAAATGGGTAATTTAAAGTTGTAGAAATGTTTAGGTTGGCTGGATGATGATCCATTTTGTGCGTTATTATTCTGGTTTGCATCAGCATTTTGTGCTTGTAATCTTGCTGTCTCCAATTTAATACGCGCCAATTCCATTTCTTGTTGTAAAATAATTTCCTCTTGTTTCAATTTATTCTCTTCTTCCTGTTTGGCGATTGTTCTTTGCTCTTCTCTTTCACGTTGAGCAATCTCTCTCAGTCTATTTTCCTTGTCAATTTGCTTCATCTCACGTTCTGCTTCCTCTTTCTTTAATGCAGCCCTTTGTTCCTCTTCCTCTTTCTTTAATGCAGCCTTTTTCTCTTCTTCTTTTCTTTCATATTTTTCCAGTTCTGATTCAGCAAACTGACGAAGTTCTTGAGATTTATAACCATATTCACGACCAATCTTAACGAAATGGTCTATAGTAAGCATTTTGACTTTTATCTGTAAGTAATTATTGATAATTACTGATTAAAATAGTCAATAGTAGCTTCAGAGTAATTATTATACTTACTCAACTTAGAAATATTCAATATAAGTAATCACAATAGTACTGAACTTAATGTCTAAGTTCAACTAATAGACAATATTTTGTAACAATATTGTATATAAATAATACTATATCATAAATAGTTATGATATCTGTTAAATATAATGTAATTATATCACACAATTAATCTCAATATCCAATAATGTTGGGTATAATTCCTAGTAATTATATTGTTCAATGTACTAAGTCACTCTCTTAGTACCAGAAAAGTATATTAAATAATATACAATGGGTCTATTACCTCAAAGGTAGCTATAAGATTATTTTATTTTGTCAATATATATATTATATTATTATGCCCTAGGCATCTATGATAAATTGTAGTGCTACTTTCTTGGACTATCACTGCATAATTATGCAATGTCCCATATTAACCTTAATTATCAGAAAAAATTAATTAAATTAAATTACAAGCGTATTATTGCATATAATATCATATTATTAATGTAGTATTAATATATATTATGAGGACAAACAAACAATGATGCAACTAAAGGGTACAAACAATGTTAAGACGCAAACAAGACATTTTCACAATTAAAAATGAATTTATGAACTAAATAAAATAAGCGGAAATGTCACAAACCAAATGAAGGGTCAAGGTCTGACCCGAGGTCAACTTAATATTCAAAGTACACAAAAAAAAATGACTGCGAAAAATGATGACGTCACAGGACTCATAACGGACGAAATTTAACAATCATCAAATAAATGATAGTAAGAGGAGACTGGACGAATAGTAACGAACATGGTACAGAACTGAATAAAATTATTAACTGAGTACGAATAAAATACACCAATTATCTACGGGACAGTACAGCTAACGCAAAATCGTCAAACGACAGCAGATTTGGACAACAAGTCCAATGTCAAACCTCAATGGGGTTTCCAAAGGTGCAATCGTTTAACTGCCCTAAGAAACGACCGAAATTAATTCAGGCATCGTGAGAGCCGCAGAATTTAATTTCAGTTCATCCTCCCTACCTCCCACAAATTAATAACAAATACATACGATGGAAAACAAATTTAACATATATACATGAAAATACATAGACATGGGGAGCCGCGCTAGCGTAGTGGTTACAACACCGCTCTGGCGACCGGGTGATACAGGATCAAACCCGGGCGACGGCATTTGAGGATTTTTCGTCGACCGGGATTTGGACTGGATTAACTCGAGACCTGGCGAGTACATTTGAAGCAGTGTCGTCGACCACGGACTGACGGCTCCTGAGCCGACCCAGCTGCAATGGGTACCTCCGAAATCGGCGAGTATTTGCCTGAATGGCGAGGGACACCTGTCTCTGTACAAGAAATAAAGGGATACTCACGTAAAATCAATGTCAGGTTAAACATAAAAAATAATAACCTGAGATTTCGCCTCGAGTATTAGCGGGCGAACGCAAAAAAAAAAAAAAAAAAAAAAAAAAACATAGACATGCCTGATCAAAGCAAAATGGACTCAGCACTGTTATTTATCGACCGACAAAGGTCACACTTAAATGACTTATCTTTTGTGCTCAGTTCGGACTCCTGTCGATGACAGTATGCACCAACGGTGTAGAAGTGTGTCTGACTGTTTGCTCTTGATGCATATACAGGGTTTATTCGTTGACTTTGTTATTTTTTTTCCTCCGTAGAAACTAGGCTTGCTGCTGTCAACTTGTATGGCATGTACACGAACTTTGGTGACGTCACGTTGTTAGGGATTATACTGAGTACTGCGTCATAGGTCATAATTCAGCACATCATGTGATCGTCCTTCAAATGTAAACAATTGTTAATTTCCGAATTTTTTTTTCGATCCCCAATCAATGGACACCATCTGTTGAAGGCGATCTTCTCTGTTGTTCTGGAACATTCAATTTGACAACAATGTTCCATATAATGTCAATAAAGTGGTTATAAATTCTGGCCATGTTAGTTGAGTTCTTATATGGTTTCATTCAAGATTTTCATCGTGTCAATTGGTGTTGCTTTACGCGAATGCGGGGTGGGGTAGAAAAAACGTGTGAGCAAACATTTGAAAGTTGCAATTATATTGAACCTGTAATTCCATTGACGTGATAAGTCGGTTCATTGAGTCCATACATTTATTCACAGTGATACATACATGATGATCAATTCCAATAGAGTAGAACCTAAGTCCATAGAAGTAATGCATAAATTAATCAATAGCGTAGACTGCTGGTTATGTGTCAATGTCCGTTATGAGGATACAATGCAGTATTGTCGTCAGAACATCACAGCTATATGCACGAGCAGATAGACATGGCTACCTGCCGACAGTGAGACTGCGAGTCTGAAATATATTCATACGAATTTGACGATTATTCTCATCCTTCTGAGGATTCTAGTTAAGTACTAACCTCCATATATTTCCTTCTCATATCGAGTTCTAGGACTGACCCTGGTCCATCAAAAATACACATATAAATGGCTATATCATGCCATTGAATTGGAAGGTTAGAAAAACGCAGCTATTCAGCTTGGCGGTCAAGTAACAAAGGGTCACGTTTCTTAGTTACCGACTGTGTCCTAAACAACGCTATACACGTCATAATCGATCGTGTATGAAGCGTTCAGTAATTGAAACATCTATCGCAATATATTAAATGTCTTAACCTTTACAATTGCACGTCTGGTAACCTTTAGCAGACGGCGTTAATATCATATACCGTAACAATTCGCTTGTCTGCTGCCCGCTGCATTCTATATTTTGCTTTGGTGATGTTTTCATCAGCGCACCAGAGTACTAGGTCATCTGCATTTAAGGCAGCTTTCACTCCTGCGGGGAGATCTTTCACCAGGTCATTGATGTAAACAAGGAAGAGTGTTGGGGAAATTACTCCTCCTTGAGGTACCCCCATATAGAGCAACACTTTTCTGCTCTGCAGACCGTCAAGAGTGACTCTAGTTCTCCTGTTATGCAAGTATGACTGGATCCATTTCATCATGTTGCCTTGGATTCCACTTCTCCTAAGTTTTGCAATATGGCCATCTTTCCACACCTTGTCAAAGGCCTGCTTGAAGTCGACCCAGATCGTTAGGACCTTTTTCTTCTCCTGGAAGGCATCTTCTACTGCTTGAGACAAGTAAGTAACTTGGTCTTCTATACTGTAGCATTCTCTAAATCCAGCTTGTTCCGGCACCAGGATCTGCTCAGACTCTAAATACCATTTCAATCTGTGGTTGACTATTCGCTCCATAGTCTTCCCAACACAGCCGGTAACTTGCAGCCTCGGTCTTACATTTCCCTTTCTTTAGTATGGGAATTGTGATGGCTTCTCTCCATACTTGGGGTACCATTCCTTTCAACCAGCTGTGGTTGAATATCTCAATCAGTTTTGCCTTTGCTGCTGAGCTCAGATTTACTAGCATTTCGTTGCTGATTTTGTCTGGGCAGGGTGACTTTTGGAACTTAAGCTTAGAAATAGCGTTCTGTAGTTCTCCTAGTGTGATGGGTTCCCTCATTGGGGCAGGAGTATCTGTCTGTCCCATGGTTGCCAGTATTTCTTTTCTTATCTCTCTCTCTGATGGTCTATGTTAATGGGTAAGTTGCTTTCTGAACTGTATCTTCTAGCAAACAGATCTGCAGCTTGTTTTCCTCTGAAAAGTTTGCCACCTTCATCCAATGTGATAGTCTGCCTAGGTGAGGAACGCTCTTCATTTAGAGACTTGACTAATCTCCAAAGTTTCTTGCCATCTTTCTCAAGGTTCAACGATGCCGTTTTAGTTCTCCAGCTTTTCCGTTTTTCTTCTAGCTTTGTTCTCTGAAAGTCTGCTACAGCCTTTTTCCATTTGTTGTGAGTTTCAAGTGAAGGCTGAGACTCTGCGTCCTTTCTAACCCTGTCCATAGCTTCCTGACGTTCTTGGCGTGTGCTGGACCAGTATGGTGTGTAGTTACACCGGCATCCTTTTAGAATGGTTTCTTTTGCAGCTTGTAGTATGCATCTGTTGAAGTCTTTTCATCAACTCATCTCAACCCATAACCCGTCATGGGTCGTAGGGGTGCCATGGTGGAAGCATCAGCAGACAGGGTCCTCCACTGCTCTCTATTCTCAGCAATGCGTACAAGTGTGGAGAAACCGTGTCCTGCCCATTCTTTGATGTTATCAGCCCAGGATTTTCTTTGCCTTCCTCTTCTCCGTTTACCTTCGACTGTTCCCTGGAGGATCGTTTTCGAAAGGGAGTCATGACGAGTTACATGCCCAAACCAGGCAAGCTTTCGACGTTTCACTATTGACAAAAGTGGTTCTTGATGGCCTGCATAGGTGTTTATCTTCTCTCTAACATAGACATTTGTTTTGTGCTCTTTATAGCAAATGCGCAAAATTCTTCTATAACATTTATGCTCGAAAGCCTGAATCCTTCGCTCCGTATCTGCAGTGAGTGTCCAGCCCTCACACCCATATAAGAGAATAGATAATACAAGTGATTTGTATAATTTGATCTTCACAGGAAAACTGATGTTACTTTTCCAGATCACATTCAACCTTGTCATGGCAGCTGAGGCCATCTCAAGTCTTGTCTTGATTTCTTTATTTGATCTTCCATCACTACATATAGTGGACCCTAGATATTTAAAGTTGTTAACTTCTTCTAACGTTTGCCCATTTAACGTAATGTTGGTCGGAACATGTTTCTTATGGCTATTCACCAATATCTTGCTTTTTTCTATATTAATTTCCATCCCATATGTTCTTGTTACTTTCTCCAGTCTAGAGGTAAGGTCTTGAAGTTCTGATTCTGTTCCAGCTATCAGATCAATATCATCAGCAAAACGTAGATTACACAGAGGTCGGCCTCCAATCGATATGGTTGATTTATAATCGTAGAGAGCCTCCTGCATAATATGTTCTAGATAAATGTTAAAGAGCACTGGTGACAGGATACATCCCTGGCGAACTCCTACAGTTGTTTTGAAAAATTCTCCAATGTCATTGCTTGCAAAAAACAGCACTGCTTGCGTCCTTGTATAGTGCTTCAATGATATCTATGATGTTGGTATCAAAATTGAATTTTCTCATTATTTGCCATAAAGCCTTCATGCCAGACTCGATCGAAGGCTTTTGTGAAATCGATGAAGTTATGGTATAAATCATGTTGATGCTGGAGATGTTTTTCGATCAGTAATCTAATATTGAAGATTTGTTCTGAGGTACTTCTTTTTGGTCTAAAGCCAGCCTGTTCCTCTGACAAGATTTCTTCTGATTTCTGTTTTATTCTGTTCAAAAGTATCCTTAACATCACCTTACTTGGATGACTAATAAGGCTAATTGTTCTGTAGTTCTTGCACATTTTTAGATTTCCTTTCTTTGGAAGCGGTATTACTAATGACTGCGTCCATTCTTTTGGCCATTTTTTTGTACTCCATATCTTCTGGCAAATTGTTGTCATGATTTTTACTATATCTGGTCCTCCATATTTCAAGAGCTCTGCTGGTATATTATCCACACCCGGTGACTTCCCTCCTTTCATCGAACATATAGCCTCTTCCACTTCTTCCCGTAGTATTGCTGCATTTCTGAGTTCTCTGTTTTCGCACTTAATGTTGTTTAATATGCCTAAGTCAGTGTCAAGTTTACAGTTATATAATTCTTTACAATATTCTGTCCACCTTCTCATTACAGCTGTTTTTTCATTGAGCAGAGCCCCATTGCTATCTTCTATGACAGTTACCCTGGGCTGTTGGGGTTTTGATAGTCTTCTTAATGTGTCAAAAACTGCCTTGCTGTTACCTTTTATTAGCCCCGTATTAATGGCTTTTACCACTTCATTAATGTCTCTGTTCTGTACCTTGAGGGCAGACAGCAGGGTGTTCACTTGATGCCTGAATAAACCCCAGTTGGATTTTGTAGTTCCATCTTGTAATGGCTGGGCCTGTACTGAGAGTTACACTCTGGACAGTAAGAAAGATTGGGCGATGGTCGCTTCCTCCTAGTTAGTCTCCTACTTCTCTACTAATAGATCCAGCTATATCTGGGGTGGCGAAGGCAAGATCTGGTGTTGAAGTTGTGTGCCATCCTCTGGAGTAGAAGGTAGGAGTATCTGTGGCATTATTGACTAGGATTAGGGAGTGATCATCTTGCCATGTTTCAACCTCTTCACCTCTGTGATCTAGATGGTTATAGCCCCAGCTCTGGGAGTGGCTATTAAAGTCTCCAACTGCTATAAAGTTGGTGACTGGTATCTGTATAGAGCTGAGACTCAGGGGTTTGTTGTTTGGACAGTAATAGTTCAGGAGTTCACAGCGGGCTGATCAACTGCTTGCCAGTCACTCAGATTACGGAAACAACAATTAATTTTTTGTTGTACCAATAAACGCCACTAGGCGTAACGGAACAACAGTTAATTTCTTGTTGCTCTAAGGCGCCACTAGGCGTACTGGCCACGGACTGCTTTGTCGGTCAGCGGTTAAGGACAGAAGAAGAAGAAGAGAAGTTCAGGAGTTCCATTTCCATCTTGTCTACCTTTATCTGCAACAGCTGATATTCTGCTCCATCCATGAAGGTTTTCCTTTCGTGTGCATGAATGTTATTCCTAACAAGAGTAAGTACTCCTCCTTTTCATCTATCTTGTCTGTCAGATCTGAAGCATTGATATCCTCTTATTTTAAAGGTTTGATCTGCTTTCAAGTGAGTCTCTTGGATACAGCAAACACTGACTTGCTTCTCATACAAGATGTTTTCCAGCTCTGTCTTTTTGCTGTATCCAGCCTGCTTGCTGTTCACTCCCTCTACATTCCAGTGCATCATGACAAGTGGCACTCTGTGTTTCACTTTTTCTGTTTTGTTTTGGTCAGTAGTTCTCCGCCGCCGTCTGCTGACTCCACAAGACGGTCTAGAGGGTCCTCCAGTAGCTGAGGGTGGGCTCTGTCGAGGCTCAGAGCCTGGCACTGCACCTGCCTGGTGGAGCTCCACAGGGCGAGCACCAGTACGAGATTTATTTGACGGTGTACTCATCCATAGAAAAAAGCGAGTTGCGTGATACTGTGGTTTCTGGTGCACCTTCTGGCCCAGTATCTATGACTTTAGCACCTCTTCAATGGGAGAGTGGGCTCATCCTTAATCTGTTTATGTTCCCAGTAGTAGACTATTCGCAAGCAGCCTGGGGGTGTCACTGCTCTGCGCGGACTTGTTTACAGAGGCGGCGTCCGAGCTCGTATGATGAAAATATGGTTGTATTATCTTCATAATAGACCTGTCTTTCCCGTGGCTTTTCTGCCATCCTGCAACTTTGGGTTAGGGAGTTCTGAGCTCCAGTCTCTTTCCCAGGCATTTTATCCTGGCCTGGCATGCATACAGAGGACCCCACTTCTGGTTCCAAGTTAGCAGTTGGTGATAGGTGGGGTGGCACACTGTGCATTCCCCATCATCCAGGGGGGCTCTCCAACTATGCAGAGCTTGCACAATGCTGTGCTCTGGTTCTGGGCTCTCCCAAGGAATCCTCACGTCCTGCACAGAGCCACTTCCAGATACCCACCACCCACCATCTCTCCATTATAGAAATCTCCTGCATGCGGCCATCCAGTCAAGAGCCAGTATTAAGTCTAGTGCCCATGTGATCCCCCCAAGCCCAGTGTGCAATGCTGGGTTCTCAACATGCTGCAACACAGGGGGGATTGTGATGCTCAGCCATCTCTCTCAACTCTGCACCGATAAGTGACATCGGGGACTTAACTGTGCCTCAGTACTGGGAGGCCCCGTTTCTGGGTACACCACACACAGCCAATTGAGGCAACGGTTGTTGTGGGTGGGGGTGTATTTGTTGTTCAGGGTTGTCTCCCATAGCCTTTCCATCTCCCGGTGGTAGCTGCAAGGCAGCAGATTGGTTTGTTTACCGAGATTTACCTTCCCCATGGCTAGAGCTTATAGCAGCTCTTACTCGCTTGGTTCACCCATCATAGGACATATGGGGATTTCAGTGGGGGTATTAGTGTCTCCTGTTACCCCTCCCCATCCTGCTGGGAGGACATTGCCATTTGGTCCGCAACTGCTTATTTGTCCAGCAATACTGACTTAATTCGCAGCTGACACACCATATCTGGAGGTCGTTCCACTATCCGCCACCCGTGGATGTGCCTGGTTGGGGTCGGTCACCCCTTTGCCAGGACTAGAAAGCTAAATGCAGCAGAACAGAATTACTCTGTGCTAGACCGAGAGTTGTTAGCTATGGTCTGGGCTATTCTTAAACTACAAAGATTCCTTCTTGGTGCGCATTTTATTGTAGAAACCGACCAAAAGGCTCTCACAGCTATACAAAGTAAAGATCTGAAGAGCACAAGATCCGCTCAAAATGCTATTGCTCAACCTTTTCACTTCTCAGTATGAGCTATTCGTGGTTCGGATAATGTAATGGCAGACATACTGTCAAGATGCCCTCATGATGCTATTTGACTCTTTTCTAAGACCTCATTATAGATTTCAGGGTTATTTTGATAGCCATGGTTATAGATTAACACTCAGATAGTACATATCTATGATCCTATTAAGTTAAGACTCTAGAATAGTCTGTACTACTTTCTCTGCTACTGTCTTATAGTAACGGAGGAAGGTTTATTTATAGCCATATATGGGCCGAAAGTATTCATAGCCACATTTAATAGGTGAAAATGTAGGATTGACTATTGTATATTAAAGAAAATCCTACAGTCATAAAACAGAGTGTATCATTTGTATTTTCTGACAGCAAACCAGTGCTGTTATGTAGAGAATCTCAACTGTTTGCCACCTTATGGTGACTCCATTACATATTACTTCTTCACACACTGGGGGGTGATAAGGTTCCTGCTGTTTAGTAGGGTTTGCCTTTACTCCCTTTCTCCCCGTTTTCATTGCAGCGAAGTTAGGAGGTTTCCTTTTACACACTTCAGTGTTATAGTTATCCATCTTACACCATCTACAATATAATCTACCTTTATGAAAAGGTTTTCTTTCCTCATATTTTCTGTCATTGAATTGTGGGTTTTTATTTCTATAATCATTGCGTGGCCTATCAAAATGTTGCTTACCTTTGTTTCCCTGATCTTTGTTGTCAAATCTGTTAGAGTTTTGTGGAGCACTATAATTGTCTACCTGTTTTTTGTGTGTGTGTGCCAGCTACCTCTGCTTGGGCTGCCTGATACCTCTCAGCAACATTGAGTAACTCACCCAGCCTCTCTGCACCTTGTTCCATGAGAAACTTTCTCAAGTCTGGAGCCATAGACTCTCTCAATTGCTCAATAAGGATCATTTCTTTAAGATCTTGGGTTTTCCCCAGAGCAGTCCATTTCTCCAAGTAGGTCTCTAAACGTGCAGAAAACTGGTGATAGGTCTCACCCGACAGTAGCTTGGCATTCCTAAATTTTTTTCTGTAAAATTCTCCATTCTTTTCATGCCTTAGCAAAAGAGCCTGCTTTAACTTGTCATAATTGTCTTGGTCATCCCTGCTCATTTTGGCAAAAACTTCATAAGCTGTTCCCCTGAGACCCTGGGATAACTTTAGGCTCCACCTTTCTCTCTCTAACCCATACGTGGTAGCCAAAAGTTCAAACCTACCTAGAAAACTTTATATGTCATCGTCTTTCTCAACAAAATGGTCTAAATGAAACCCCATAGCTGAGGTTGAGGCTCCCTGACTAGCAGTGGCATTGGAGGTAAAGGAGCTGGCACCATTTTTAGGAGCATGGCCTTGTAATTCCAACTCCCTTAGTCGTAACTTGTGCTCCCTCTGCAATCTCCTATCTTCTGCTTCCCTTTCAGCAGCCAGTCTCTTTTCTTCTGCTTCTCTTTCAGCAGCCAGTCTCTTTTCTTCTCTTTCTGCAGCTAATCTTCTTTCCTCTGCTTCTCTTTTGGCCTTATTTTCTTCTAATTGGAGCCTTTTAATCTCCGCCTCCCTATCCGCCTCCAATGCCCTAGCGTCAGCCTCAATCTGCAACCTCTTAATTTCTTTTTCAGCCTCTAACTTTCTTTATCTCTAATCTTTTATCTTCTCTGGCAATAAATTTATCAACCTCTGATGTTACATACTGGACCAGCTCTGGCCCATCCATGCCCATTTCTTTAGCAGTCTGCACAGCAGCAGATCAAAACTTTGCCAGATCAGCCATTCTGTACTATGCAAACCTTTAAAATTTCTAGCTAGACAAATTTCTAATTGTGACTAACAAGTTCTAATTATGACTAGGGACAACCACGGGCACTGATAGCTCAACCACTATTTAATTCCACAAAAGAATACTTTTAATTTTATTTTACAGGTATATAAAATTCCCGGGACCTGAGACCCTAATATAATTTATAAGAATTTAAAATCCCGGAATCGAGCTACCCAATATATGTGGTGGATTTGATGTTAAGAAATGTTGTTGTTATGTACTCTTAGTGTACTGAATGAGGTCAGCTGTGAAGGTCCCTGAATATAACAAATTATTATGGTAAGTTTCCAGGGTACCTTTCTGCTACCACCTTTATGATCTCATTCAGACTTATTCTTGACTATAATGTATGATGACTATGTTTGGTGTCTAGGGTTATGAATATGTAGTGTAATGTTGCATTAACCAACTAAACATATAAACAATTATTTTATTATCCAACACAACACAACAGTACTACGACAATCACATACAAGCTACACTTTAAAAGACTATCTTAAGTAAGTCAGTGGTTGAATTTTGTGTAACGTTAATTTTTTACCATTTATTTTGCCCTGATTCTATTTGGTTGAATCAGGACTGACAATCAAAGTGAAATCAAGGTAATTATTTACATTAATCAATTTACACAATGGATCTTCTGTCCATAATACAAATATTATTATAATAAAAGTGTGTAGGTGTAGTTTTCTTCTTCTTCTTCTTGCGATCGCATCTTTGATGATTACACCGTCAGACGAGTTCTCATGATGAATTCGACTGTTGTTTGAAGTTCCTCTTTAACTCCATATAGCTTTGAGTTTAGTGTTGAGTCATTGGGCCAGTATATCTTTCTTAACTGGTCATACAGAGGACAGTCCTGTAGAACATGCTCAGCAGTTTGTTCGTTTAATCCACATGTGCACAGTGGTGAAGCAGACAATCGTAGCTTGTGCATGTGTTTATTCAGTTTGTTATGCCCTGTCCTGAGTCGAAAAATAGTTGTCTGTCCCTGCCGGTCGAGAGTGTGATAGTCGTCTTTGGGTTGGTTCTGTTCTCTTCTGATAGTCTGGATAGCTCTCTTTTTCTCAAAGTATGTGACTTCATTATCTTCTTGTTCACATTCTCCTCCCTTTTCTTTCCATTCCTAACAGCATTAGTTGCTGATCCATCTGTATAGGTGTAGTTTTCTAAATTAGGTTAATACTGGTATATATATATATAATGGTAGGTTGTTGGTTAACATCCCTCTCTATAGTTCATTTGCTTTTCATTTGTCACAGGTGGAATTTTTATTATTAATATTTTCAGTCTTTATTCTTAAAAACTAGAGTTCATAGAGGTTGAGCTTCCTGGTGCCAAACAGGCACTTATCTTTGAAGGATAACACCAGTAGATCTTTTCCTAGGCTCGCTGGACATTCTGTTCCACTTATTGAAAGGCAATGGCATCCAGTACATGCCCGAAATATGCAAACAGTGTCAGGAATCAATCAGTTCCCATGAGCTTGGTATTACGTTAATGACAGGGCCACAAAAAACCCTGAAATAAGAAGGTTATGCATCCTTCTTTATAACAAGCATACAATAATATAGTAGATCTTTTCCTAGGCTCGCTGGACATTCTGTTCCACTTATTGAAAGGCAATGGCATCCAGTACATGCCCGAAATATGCAAACAGTGTCAGGAATCAATCAGTTCCCACGAGCTTGGTATTACATTAATGACAGGGCCACAAAAAACCCTGAAATAAGAAGGTTATGCATCCTTCTTTATAACAAGCATACAATAATATTCCACAATTTATTACAGGTACAGTACAAACAAACGAATAGGGTCAGCTCTTGATGACAACCTATTTTACCATTATAATTTGACGTGACAATGTATACCAGTATTCCTCTCCCCTAATGGTTACAACGCCTCTGCAATTCCAGCAGTAATCTTTTTCCATACCATAGGATAGGTGTTATGCTCCTTGATGACAATCATATATAATCTTGTAGTACTACACCTCTCTGATAGTCTATCATATGATGGATCAATCTCTAGGCTTTGCCTAAGTCTGCCATCGACTCACTTACTTACAGTCGTATTGCAGTATCTCACATTCAAACTTTATTTTAAATAAAAGATTAATAAAATCAATCTTACCACAAATTTCGATGAAATATACACAAACGAACGATGACTGGCAAACAATTTATGGCACACTTTAGATCTGCCTTGTCCAGACTGCTTTCTATTAGTTTTAAAAGCACAAGCCTGCTCTCATCACTCCTTGTTTATCAAAGATTTTTCTCAAAATGGCAACGAGCAGTCTACATTTTTCGATAATATGTAATGCATTGGCCAATCGGACCATGCACATTTGAATCAAACTTTTAAAAAAAAACAACCTCCCAACTACTATGTTTACTCCTGCAAATATATTTTTAGTTTTAGGTCAACCAATCCTATCTAGTCTTTCTTTAAACTACAGCCAATCAAATCATAGGTACCTTTTAGTCCTCATTTCCCCAAAAGCTTTTTTCAAAACATGCTATGAAAAAAATAAGCAGGCATGATTTTTGTTTTCGTCAGTCCGTCTTACAATACATAGTATTTTTGCCAATATCTTGGTTATTTATTGTACTAGTGCTTAACTGACACCGTATTATTGCTCAGGAAATCATAAGGCATCCGAATATATAATTTTTATGGCCCTATGTATTATGGTTCATAATTCCATATTTTTTCTATGTTAGTTGTTCAAATCTAGAAACTGCCACCTGTTCCATTCTTTTTCTAACTATTTTCAAACTAAATACGAGACTTGTCTGTAGTACGTTAGAATTACGTCATTCCTTATAAGAGCTAAGGTTGTTTACATGATTCAATTGATGAACATTTTTTAGTTTTGTATCGTAATTTGAAAATCGCCCAAGGCTATGTCGCTCGAGTTAGCTTTTGTGAAATCAACGTGAGACGGCGTCCCCTAAGTTCTGCCTTTCTATCCCTCCTCTCCTTTTCTTTTATTCTATCACTCTATCGTCTTGAACTTGCACAAGTGTTACATTTAATCTCAAGGACGAATTTTGAAAAGACAGTATCTTTCATTCGGCTATAAGGCTTATCAAAATCCGCATACCGGTTGGCGTGGGGACGAAGAAGCTGGACTCAATTTTTATTTTCTATCTTATTTTTGACATATGCACTATAATATTATTTAATTTAGCTATTGTATTTAGAATATCGTCACACATGTGTGGCATTCTCCAGCAACACTAATACTGTAACAGTAGTACCCCGCAACAACAGCTCACGCTACAAGTGCATTCGCAATACTACACCCAGAGTGTCACAACAGTGATACCTACTGTGCCCTCAACAGTGGTCTTTAGATACCCAGAGTACGGGTCTTCAACAGTGATGTATTTGCATGCAAGCACTAGCACATGTAGCAAAGTTGATTTTGCTGGGGAGGTTATGATGGTATCCTAAAAGAATGAAAAGGTGTCTGCTATAACCGTGTGAGGTCAAGCACATGTAGGTCTCTGACTCTATAGATGAGAATGATGAATTATATGCAGAGAACCTAACGCTACCTCCCTAGGTCTCACACGGTCAATCTTCTGGCTCTAGTGTATGGTGTACCTAGTGTCTAGGGGAGAAATGAATGATGGTACACAACAGTCAAACACTTTAAGTTTCTATTAAAGAAGATAATAACTAGCAGTTAAGTTTTTCTTTGAACAAATATTTACAATTTATTTTGCCTGTCCATTCATAGCTTGTGGACAGGTCTTTGAAAATAAGGACAAGATAGTTTACAGAATAGAACAATTAAAAATGTTGGGACAATCTGCCCAATAACTAAAAGTTATTATGTATTTATAAATGTCCTTCCTGTATGAAATATTAAACTAGTTCACTGTATTTATCTAACGGGAGAGTCACTGTATATGAGGGCTGTAGTTCATCCTACCCCCATAATATTCCTGTGTAATATTTTGAAACACAAGAAAATGTCAGAGATGCCCCAGATGTTTAACTCTTCACCTGGGAGTCCTTGTTGTAAGATAATTCAAGGGGTAGTTGCAGAAATTTCAAGTTCAACACTCGCCAAAGCTCCTACTGGATATTCGATAGCAGATAAGTCTGGTTGGAGACTAGTTGGCGTTTATAAGCACTCAGCAGGTTTCCTGTCACCAGCCGGCAAAAGGAACATAGACCCTCTGCAACAAAAGGACACCCTGGCCTTTTATCTCTGATCATTTATTCTAACACTTAATTTCCTACGTGGGTATGGGGTCAGCCTTGCGTGCCTTACAAGTGCACTCGCCCCGAATTGTACAGGACTCCCACCTGGTTGTGACCACACCTCAAGTCCTTATAGTAGATACGCCACTGTACGTTCACATACTTTTCCTCCATACAATAATGTGGAGTAACCACATTTCCTGTGATATGATCTTCTCTTCTTTTCTTTACACTTATATTTGCTTCAGGCATGTTAAACAGTGTTCATTGAACACAGAGGCTTGCTGAACTATTTTAATACACTAATATGTCAACATAATCATAACAACATACATCAGTTAGACACCGTTTAATGTGAGGACTCAACAATGTCTGCTTCCGATATGTCCTTCACTTTTTCCCCAATAGCAGTATCTAACTTTGTAGTTGGACCAAACATATTAAATTTCATAAAATATCCTTACCACAATCAAGAAATATATAAACAAATGACGCTGATTTTGTGAAGAAATGGCCTCAGCTTCCTCCGAACTGCACTGACTGTGAATTTATTCTTTATTTAAGTTTAAAATTAACACAGCTGTTTTTCAGCGTATCTTTATACAAATTTTAGTTCAACTGGCAATGAATAGTCAAAGCCTTTTGCTAATATTTACCAGCACTAGCCAATCGAAACGTTCTACTACTTGAATTCAAAAGCAGTTTGAATGAAAAACCAAAATAATTTCAAATAATTTCGGCGTCTGGTGGTCGATTGGCTAGTCTGCTTTTGTCATGCCCAATACAAAAAGATATTACGTTTAGGATTACATTTCTCCTACCGCTCCCCTTTTCAGTCATACTCTTTTTCCCCCAAGCAAATTTGAATGTACCTCCCTGCCTCTTTTTTCAGTTCGCGTCCCCCTAACGTTACCAAAAAAAAACATGAGCAGGAACGCCAGTGTGTCTGGTCGTGTGTTCTTAGATATTAGTATTTCTTCAATAACTTCTCTAATACTGGGACTATCATATTATTTAAAGTACATTCTTACTCAGCTAACTCTACGTCATACTACCATATAATTCTTATGGGGAACTTCATAATGGTTTAAAATTTCCAATTTTTGTCATCGTCTATCGTCAACTAAAATTTTACACAAGTCCGCCATCTTTCCTCTCCATCTTGCGAGCATGTATTTTTTTCAAATAACTACTTGTTTTAGTTACATCAGAAATGCTACCACTAGGAGGAAATAAAACTGTCTGCGTGGTTATGCCTTGGCTGGCTTTTCCGCAGTGTGAACATATGCGCTGCAGAATGTGTCAGCCAAACGGGGTGTAGACGGGGCGGGTTAGGACTTTGCGTTACTAGTTAGCATTGTATCGTGTAATACTACCAAAAAATGTAAGGATTACTACCGATTTTGCTACAAAGTTGACAGAAAGTGTTACTTCAGATAGCTATATTGCGGCATGCTTCCGCCAATAGTTAATTGTAAGGCTAGACTACAAAGTGTATACAGCAGATTGGGCAAAAGTTAAATATAGTAGTGTTTGTCGAAAACGAAACTAAAGCGTGTCAGACTTTTTCCGTGAAATCGTTCTATAGGCTCAGCACTGTACAAAAAGCAGCCTGCTGGCGTCAAAGAGGCCAACCGTCTGACACAAGCGGGCAAATGTATTTATTATCATTTTATGCCCAAATCTTACTGAATTGAGCGTTTATTCTCGCATATTTTGCTACAGCACACTAGTTATCGCAACAGCTGTATAAATATTTGTTATCAAAAATTAAAAATAATACTCACTTTAAAATCTGTACTGATCTCGTGTTTTATTTTTTGATCCAAGAATGGAATCTTCTGTTCCATATTTTTTTTTGCAATCTGAAAAGAAAAACAATTTATAGGTAAAAAAATTTTAGACAATTTGTTGCATGCTGGTTATTTGAGATGTTGATATGACAAGAAATTTTACTCAAATTATTTTTTTTTTAAATAATGAGGAAAAACATATAACAACTTTAAAATATAAGGAGAAGTGATACATGTTAAATAGTAGTATGTCCAATGTCACATTCAACAGTCTTTGCTATACTTATTTTCTTCTGAATGATTCAGAGCTGTCAAGTGCATTAAAAATGTGTGCATGATCATTTTTTTAAATTGTAACTTCTTCCTATAATCTATCTATACTTGTGCTTTACACTCTACACTAAGACATTTGAGACAGTAAAACATGAGAAAATTATAAAAAATGCTAGAAAGCATCAACATCGATGGTAAGGACCTGAGAATTATAAACAACATGTACTGGCAACAAACATCAGCTATGACAATTAGCAGCCACATGGGAACATTTTAGCAGATTAAAATAGGGTGTTATACATGTTTTATGATAGTATGTCTGTGATGGCATTTTAGACAGTTTGTGCCATACTGATTTATTTCAGTGACTCAAGAGATTTTTAAATGTATACTAAATTCATGTAAGATCATGTTTGAAAAAAAAATGTAACAATTTTCCATTTGATAGGTAGTATCTAAGTTTCATATATCATAAACATCTGGGAATTTTTGCAAAGGTTATATATATATATATATTTTTTTTTTACTGTTCTTGACATAGATATACAGACACGTTACACATTTTGCCAGAAATTTTTAAATTTTAGTAAATTCTATCACAGAATAATGAAATAAATGAAGGTAATTCAATATAAATTTTCCATTTAGCCACTTTATTTCATTTTGTGAGCAATAGATCTCTTCTATTCCTTACCTTTTAGCTCATTGTAAGGTACAGTGTAGTCACACTTTATGTTAGAGAAGCACTAATGAGGACCTCACATAATTGAAAACTAGTGTTTTCACAGGAATAAATGTAAAGTAGGGGGTGTGTTCTCACAGGAATAAATGTAGGGTGTGTGTTCTCACAGGAATAAATGTAAAGTAGGGGGTATGTTCTCACAGGAATAATTGTAGGGTGCATGTTCTCACAGGAATAAATGTGTGGGGTGTGTTCTCACAGGAATAATTGTAAAGTAGGGGGTGTCTTCTCAAAGGAATTCATGTAGGGGGTGTGTTCAAACAGGAAAAAATGTAAAGTAGGGGTGTGCTCTCACAGGAATAAATGTAGGGGGTGTGTTCTCACAGGAATAAATGTAGGGGGTGTGTTCTTACAAGAATAAATGTAAAGTGAGTAAGTGTGTTCTCACAGGAATAAATGTAGGAGGGATATTCTTACAGGAATAAATGTAGGGGTGTATTCTTACAGGAATAAATGTAGGGTGTGTATTCTTACAGGAATAAATGTAGGGGTGTGTTCTCAAAGGAATAAATGTAGGGGGTGTATTCTTACAGGAAAAAATGTAGGGGGTGTGTTCTCACAGGAATAAATGTAAAGTAGGGGATGTGTTCTCACAGGAATAAACTATGGGGTGTATTCTTAAAGGAAAAAATGTAAAGTAGGGGGTGTGCTCTCACAGGAATAAATGTAGGGGGTGTGTTCTCACAGGAATAAATGTACGGAGTGTGTTCACACAGGAATAAATGTAAAGACGGGTGTCTGTTCTTACAGTAATAAATGTAAAGTAGGGGGTGTGCTCTCACAGGAATAAATGTAGGGGGTGTATTCTTACAGGAAAAAAATGTAAAGTATGGGGTGTGTTCTCAGAGGAATAAATGTATAGTAGGGGGTGTGTTCTCACAGGAATAAATGTAAAGTAGAGGGTGTGTTCTCACAGGAATAAATGTAAAGTAGAGGGTGTGTTCTCACAGGAATAAATGTAAAGTAGGGAGCTTGTTCTCACAAGAATAAATGTAAAGTAGGGGTATGGTCTCACAGGAGTAAATGTAGGGTGTGTGTTCTCACAGGAACTAATGTAGGGTGTGTGTTCTCACAGGAATAAATGTAGGGGATGTGTTTTCATGGGAATAAATGTAGGGTGTGTGTTCTCACAGGAACTAATGTAGGGTGTGTTTTCTCACAGGAATGAATGTAGGGGATGTGATCTCACAGGAACTAATGTAGCGGGTGTGTTCTCACAGAAATGAATGAATGGGGTGTGTTCTCACAGTAATAAATGTAAAGTAGGGGCTGTGTACTCACATAAATGAATGTAGGAGGTGTGTTCTCACAGAATAAATGTAAAGTAGGGGTGTGTTCTCTCAGGAATGAATGTAGGAGGTGTGTTCTCAGAGGAATAAATATAAAGTAGAGGGTGTGTTCTCATATGCATAAATTTACGATTTTTTTGCCTTTAAGCATGACAATTTTGCTGATTAATGTCATCTTACTGTTATTATAGTATATAATAATTATGGAACAAATATAGGCCATCTTACAAGTACCATGTTGAGATTGTCATGCAGAAGTGCTAGTGAGGTCTGGCAGCTTTACAAACAATGACTGCTTTGCACCCGGAGCAGAGACTACTGTTTCACCTATAGCATTAGTTAGTCATTAGTAATCGAGTATGAGCTGGGAATACTCATGCTGTCAATATTACAATGTAAATGGCTGAAAACACCATCAAAATGAAGGGATGCTTATCATCATGGGCTGTGCATGAGATAAACCCACTGTGACTATGAAAATACATGCTTGGATCGGTATTGATTAGATCCAGTTATGTGATGGTCATGACAAAAAGCTTATATGCTGATAACCACAGACAGAAGACACCTCCTGCATGGGAACATAGCTGGCATAAAAAGAGTATGAATACAGAGGGACATCATGCATGGCAGAGGGAACAATAGGGAATGTGATCACAGTTTAAAATATGTTCAAAGGGGAAGAGTGAAGTAAGTAAGGTGAGAACTAAATAAAGTATCAGCAAGCCATCAACTGCTTTGATAGGGAGTGCAGAGCTTGAGGTCATGGAAAAGTAGAGCTGGAAATTAATCAACTAATAAATGATTATAACAAGAACAAAAACAAATATATAATGATTAGTGAGGTATGGCAGGGGAAAATGAAGATCTTGTGAGGTACAAGTGCTACATATTGTTGATGAAAAATTAAAATCACATAAAATAACACTGACTAACAAAAAAAAACTTTTTTTTTCTTTCTCTAACATTTCTATGTTTTTCTGGTTAATTTTAATGCGCTGTTTTTAAATCTGCAAACCGTTTTTCTCTATCAGGTCGGGATCTCTAGAAATACGCAATTGAAGTTTTTTAACAACACATACAGTATTACAACATCATTCGTACAAGAAGTATAACAGTTATGTAGGCTTGAATTTCTTTGCAGTCGACTTTCGTCGGTGAATGACGTGTGGTACATCGCGATGAAGCATCCAACAATAATCGGCAAGCATGGTCACACTCCACCGTCCTTGATAACGTGACTCCATTACGGCGATATCTTGATGGAATCGTTCTCCATGTTCATCGCTGACTTCGCCAAGGTTGTCAGGGAAAAAGTTAAGATGCGAATCGAGCAAATGGATTTTGAGGGACATGTTACAGCCCATAATTATGTATGCATCTATGCACTGCTTAACAATATGCAACATAGTCGACAGATTTGTGATTTCCCAGAAAGTTATCGACGATCGATTTGAATGCCATCCATGCGCGAAGTTCACTACCATGTAACAAGTTCTCGAATTGTTTGTCTGCAATAACTTTCCTAATCTGAGGTCCTACAAAGATACCTTCCTTTATCTTTGCATCGCTAACTTGCGGAAACTTTTCTCGAAGATAAGTGAAAGCTTTGCTCGTTTTATCTAATGCTTTTACAAAATTCTTCATGAGCCCCAACTTTATATGTAACAATGGTAAAATGAAGGTGTCTTTGTTAACTAATGGCTCGCGTATTACATTTTTATGCCCGAGCTGCATACGATCCCGGATAGGCCACACCTTTCTTGCATAATGTTCCTGTCTGTTGCGGCTGTCCCATTCACATCGGAAGCAACAAAATTTAGTATACCCAGTCTGCATGCCCGTAAGAATTGCAATGATCTTTAGGTCTCCACAAATCCGCCATTGGTAGTCATTGTACTTTATTTTTTCCAAACGTATAGCCATATTGTCATAAGTTTATTTCATATGAACAGAGTAGGCGACTGGAATTGATGAAAAAAAATTTCTGTTATGCAATAACACGGCTTTTAGACTAGTCTTGGAAGAATCGATGAAAAATCGCCATTCGTTGACTATGTGCTCATGACCGTTTACATCTTTGCAATAGCAAATGTCATCATCCATCTCAAAGTATTGAACAAGTTCTCTGTGTCTATGACGAAATTTAGATATCGGAGTATTGGGCGCTAAAAGATTCCATTCTTTGAGTCGCGAACCGAGTAATTCAGCTTGTCCTTTGGTAAGAGCGAGATCACGTATTAGATCTGAAAGTTCTGAATGGTTAATTAAGTAAACACCATCATTCACCGGTATGTAATCTGAGTCAGAATTAGTTTCTAAAGCAGGTAAACTATCACTTTCTGATGGTTCATTTACGTCCAACGGATATTGTTCTGGTGGTACTTGGATCGGACACGTGATTGGATCATGAGGCACTAGTTTCGAAACCGATTCAATATTTGGATAAACCACAGACTTTCTAGTTTTAAAAGTGAAACCATGGATATTTGTCAAGCAGAAGTAACAATCAGTAGTGTGATTTGTATGTTCACGCCATATTACTGGCACGCCAAAAGGCATCGACTTATGCTTCGGCGATTTTCGTAACCAACCTGCCAATGTATCGAACAAATCGAATTTCGCTTCCAAGATTTATTTGCATCATCAACTTTCGAATCGAAATAAAGTTCATATGCTATCTTTAGTAATGGTGTAAAGTTTTTCTGGTCAACACGATCGGTAGAATATCCGCACGCGTAACAGAACAGATCAGCCGAATTTCTACAACTTCTAGAAGCCATATTTTGGTCAGAATTATTTCAAAATACAGTAACTATTTGAAAAATCGCGTAACATATGTCATGCATCTTTTAGCAGTATAAAAAGTAGAATTATGTTGCTTTTTATTAATTTTTAATAAGTTTTATAGTAAAAATGAAACGGAGCAAATAACGGTTTTCCAAAAATATATTTATTCACAAATATCTTAAGAACCCGACGTGATAGAGATAAACGGATTTCAGATTTGAAATCAGCGCAAGAAATTGACCTAAGAACACTTATTCTTATATAAGAAAGAAAAATGTTGTTTGTCAGTGTAATCAGCCCAAATGCTTCAAGCCTTCCCATTGCTCTACTTCCTTCCCATACCTTTTTATTTTTATGGGTTGTTACACTGTGACAGGTGCAAACAGACAACTTTTAGGAAACGGAAAAACACACACATGCAAACACTCACAAAATTTAGAAATTTAAATTGACATTATTTACAGCTATTGGACAGGAAAAGTGAAGCCACATCAGGTTTTGGCAACTAAAGAAATTATTTGGACAGAGGCGCCATATGGCCTATATCGTAATTATAACTGAGATAAAACTCAATTTTTTTATTCATACATTTAATTATTTTTTCAAATCAAATAACAATTTATAGCATTTCTCAGGATTCCTCAGCCAATTTTTCACACTTTTATGTACAACATAAGCACTTACTGAAATAATGTAGTTGTTGCTTAAGGTTTTGTCATATAAGGGCAAGGCATGTTACTTTCAACTTAAACTATAATCCAGTGGTTATAGCCAACTGCAATTAGCCAATTGCTATTTTAAAAAAGTGAACTCTGTTAACTTAGGGTGACCATTTGTCCACTTTTTCACAGCAAAATTTAGAGTCTACTGGCTTTTAAAAACATTATGATGTGTTCAGCTTTTAAACAAAATTAGAAAAAGAAGTAAAACAATCGATTTTTTTTCATACACTAAAAAAAAAAATTCTGAAAAAGTTGAATTGTAGTTCATTGAATAAGTAATACTATATAAAATGTTAACAAGATTTTATATTTCTTGTTAATGCAATGCAATTATGAAATTCAATCATTAGGAACTGTTTAATAATAGCATTATATACAATTATAATATCTTTACAATTCAGGGCCCTGGTTTATTATTGTTAACACAATGCAATTATGAAATTCAATTATTAGGTACTGTTTAATAATAGCATTATATACAATTATAATATCTTTACAATTCAGGGCCCTGGTTTATTATACATTGTATAAGCAGTTTGCTTTTGTTCAAATTCAATTCATATTTAATTCAGTTAGTCCATGGTTAAAGACTCAATTAATAAAATATGAAAGGGATTAAATAAAAAAGTTTGTATTTATGCCACTTAAACAAAGAATAGTAAACCAGACTGGTAAAGATATTCAGTTTTTTTAGTTACAGGTTTAGGGTGATAACAAATGAATTATTATAAGTTTGAATCTCCCTTTTTTATTTTTAGTTTACAGAAAATAATATAGCTTATTGGTGAACAGTTTCATGTACATATTATTACAATCATTCAGTTTTTTATTTATACAGTTTGTAATTTTATCACTTATAAATTTATTTCCTGAATTAATAACATTTGAAATGCATCTGAGCTCATTTTCTGAATCCAACAAGGAATATTACAAGTTCAATACAGTTATAAGAATGTTTCTCATACAGAGTTCTATTTCAGTTTTTTTAGTTACAGGTTTAGTGTGATAACAAATGAATTATTATAAGTTTGAATCTCCCTTTTTTATTAGAAGTTAGAAATTCAGAGATACTGAAAAAAAAAAAATGTCAAGTGAAAAGCACATTATTAAAGTCTGAATATTTAGTGATGTTGAAAAAATAATGCTTGATAGACGAATTATTAAATAATTTTTATTTTTTTTTAAATTTAATGAAAAAAAAAAAATCCTGTTCAACCTCTGATGGGTTATAATTAGGATATATATCGTTTTCAATTCCAAATAATATGAACAACTGCCGACATGAGAAAGTGGTGTCACATTTGTCAAAACAATGTAAATAGAGACAATCACAATTGTGCTTATATGTTAAATAAATAGAAAAAAAAAACACAAATAAACAACAACAAAAATACAAACAAAATCAAGAAGAAACTATGAACAAGAATAATATTAAAGTGGAGGGGTGTAAAGGACTGGTGGTTCTAGTTATATAATGGACTTTAACAGATGTTTAATTGACTTTCATCTGTTTAAAGTCACATGCCTTGTAAAAACAGCATCAGACCTTCCCATTCTCAGTCACTATATATTAACATTTGTTCGTGTTAAATATTGATTGACTATATTATGCAGTTCCCTGGGTCTGTCTACTCTCAACAACTCTTCTATATTTATAGGTAAGTTAGAAATTAAATTAAATGATGCATTTTATGAATATTTTTTAATAATTATTTTATATCATTGAAGTATTGCTGGCCTTCAAAATATGTATACGCTGCTTAGACAGCGCAGACTTCGCTGGCTTGGCCATGTTCGCCGCATGGAAGATGGTCGCATCCCAAAAGATATCTTCTACGGACAATTAGCAGATGGCAAGAGAACAGTTGGGCGACCACAGCTGAGGTTCAAAGATGTGTGCAAGAGAGATATGAGGGCACTGGACATGGATCCAGCAACATGGGAGGATGAAGCTGCTGATCGCACTAAGTGGCGATGCTATTTATGGCGCCACCTCAGATTGGGCGAAGAGAGGCTCACACAACAAGCAGAGGTGAGGAGAAAACGTCAAAAGGAGCACCAGGAAAATAAGCAGCTGAGGGCTGCCACTTCAGGGGTGCATTCCCATAGTCAGTTATGACTGAAGGGGCTATTATTATTTCTAAATATTTTATCATGATTCTTTAAATAAATGTATTAAATTAGTGAAATCAATGTGTCCTACTTTTCTTAAATAGTGTCCTCCTTTTAAAGTAAAAAAAAAATCAGAAAATGTCCTTAAAAGAAATCAGAAAATGTCCTTAAAAAAAATAACATGGTCACCCTATCAGTTAACTGAAGCGATGTGTTGATGAAATATAAGCCTGAAATGGATTACTAGCATCCACCAGCTAGGCTATATAGTATGTAATATCCTCGGAAAGGACTGCTAGCCGGACTAGGGTTGATAGACACTAGGTCCTAAAGAGGACTAACATTATCTATCTGCTAGCGTGATGAAGCCCTGAAAAGGACTACCAGCTACGCCAACACTGCCCTTACCTCCTCAGTGTTCAGCCAACTGGTTTAATAAGAGAAGAAACACATATTTTAATTTTCTTAAAACCGTAGGACTGTCCATTTTGGTGAATAGGTCAAATTAAAAATACAAAACTACATAGGATAGAAAGAGTGACCCTGTCGCCATCACTGTTTCGAGCCTTGCCAAAAATATGAACGCCCGACAAACACCGAGGTCGCTTTAAAAATACAATTACAATTTCAACACGGAGGTCTTTAATAATAGGCCTACTGTCCTTTGACCACGAAACTGATAAACAGCATCAAGCGAAATAAATTGTGAACCGTCATGGCCACCTACGAAAACGAACACGATACATGAAGATGACAAAAATATAACGATAATTTTCATAACTTACACGTGGTTTCTTGCAGCCCTGAGCAAAGGTATTGCAGTTGCCAGTGTTGCCACTTTTTTTTTTTTTTAAGTAAAACACAGTGCCTTAAAAATTGAATGTTGACTAAGAACTGTCAAGAATAAATTCATGTCGATTTTATGAGTAGTGTAATATGGCACTTTAGTGTAAAACAAATTACGTTAACAGTAATATAGTTTAGAATCAGAAGGTACAGTTTTTCAATAATGTTTTTTTTTTCACAATAAAAATCGATTGCATAATTGAAAATTGGTTTCTTTTTTTTAATACATTTTACATGTCACTTTAAAAGAAAGGTTTTCTAAAATGCTGCCTTAGTAAATGTGTTGAACATCTTCCATCAAATTGTGCAAACAAAAAATTACCGTCTGTTCTGTATCTTCCGCCAAGTGGGTCAGTTTCTGACAGCTGGTGCCAACATGTCCTTCGAAAACGAACGTGTCTAGAGTGGCATATTGATTTATACACGCTGTAGAATAGTCAGCCGTCAATTCTTTTTCGTCATAATACCCGTATTAAGGACGTAACTCAGAAAAAATAATGGTCTGTGCTCAGTACAGTGTGCTACATATTAAGTACTGGCTACTTCATTTTCTTACCTTCACATGTTGGCATAGAATAGGGTTCCCATAATGTTTTGTTCAAAAACCGGGACATTTCCAAATTTTGACCTAAAAAACCTGCGACATTTTGTGAAAAAACGGGACATGTTACAAATTAAGGTAAAGCACAAATAAATCTATTATATATTATATGTTGCACTTAAAATAAGATACTGGTATAAAAATACGCACATTAACTAACACAACTTCCACTTTCAAAAAGAATTCTAAATTACAAACATACTTAATTAGAAAAATCGCACCTTTAAAAAATACACAATAGTCAAGTTTATATTTCAGATTCATCAGAATATTTATCAGATTTATGGGCCTGTTCAAGAAGTTTTTTTTCTTCTGATATTTGGACATAGCACAAGAGAAATCCTTAAAATTGGTCTTTATAATGGTAAGCTTTCACTGTCTTAATTTTAAGTCTGTTTTTTTTCGTCTGTCCAAAGCGCATTTATTAATGAAAAAACACGTTCAACAGCTGCATTGGATCCTGGCAGTGCCAAACAAAAACTAACTAGGCATTTCAGGTTCTCAGCATTTATATCCTGCTTTGTAAAATGAACGAACATCTCACACCATTGTTCACTGACACTTTGATCCTTCAGTTCACTCCACACATCAAAATTTGCTTTCACAATATTTTTTCACACATGCAAACTCATCAAATAAGTCCTCTTCATTCACAGTAAAATTTGGTGACACTGTCTTCGTGAATATGTAGCTTTCTTGGATGTTCTTCCAAGTCACAGACTCCTTTCCCTTCAAATTGATCCAATCCATAGACTGAAGAGGCGTAAGAAATGGTGTACACCACTCCTGAATATATTCAATGCAGGTGTCATAGAAATCTACTGCATAGCTTTGAAACTTTTCAACTGTTTTGTGTCCTTCTTTCTCTAATTCTTGCAACTGATTTCTCACAGTAGTAGTAGTGAGAAACTTTTCTGCCTTCCTGTAGTTAAATCATTTGGTAGATGCTCACTGAACACTGTTTTGGTCGACTTTTGAATTTTTGTTCGAGATTCAAACCGAGGGTCCACTGTAACCGGAAATTGATAAAGTAACACTACTAAAACACGGAATAAAATCTGTTACCCAAAGATTTTTTTTTTAGGAAGGGCCCTTAAAAAGCGGGACATTTGGAATAAATTCGATCAACCGGGACATTTTATAAAAAAAACGGGACTGTCCCGGGAAAAACGGGACGAATGGGAACCCTAGCATAGAAAGAAATGAAAAAGCAGATAAAGAAGCCAAGAAAGGTAGATCTGATAAAAATCTAATAAATGTAGGGATGAGTAAATCAGAAATTAAGAGCTTAATTAAAGATTTAATAACAGATGAATGGAAAGCAGAGTGGGATAAAAATCTGAAAGGAAGACATGCATATAAAATGTTCAGGGCTCCAACAAGAAAATGTCAGATATCTAGGGAATTGAAAATTCCCAGTAATAAGAAACTTCTCAGACTACAACTGGGAAAAGGCTATTTCAGAATAGAAGAACCTTACTGTGCAGGATGTCTTCAAGACAATAATATAGAACATTTCTTGTTAAAGTGTAAGAGGTATGACCAAATGAGAATACCAATATTGGATTATTTGCAGGCATCCAACTTACCTATAAATATAGAGGAGGTGTTGAGAATAGACAGACCTAGGGAACTGCATAATATAGTCAAACAATATTTAACACGAACACATGTTAGTATATAGTGACTGGGAATGTGAAGGTCTGATGCTGTTCTTACAATGCATGTGACTTTAAACAGATGAAAGTCAATTAAATATCTGGTAAAGTCCGTTATATAACTAGAACCACCAGGCCTATACACCCCTCCACTTTAATATTATTCTTGTTCATAGTTTCTTCTTGATTTTGTTTGTTTGTTTTTTATTTTTTATTTTATTATTTAACGTATAGGCCTAAGCACAATTGTGAGTATCACTATTTTCAAATGTGATGCCACTTTCTAATGTCGGCAGTTGTTCATATTATTTGGAATTGAAAACAATATATGTCTGTGGTGAAGTGGGATATTATAAATACTTATTGGGAACTTAGTGTACTGACTGAGATCAGCTGTGAAGGTATCTATATCTATTAAGAGTAGTGTATTATAGATAACCTTACTTGCTACCACATATCTATATATCTCAGTCAGAATTATTCTGGAATAGTGTGATGCTACGTTATGTGTCTAGGGTATGAGTATGGTGAAGTGTAAGTCACAACTACAGACAGATAAACAATTTAATTTAATCCACTACTCTTGACAACCTGTGACACTCACATACATATAACACTCTACAAAGATATCTTAAAAGAGTCACTAATAAACTTTCAAATAACAATATGTATTCATTACTGGCATGAATGAATATGTGTCCTGATTCAACTACAAGGGAACCAGGAATCACAATCAATTTAAATTACAAGTTATGTACAGAATGTATTTAATATGAATATTGTAGTGACATATATTATTACAAATGTTCTATGTGTGTCAGTTGTGTAGTAGTAAAATGAGGTAATACTGGTTTTGTTTTGTTCAAGCTCTGTTGGTATTTGTCATCATGACTTCAATAGTTTGTCTTTAGGGACCAGTATTGGAGATGTTCACAGTTCCTGATTTTAAGACAAGTAAATTCCCCTCTGAATAGTATTTTTATAAAGTTATTTCAAGATGAGGGGACATAATGTTGAGCTCAGCTGGCCAACTCTGCTTATCTTGAGTGATGGCGGCAGGAAAGGACTCCTCTGCTCGAATTCTCCTATGGGCTCAGGAGACACCTCACTGATAGCTAAAAAGACCAAGGAGTATGCTGTCCGACTCTGGATTCAGCAAATCTCTGACCAGATGCTGCTCAGTACCATCAAGACCACTGTCCCACAATTCATACGAATAACACAGATACGTTGATTAGCAATGAATTCTGGCACAAACTGGCACAAATTCCTATCTGCTTATGTTCCAGGCTTTTATTTTACACAAATATGAGCTGGCTTCAACGCACTGATGCTTTATCAAGCTTCTTTAAACAAGTGGTCTCGAACTAACGCTCCCAAGTGTGTATATCAGCGAGACTGGCCAATGAGCCACGTTTCGACAAGTGTTTGAAAAAATGTTATCTTTTCCCGTCTCCCCTAACAACCAAGATAGTATTTATAGCCCGACCAATCGTGGTTAGGCTTTCATTTGTTGCGCTCCAATCAATTTGGAGTTTACATGGTAGGCTATTTCTGTAACGTAAATTTTTTTCAAACACGTTAAAAAAAAATCTTATGAGCAGAAATGATTTTATGCTGTCAGGCACCCCCCATATTTTATTTTGGGTATAATTTATTAATTCCTGGACTATTTGCGTAACGTTTTACATATTATTTGTCAGCAAGCCCTAAGGAACCCAAAAATACTAATTTAAAGGAGCTACGTGGTTGCGTTCAAAATATGCAATTTCTTCTACCTCCTGTTTCGAAGATGTGCTGTCTGGGTACTGTTATGTGTTCAAACGTAAACCCATCTAATGTTGTCTTTTCTAATAAGAGTTTGTTATGATTTATAAACCTAACTCTGGGAAAGGGTAGTGTATTTTATCACTGTCCGTCTGAAAAAGTTAGTGCTTGTAGACTTACACGCGTGATGCCAGCATTTGTATATCGCGCGTCGCGGGTTGCATGCGTTCCTGATTTTCAGCCCTCCCCTCTCGCTATCCTTTTGTCCATCTGTTCGTTCGTTTTGGTAACGTAATATAATTAATGTTAGGATTAATTTAGGTCATTACGCAGTACGTCTCAATGTTTTTCTTAGAAATGCAGCACACGTTTCATTGAAGAAGGCGGGTAATAATACAGTAAGCTTTTATATCAACGTGAAAGCGTTACAATTTGCAGACGAAGCAGAAAACAAGGGGATTTCGAGTACATTCTCTGTGACAGCACTGTTATTTTACCATTGCTCTTCTCTTTATTAATTTTATTTGTTAGGCTTCATATTTACCTAATAATTTATATATGTGGATTAGAATATTTCATGACACCTCCCCTCTTAAAACAGACATTATATGTCAGTCCTTTATTCTATATACACATATAGAAATTTATTATTATTTCTGGGGTTTACGGTGATTCTCATCACACGGATGGCGGCTTAAAAAATCAGCTCCCAAATTGGTTTTTCCAGATATATACTCAATGCTAAAATTATATGGAGCCAGAAGCAAAGACCATCGGAGTAACCTAGAGTTCTCATGCTTAGCCTGTGCTAAAAACGATAAGGTTTGTGATCTGTTTGCAACTTAAATGCCTTCCCATATAGATAAATATTGAATTTCTTTATTGCCCATATTACTGCAAGACATTCTTTTTCGCTAGTTGAGTAGTTGATTTCAGCTTTATTCAACTTTCTGCTAGCATATGCCACTGGGCTTAATTCCCCATCCAATGCATCTGATTTCTGTAGTAGAGTTGCACCTAGCCCAATATTACTTGCATCCGTCCTTACTATGAATTCTTGACTTAAGTCAGGTAATTTCAAAATGGGTTTACTTGTGAGCTTTTCCTTCAATTCTTGGTAAGTCATTTCACATTGTGGTGTCCATGTAATGCGATCTGGAAGTCCTTTACGTGTCAATTCCGTTAAAGGTGCACATATGGAATTAAAGTTTTTGATATACTTCTGGTAGAAACCACATAATGAGACAAAGGATCTCACGTCCTTCTTGGTTTGTGGTCTCGGGGCTTTCTGTAGTTTCTCTAAGTTCTTTGGGTCAGGGGTATGTTTCCCTGATAAACTGTGTGTCCCAAAAATTCCAATTCTTTACATCCAACGCAACATTTGGTTGGTCGGGCTGTTAAATTTGCCTCCCTAAGTCGATCAAACAGCATGTTCAGAGAGTCAATGTGTTCCTCAAATGTTTCTGTTGCTATAAGGATATCATCCATAAAATTTGTTATACAGGGATTATTCAGAGGATCCAATAATTTTCTCATCATTCTAGAGAAGACACTAGGCGCATTCTTCAATCCAAATGGCAATCTATTAAACTCATAGTGTCCTTCTGAGGTACTAAAAGCTAGGTATGGTCTAACCTCAGGCTTTACGGGAATCTGATAGTATCCTTTACTCAGATCCACTTTTGAGAAATATTTAGCTTTATTTAGCCTGGCAAACAGCTGATTTGTATCCGGCAATGGATCCACCTGTCCTTCTGTAATAGCGTTCAGTCTCCTGTAATCTATACAGAGTCTATGTTCTCCAGAGGGCTTCCTTAAGAGTACAACACCGGAACTATACGAAGACTCACTGTGCGAAATAATTCCTTCCTTCAATAGATAGTCTATCTCTTCCTTCAAAGCTTTTTCCTTAGCAAACGGAATCGAATATGGTTTCATACAGACAGGTGTGGAGTCTATGAGTTTCATATCATATTCCAATAGGTTTGTATGCCCTGGTCGGTCTGTTAACACACCTCTGCATGATTATTTAGAACCTGTTGCACTCTCTCTTTCTGAGTTTTCGTTAAATGTGTACTGATTTTCACCTGTGCTGCTGTCTCACAGGGGTGTAATGGATATTCAAATGATGAAAGTGGTTCCTTTTTCATCTCCATGGCGATGGACAAGGTCAACAAGTGTGTCTCTTCCTGATGTTCTCTTTCCAAATATTTCTTCAGGAGATTCACATGATAGATTTTTTTCTTTCCCCTTCTTATCTATCTTAAATTTGTTCTAGACACCTTCTCTAGAACTGTATATGGACCCTGCCATCCAATTTGTAACTTATTCTGACTCCCGGGCAAAAGAAGCAGTACCTTCTCTCCCACAGCCAAATTTCTGTCTTTCGCCTTCCTGTTATAATAGGCAGCATGTTTCTTCCTGGCTTGTTTCAAATTTTCATTGGCAAGTTTCCAGCCAGTTTTTAACCGAGTGGTCAGCTCATTCACATATTGGTATGAAGATGTAATGTTTTCCTCTGCCTTTTCATCAGTCCACGTTCTTAACAAAGCTACATATGGACCTTTAATTGTGTGGACCTATTTGTCCATGCACCGGTATGGTCTCTTCCACTCGAAGCTTTATAGTGATGATTTTTCCTCCCAGAATTTTCATTCACAAAACGACCGCTACCAATTTTTCTCTTGGGGCTGTCTCCCCACTTAAAATTCTTGATGAGAGATTTCCTCCCTACATCTTCTTCCTCCAGTTTGTTTAAGTCCGATTGAGGGATTGTCGGCTTATCCTGGGGTAAGACATCTTTTTGCACTCTCCGCATAGTGGCCATTGTAAAACAGTTAAGTGAAGCTTGTCCGTGAAAAGGGGCTTCCCATTCCATTTGGTCCACTTTATCAAATCTATTTTTCCTTTTATTATCAGGCCTAATTTTGCCCCGGGGCGTGTCCAGGTCCTGATCCATGTTCCCACTTGTGGGTGTTCCCTCATGGGCTATGCTACACCTTTCTACAAAATTCTCAATGTCCCATCTTGCTTTGGGCCAATAATAATTGTGAGCCACCTTTTGAATGATGGTACCTATCTTCTCATGGTCCCCATCTGGTTTCACATGTAGGCTCCTTATTAAGTCTGTCCTGTATCTTTTTGGAAGAACCAGCTGTCCGTGACCATTGGATCTAGCTCCAGTCTTCCTATACATCAACTTGTTTTTCATGTAAAAATCTCCCTTGCCTGGAGTTGTATGACAAGTTGACAATTTTCTGAAACAAGGCTTGAGTGTTTTATCCCCAGCCTGTGCCTTCCTCATCTCTTCTGGAGTGGTATCTAACATAATATCCTCCTCCTGTCTTGAGGTCGACCTGACCTGAAGGGTTGCCATATACACAGGTTTCCTTCTGCAACGGTCAGTGTCATGATTGTCCATCTGACAATTCTTACACCACCTTTTTCCTTGGTTGAAAGATTTTCTTTCATTATATTTCCTTTCATCGAATTGTGGGAATTTATTTTTATTGTCATACCGTGGCCTATCAAATTGGTGCTTACCTTTATTTTGATCCTAGGGATCAAATTTATTAAAGTTCTGTGGTGCCCTAAAGTTATCCACCTGTTTCTTTTTATTACCTGTTACCTCTGCTTGAGCTGCTTGATACCTTTCAGCAACATTTAGCAACTCACCCAGCCTCTCTGCACCTTGTTCCATGAGAAACTTTCTCAGGTCTGGAGCCATGGACTCTCTTAGTTGCTCTATAAGGACCATTTCCTTAAGATCTTGGGTTTTCCCCAGAGAAGTCCATTTCTCCAAGTATGTCTCTATTCGTGCAGAGAACTGGTGATAGGTTTCACCTGACAGTAGTTTAGCATTCCTAAATTTTTTCCTGTAAAACTCTGCATTCTTTTCATACCTTAACAAAAGAGCCTGCTTTAGCATGTCATAATTTTCCTGATCACCTCTGCTCATTTTTGCAAAAACTTCATAAGCTGCCCCACGAAGTCCCTGAGATAACTTTAAGCTCCACCTTTCTCTCTCTAACCCATACGTGGTAGCTAATAGTTCGTACCTATTTATATAGCTCTCAATATCATCGTCTTTCTCAACAAAAATGATCTAAATGAAAGTTCATAGCTGAGGTTGAGGCTCCCTGAGTAACCGTAGCATCAGAGGCAAAGGGACTGGCACCATTTTCAGGAGCATGGCCTTGAAACTCAAACTCCCTTAGTCGTAACTCATGTTCCCTTTGTAATCTCTTCTCCTCCTTTTCTGCTTCCCTCTCTGCAGCTAATCTCTTCTCTTCTCTTTCTGCAGCTAATTTCTTCTCTTCTCTTTCTGCAGCTAATTTCTTCTCTTCTCTTTCTGCAGCTAATTTCTTCTCTTCTCTTTCTGCAGCTAATTTCTTCTCTTCTCTTTCTGCAGCTTGTCTTCTTTCCTCGGCTTCCAATGCTTTAGCCTCTTTGTCAGCCTCAATCTGCAACCTCTTAGTCTCAGCCTCAGCTTCAAACTGTAACTTCTTAATTTCCCTGTCAGCCTCTAACTTTCTTTCGGCTTCAAACCTTCTTTCTTCGCGTTCAATAAATTTGTCACATTCCGTAGTAACATAGGCAACCATAACTTGCCCATCTAATCCTAACTCTTTTGCAGTCTGAACCGCAGCAGATCGAAATTTGGCCAGGTCCGCCATTGTCTATTATGTAAATTTATACAATGTCTAACCAACAATTCAATCTCTAATGGACAACACAGGCACCGTGAGCTCAACCTTATTTAATTCCACCCCAGGATACCTTTTAATTCTTATATTCCCTGAAGTGAATTACCCCCAATATTTTTAATAGTTAAAGATTCAAAATCCCAAGAGCGAGACCCCAATATATGTGGTGAAGTGGGATATTATAAATACTTATTGGGAACTTAGTGTACTGACTGAGATCAGCTGTGAAGGTATCTATATCTATTAAGAGTAGTGTATTATAGATAACCTTACTTGCTACCACATATCTATATATCTCAGTCAGAATTATTCTGGAATAGTGTGATGCTACGTTATGTGTCTAGGGTATGAGTATGGTGAAGTGTAAGTCACAACTACAGACAGATAAACAATTTAATTTAATCCACTACTCTTGACAACCTGTGACACTCACATACATATAACACTCTACAAAGATATCTTAAAAGAGTCACTAATAAACTTTCAAATAACAATATGTATTCATTACTGGCATGAATGAATATGTGTCCTGATTCAACTACAAGGGAACCAGGAATCACAATCAATTTAAATTACAAGTTATGTACAGAATGTATTTAATATGAATATTGTAGTGACATATATTATTACAAATGTTCTATGTGTGTCAGTTGTGTAGTAGTAAAATGAGGTAATACTGGTTTTGTTTTGTTCAAGCTCTGTTGGTATTTGTCATCATGACTTCAATAGTTTGTCTTTAGGGACCAGTATTGGAGATGTTCACAGTTCCTGATTTTAAGACAAGTAAATTCCCCTCTGAATAGTATTTTTTTATAAAGTTATTTCAAGATGAGGGGACATAATGTTGAGCTCAGCTGGCCAACTCTGCTTATCTTGAGTGATGGCGGCAGGAAAGGACTCCTCTGCTCGAATTCTCCTATGGGCTCAGGAGACACCTCACTGATAGCTAAAAAGACCAAGGAGTATGCTGTCCGACTCTGGATTCAGCAAATCTCTGACCAGATGCTGCTCAGTACCATCAAGACCACTGTCCCACAATTCATACGAATAACACAGATACGTTGATTAGCAATGAATTCTGGCACAAACTGGCACAAATTCCTATCTGCTTATGTTCCAGGCTTTTATTTTACACAAATATGAGCTGGCTTCAACGCACTGATGCTTTATCAAGCTTCTTTAAACAAGTGGTCTCGAACTAACGCTCCCAAGTGTGTATATCAGCGAGACTGGCCAATGAGCCACGTTTCGACAAGTGTTTGAAAAAATGTTATCTTTTCCCGTCTCCCCTAACAACCAAGATAGTATTTATAGCCCGACCAATCGTGGTTAGGCTTTCATTTGTTGCGCTCCAATCAATTTGGAGTTTACATGGTAGGCTATTTCTGTAACGTAAATTTTTTTCAAACACGTTAAAAAAAAATCTTATGAGCAGAAATGATTTTATGCTGTCAGGCACCCCCCATATTTTATTTTGGGTATAATTTATTAATTCCTGGACTATTTGCGTAACGTTTTACATATTATTTGTCAGCAAGCCCTAAGGAACCCAAAAATACTAATTTAAAGGAGCTACGTGGTTGCGTTCAAAATATGCAATTTCTTCTACCTCCTGTTTCGAAGATGTGCTGTCTGGGTACTGTTATGTGTTCAAACGTAAACCCATCTAATGTTGTCTTTTCTAATAAGAGTTTGTTATGATTTATAAACCTAACTCTGGGAAAGGGTAGTGTATTTTATCACTGTCCGTCTGAAAAAGTTAGTGCTTGTAGACTTACACGCGTGATGCCAGCATTTGTATATCGCGCGTCGCGGGTTGCATGCGTTCCTGATTTTCAGCCCTCCCCTCTCGCTATCCTTTTGTCCATCTGTTCGTTCGTTTTGGTAACGTAATATAATTAATGTTAGGATTAATTTAGGTCATTACGCAGTACGTCTCAATGTTTTTTCTTAGAAATGCAGCACACGTTTCATTGAAGAAGGCGGGTAATAATACAGTAAGCTTTTATATCAACGTGAAAGCGTTACAATTTGCAGACGAAGCAGAAAACAAGGGGATTTCGAGTACATTCTCTGTGACAGCACTGTTATTTTACCATTGCTCTTCTCTTTATTAATTTTATTTGTTAGGCTTCATATTTACCTAATAATTTATATATGTGGATTAGAATATTTCATGACAATGTCCTAATTATAACCCATCAGAGGTTGAACAGGATTTCTGTTTATCTTCATTAATATAAAAAAAAAAAAAAAAAGAGAAACGTTTCAAAATTTTTCAGTTACTAGTTTAAAAGAAGGAAGGCCACTGTTACGTACATTTATTACCTAAGGGGGTAGTCGTCGGTCCTACCAAATGTACGCACCAGTTTTATGTAGTTATATTATTTGTGCGTTCGATTGGTTCGCGCACTGACGTGCACAAAGCTGTGAGTGTTGCTTTGGACGCACGTGTAACCTAGTTGAGTAGTTTGTGACGTCATGTTTTGAAGTGAAAACATGGAACTGTCTTGTGTCCATGATAGTAATTTTATATTTCGTATTCAATGGCATTTTAAGGAAGCCAGTTATTTCTAGTGATCTGTATTGGTCTTCAGGTCGAAACCAATATCAGGAATGTCACGTGAGTTATCGTCCCACTTCTTATTTTAATGCTGTATGAACAAGGCCGCTCTAATACTAGTCTAGCGGGAATTAAGATGTTCCTAGAATGGATCTACAGAGTCGCTTGCCTTTAAGATTTGAATCGTAGACGGAGAATTCCTACGAGTAGAAGAAGTTATATTGTTTATCTTACGCACATGTTTTATATGCCGTACATGCTTCAATGCCAAAGTCGTGGCTTGGATGTAAAGAGAGGTTAGCCAACTGAAAGCCTTTACTGTTAGGATTATCGTATATAACTTTGTGTGAAAATTATGATGTACAACGCTATGTATGAAGAACGTCTGGGAATTTTAACAAATGTAATATGGAAGATTCCACCCCAGAGTATGTATACGTTACCATGATAGACGTCCTTGAAAGAAGGTCAACGGTCGTGACTGAGAAGGATATTATACGGTAACAGTTTTGTAATCCTTAGTCTATGGACAGAGGTCTTTACTAGAAGAGAATCTTCAGGAACTTTAGCAGTAATAATCAATATGTTGTCGTGTGATCTTTGCGCCTGTGACGATGTCCGTCTTGTCCACTTCGTGTCCTGGTGAATAAAATCTATGTAAAGTTATCAACGACTCGTGTGATGCTAATACTTGACCAGTTCACACAATTCAAGATACATTGTTGGTTTTTCGTTTGAAAGACATTGTTGACATTTATTCCATTGTAACCATTCGCGTTTCTATTCATCACTATGAAAACGACACCAACAATAACTGGTGGGCCAGTGCGGTCTGGAAGTAATTTCAGGAACGTACCCATCCAATTGATCGTTTGAAACGAAGAATTTTTACTTTCAAGGCGACATCATCTCAATGTGGATCCTGGCGGAATATGAATCATAATCAACTCAAATGCTCAAAGTCTTCAATCAACCTCCATCTCTTCATCATTATTGCGTGCGAGCTGTAATCTAGATACGCAGAGCGAAGTATTGCATCCTCTTACGTACATACACGGGGACAAGGCACTTTGATTTTTACCTGCACGCGAGCTAAGTATAACTTGTATCCGTTATACGCTTTATTACAATTAGCTGTGCCTTGATTGATTATGTACACTTATATATTTTCTATGTTATGTGTTATGTTTTGTGTATTAGATCTGACGAACGAGATCCATCTCGAAGTCAATTCGGGCTCTTCGTCAGACGTTCTGTAGGACATTATTTTGCAGACTTCCCGCAGTGGAATGTTCCTACGCGTGAGCGTAGAAGGATTCTAGGTCCACTGTGTCTGGTGGTCTGTGACACCTGTCTGTGTTAGCTGTAGTGTCACGTTTACTTGTTGTTTTTGGTAGCTATTTTTACTTGTGCCTTAGTTTTATGATGAATTTTGTATGTGATTATTGTCCGTCTCACCTTTCCTGTCGTTTAGTTTTTTACAAAACCTTTGTTTTTACACTGTGGTGTCTATTGTCTTGTTGGATTTAATCGCAGTTATCATCGTAATTCTTTACGACATTCCATTTTAGTTTCTCATTTTATTTTAATTGGATTTCTGCGAACGTCTTCGTTTGGCTTGAATATCTTGTCGTGTCATTATTGTGCTATTGTCTGTCACGTTATTGCTTTCACACCATTTCATGTTATAAATTACATTATTAATTATTAATATTATTGCCTATTATATAAATTGATTTTACCGTTCTAGAACAGGAACGAAGAACACTAGTTGTAGTAACACTTTTAAGTAGTATTATTACATAATAATATTGAAATGGCTACCTTAGACTATTTCATTAAGCAAGCAAAAGCTCTTCAGATGGCTCCTGATGAAGCTAAAGCATTTGCACTGTCAGAATATAGGAAAGCTCAAGAAATAGAAGCCGAACAGAGAAAGTTAGAAACTTTAAGACTAGAAAAACTTCAATTTGAGGCAGATCAAAAACGGATTGAGGCTGAGGAACAAGAGAAGAAGATGAAATTTGAGGCAGATCAAAAACGGATTGAGGCGGAGGAGAATGAGAAAAAAATGAGATTAGCCGCTGAATTGGAAGAGAAACGATTTCAGCGAGAGGCAGAACAGAAGCAAAAGGAGTCTGAAGAAAGACTTAAAAAGGAAATGGAACAGAAACAAAAAGAAATGGAAGAAAAAAGATTAATAGCTGAAAAAGAAATGGAACAGAAACAAAAGGAAATAGAAGAAAGGAGATTAATAGCTGAACAAAACACAAAACGACTTCAGCTTGAGATGGAAGAGAATGAAAGAAAACGACAGCATGAACTGAAATTAGCAGAGTCAGAATATGAGAGACTTAGGTTAACTCAGGAAGCTAATTCTCAGAGAACTTTTGAAAGCCACACTTCATCCAGACAGGATCATTTTAAGGAAATTCACCTTAAATTACCAAAATTTAATCCCCCGTCTGATGATGTAATATTCTTCCTAGATAGGTTTGAGGCCACTTGTGGGTCTTATAACGTGGATAAAGCTCTATACTGTACATATTTATCCAGATTACTTACAGGAGATGCATTAGCAGTTTATCATACCACCAGCATTGGTGAGAAAAAAATGACTACAATGCTCTTAGAGCAGCACTTCTGCAAAAATTCCAAATGACAGAAAACGAATATCGTTTGAAATTTCACGCATTACTACCTCAATCTGGCAGAAATTTTAGTGATTTTCTGTCACAGATACGACTAACATTAGAAAGATGGATCGAATTATCCAAAATTGAAAAGTCGTATGAAGGTCTCTTTGATTTACTGATGCGCGATAAGGTACTTTCGTCGGTAAACCCTACATTTCTCGCATTTTTACACGAACGGAAACCTTTATCAATGAAAAACTTAGAAGAACATGCAAAAAATTTTTGCACTGCTCACCCAAACATGGATCTAAGTAACGCGCAGATTAAGAGTGAATTGCCTGTTGCTTTTGCAGCACAACAAAACAATTTTTCACGCAATCGTTCTTTTAGTGCTGATAGGTATGTCAATAAGGGAAATAATCATAATTTCACCAATGATAACTTTTACAAAGGGAAGCAATTTCAACAATCTGCTCCATTTAATGTTTCTTGGAACCAAACTCACAGATCGCGAGATTTTGGTAACAATTATTTTAAAAATAGTCAAGGACATTATAATAAACAAAACTGGAGATCAAGGTCTCAGGGTCCGCAAAACAGACAATTTTTTGGAAATAAACCATTTAACCAACATCATAACGATCATTCTACAAATTATCGGACTAATCCAAATTTTAACTCTAGCAGAAACGACAATTATGGCAATTTTAATGACAAAAATCACAATCGATCGCGCCGACGAGATAGATCGTCGAATAATACAGGTAGACATTCTAATGTTGCTTTTAATGATACACAGGCTAACATTGAACAGGGTAAAGTAGCTGAAACTCACAATGCTATGTCTTGTTCTCTAGATTGTTCCCAGGTGAAAGACTGCCCAGAATGCTCGACTCTTTTCCAGCCTAAGGCGATCACGACGCTGCGTTGCGGACATACCTTGCCTAGCCTGCCTGCAGTCTGTACAGCCACTGCTGCGTCAGTACACCAGGGACAGGGCTCTCTTAAGTTTAACAAGGGATTTGTCAATAATATTTCATGCTCTCTCCTATTTGACTCAGGTTGTACAACAATCGGTGTCCGGACTTCGCTGATCGACCCAAGTTGTGCCACGGGCCGGGTTGTCAAATGTGTAACATTTGGTGGCACTATTGAAACATTTCCCACTGCTATTATTGATCTTAACACACCTTTCTTTACAGGAAAGATCCAAGCATGTCTTCTGCCTAACCCAATTTGTGATGTAATACTTGGTCGCATACATGGTATTAAAGAGTGTACACCACAGCAAATTGCTGAATGGGAAGAGCGACATATTCAAACTGCAAATGCAGTAGTGACTAGAGCGCAAGCTACTAATATGTCGCATGATACACCTATTGAACCTACAGTTCATACCACTTGTGATGATGATGCTCCTATTTCACGGGAGTTGTTTGCAACATTGCAAAAGAATGATAATTCATTAAAAAAATTCTTTCAGTATGTTAACAAAAAGAATACAAGCAACAAACTTGCAAAATCTAGACATGACTTTATACTTAAAAATGGGATTTTGGTTAGAGTAATACGGGAAAAGGATTTATCCTTATGTTCTCAGATTCTTGTCCCATCCTGTATGAGATCTCGTATATTACGACATGCTCATGACTCGCAATGTGCGGGCCATATGGGTTTTTCGCGTACCAAATCCAGAGTGCTTTCGGCATTCTACTGGCCAGGCGTCCATAGAGATGTTACTCTCTATTGTCGGTCCTGTTTGATATGTCAAGAAGTTAAGGTACGGGGTCCATTTCATGCGGCTCCTATTCAAGCTGCGGACATCCCGATTAGACCATTTGATAAAATGGCCATTGACATTATTGGTCCAATGCTTCCATCTGCTAGAGGGCATACGCATATTCTTACGTGCATTGATATGTGCACTCGTTGGCCTGAGGCCATCCCTCTCAAGAACACTTCATCTGCCAGTGTAGCAGAGGCATTGATGTTAATCTTCTCACGCATTGGTTTTCCACGGAAAATTTTGTCGGATCATGGGGTTCAGTTCATTTCTGAATCCATGTCTCAAGTGATGAAGACATTAGGTATAGATAGATCTCTTAGTTCTATTTATCATCCGATGTCAAATGGGTTAATTGAGCGTCTCAATAGGACACTCAAGCAGTTGTTGGGTAAGATGACTCAAGACCATCCCCAAGACTGGGATCGGGTCCTACCCGCTTGTCTCTTTGCGTATCGCGAGGTACAAAATCAAGCAACGGGGTTTTCTCCGTTCCAGCTTGTTTTTGGCATGCAACCACGCGGTCCGATGTCGTTAATCCACGACTTATTGGTTGATGAGAATATTGAAGAGGAAACTCAATCCTCTTATGAGTATGTGATCTCTCTTAGAAAGAAAATCATAGATGCTTGTAGACTAGCTACTGCATCATCCGAACATGCCAAAGAAAAAGCTCGTCTATCTGCAAACAAATATAGACGTCTTCGCCAGCTCATACCTGGTGATGAAGCTTTTGTATTACTCCCTGCGCATAACAATCGTCTTTTAATTACCTGGAGAGGTCCTTTCAGGATCATCTCAAGAATATCCGATGTCGACTACATCGTTGATGTTAATGGCAAACATAAAACCTTCCACATTAACATGTTGAAGGAGTATTACTCACGTCCTGATTATCTACAATCGGTGTTTCAAGCAACTGACGATCCTACACCACCTATTCAACACTATTCTAGTTTGTCAGTCATCCAAGAAGAGGAATCTTCTTTCGATGATGTACAACTACCAATACCAGTTGTACCACTCCATTCCACTGAGAAATGGAATGATGTTACTATCTCATCTACTCTTACTGATGATCAACGTCAGCAAGTCTCTAATATTCTACACACGTATGAGGATGTCCTCACTGACATCCCAGGTCATACGTCAGTCATCCAACATGACATTATTTTGACTGACGATACACCGATTCGAGTTCGCCCATATCCTATTCCTTTACACTTTCGTGATAAGGTTGATAAGGAATTGGATGATATGCTCCAATTAAATATAATTGAACCATCTTCATCACCATATTCTTCTTCTATGGTAATCATTAGGAAGAAAGACAACAATATACGTCTTTGCGTAGATTACAGGAAGTTAAACAAAGTTACAAAATTCGATGCGGAACCATTACCTCTTTTAGACGACTTATTAGAGAAATTATCTCATGCTACATTCTTTTCGAAATTTGACCTTTCAAAGGGTTATTGGCAAGTGCCACTCACTACGAAAGCAAAGCCATTCACCGCTTTCTCGACGCCACGGGGTCTTTTTCAATATAATTTTAGGCCTTTCGGGTTAATGAATGCGCCAGCTACCTTTGTACGCATGATGCGCCGCATATTGTCTCATCGTCCCGATGTCATTACTTATATAGATGACATCTGTCTTTTCAGTGACTCTTGGGATGAACATATTCAGGGTTTAAAATCTTTACTTTCTACCTTACAGGATTATAACTTAACAGCGAAACCTTCAAAGGCTTTTGTCGGTTTTCATGACATCTCATTTCTTGGTCACCGTATAGGTCGCGGTTTAATGTATACAGAAGACAGTAACGTCTCTAAAATTTTAAACATCTCAGCACCTAAGACAAAAAAAACAAGTGAGGTCACTCTTAGGACTAATACAGTTCTATTCTAAATTCATCCCTCATTTGTCTACTATAACTGCACCTCTTTCTTCGTTACTGAAGAAAGGCACACCTAATGTAATAAAGTGGTCGCAGGATCACCAAACGGCGTTAGACTATATAAAAACAATTTTTTCAAATAAGCCTTTTTTAAGGTTGCCTAACAAAGATCTCACCTTTGTTCTTCGCAGTGATGCTTCTTCCTACGCTATCGCGGCAGTTTTGATGCAGGAATACGGAGGCACCTTATTTCCAATTATGTACGTATCCAGAAAGCTTACAACGAGCGAGATGAAGTACTCCGTTCTAGACAAAGAGCTTCTCGCTCTTGTCTGGGCAATCACAAAACTGGATCGTTATCTCCTCGGATCACACTTTGTGGTGGAGTCTGACCAGAAAGCTCTTACCGCATTGAATACAGGAAACGTTAAGTCATCAAAGTCAGCGCGTTACGCTATAGCTCTTCAACCGTTCCATTTTGAGATACGAGCTATTCCTGGAGTACAGAATGTATTTGCAGACTGTCTTTCAAGATGCCCTAGTGAACTTGGTGAAACTAAACCACTTTTAGATGGAGAAACGTCCTCACCGAAACATGAATAACTTTGTACAGTGTCATTAATTGTACATCTGTGAAGACTATGTATAGTTTTGCAGTATTCGTATAAATATAACTTTCAGAACATACTTACATATGGATTATAACATTATTTCTTGTGAAGTAACGTTTTATTAGAACGGGAACAGTGATATTAAAGTAACATTTTTTTTTTTAGTATGGAAACATTGGTAAAAAGCAACAAATAGACATTCGTTAGTGTTATGGAACATATTACACTACATATCGTGTTCGTAAACTTATTTCGTGCATGGAACATTAGGAACATATTCTTGTTGACTCTAAATAGTTCTGAACGAATATTCACAATGACTGAAATTAGAATTACTTAGAATAAATTACTAGTTATTTATTTATGTGTAATTAAGTACTAGAATTAGATTAATTCAATTTAATCAATTTGATTGTTTATAAATCACACATCTACTAACGTTATTAGTGTCTCGCAATACGTGTAGTCACGTATCCCACTACATGATATTTTACTTTTAGATAACTAGTCAAACTTACTAGTGCTAGATATCAGTAAGTGCGTTGCTTCTTAAAGTGTTTAATTATGCATTGCTTCATTTTTGCATGTTGTATTTTTAAAAAATTTTCTGTTTCACTGATTCTTTTATCATTGATTATCATCAGTGTTGCTGTTCATTTTCATTTTTGAAATCATATGTTTCAAATTTTGTTGAAAACTTAGTTGAATTTTATTATCATCTTTTTTGTTGATTCTTCATTTTCATTTTTTTTTCAACTTCTTTTTACTTCGAATATTACCACATCGTTCCAAAGTAGGTCGATGGTGGATGTGTGCTTTAATGCATACTGTCATTTAGTTATATTAATTTCAAGTCAATATTCTTTTCTTAATATGATATATTTTATGCATGTCATAAATCTTGTTGTAGTTTTGACTCACCTCTCTCGAGTAATTAGTTCGAAAAAAATTAATGGGATTAATTTTTTTAAGGGGAGGTAATAAGGGAGCTGTTACGTACATTTATTACCTAAGGGGGTAGTCTTCGGTCCTGCCAAATGTACGCACCAGTTTTATGTAGTTATATTATTTGTGCGGTCGAATGATTCGCGCACTGACGTGCACAAAGCAGTGAGTGTTGCTTTGGACGCACGTGTAACCTAGTTGAGTAGTTTGTGACGTCATGTTTTGAAGTGGAAACATGGAACTGTCTTGTGTCCATGATAGTAATTTTATATTTCGTATTCAATGGCATTTTAAGGAAGCCATTTATTTCTAGTGATCTGTATTGGTCTTCAGGTCGAAACCAATATCAGGAATGTCACGTGAGTTATCGTCCCACTTCTTATTTTAATGCTGTATGAAAAAGGCCGCTCTAATACTAGTCTAGCGGGAATTAAGATGTTCCTAGAATGGATCTACAGAGTCGCTTGCCTTTAAGATTTGAATCGTAGACGGAGAATTCCTACGAGTAGAAGAAGTTATATTGTTTATCTTACGCACATGTTTTATATGCCGTACATGCTTCAATGCCAAAGTCGTGGCTTGGATGTAAAGAGAGGTTAGCCAACTGAAAGCCTTTACTGTTAGGATTATCGTATATGACTTTGTGTGAAAATTATATGATGTACAACGCTATGTATGAAGAACGTCTGGGAATTTTAACAAATGTAATATGGAAGATTTCACCCCAGAGTATGTATACGTTACCATGATAGACGTCCTTGAAAGAAGGTCAACGGTCGTGACTGAGAAGGATATTATACGGTAACAGTTTTGTAATCCTTAGTCTATGGACAGAGGTCTTTACTAGAAGAGAATCTTCAGGAACTTTAGCAGTAATAATCAATATGTTGTCGTGTGATCTTTGCGCCTGTGACGATGTCCGTCTTGTCCACTTCGTGTCCTGGTGAATAAAATCTATGTAAAGTTATCAACGACTCGTGTGATGCCAATACTTGACCAGTTCACACAATTCAAGATACATTGTTGGTTTTTTCGTTTGAAAGACATTGTTGACATTTATTCCATTGTAACCATTCGTAATACATTAATAATACGAACCACACATTGTAATAATATGCGAATCTTCACATGTACGATAGACTGTAAATAAACATGGCTACAAACTGAACATGCGTTTACTGAGTGCCTTCTGAAACATGTGTGTGCTTGTGTAGATGACGAAGTAATGCTTATATACATACATCATAACATTACATGGTGGCAGCGGTCGATACCGGACTGACGCAAAAAACAGCTACACGATAACACGTGAGTACAGTATTCGGCTAATTTTCGTCATCGAGGTCAGCCATGGCGGCGAAACAATATCGCAACGCACCGCAAATGAGATTCGCCGGTCAAGATGATAAGAGTGAAGCTTTCTTGTTATGGCGCCAACGCATAGATCTATATTCCAAGACCACTGGTCTGGAAGGACAACCCCTAACTCCATATATCCTAGAAGCATTGGACGATGAAGGTTTGAAAATTTACAACAGTTTTGCTACCGCCATGCCTGTGGAGTCGGCGACAGACCCCGCAGCCATATTGGACGAATTTGAAAAACGTCTGATAATAAAGCACACGAACTTTAGAGCGGCAAGATTAGAACTTCACCACCTGCGACAGAAACCTGGTGAAAGTCTAGATGATTTTTTTCACTCGCATCAAGGAGAAAACAAGTGTATGCAAATTTAACAAAGAAGAAGAAAAAGAGCGAATTATCGAACAGATCCTTCTCAGCACACCAATGCCAGAGTTCCAGAAATGGATACTAAGCCAGAGTGATACACTAACTTTACAACAACTTCTGGATGAAGGCAGGAAACACGAGGCACAAGCACTAAACATTAAACAAATTCAGCAAGGTACATTAGCAGCCCAGGTGGATGCAGTGAAAAGCTATAAACCTAGACACAACAAAGCAACTGGTTCGAAGCAACAAGAAAAACACAACACAAGCAGAGGTGCTATGTGTAAATGTTGTGGCCTAAACCACATACAAAACCACTGTCCAGCTAAAGACTCTACATGTCATTACTGCAGAAAGAGGGGCCACTGGATAAAATTATGTTTCAAGAGGAAACAAGACAGTGCTCAACACAAACTTCACAGCAGAAAGTCGTCAAAACAAACACACTCTATGATGACTGAGGACCTTGACTCCAGTGAAGAAAGTGATCCTTCCACTTTTGATACTGTGAAGATACTAACTTTCAGTAATGAACCAAAGAGAACGCAGGCTTTCTGCAAGGTACAATTCCGAATACCAGGAATTAAAATGCACAAAGAAAGAAACATTCGGTTCAAGATAGACACAGGTGCCCAAGGTAACACTCTACCCTTAAGAATATTCAGACAGATCATGCCTGACAAGGTGGATGAGCAAGGATTTCCCACAAGGGATGTAAAAAGTAGGAGTGGCAGGACAAAGCTAAGAGCTTACAATGGAACAAGTATAGACTGTTTCGGAGCAGTAACACTTGAATGTTTATACAGAGACTCTGAATGGACATCGTCAACATTTTACTTGGTAGATGTTGAAGGACCTGCAATTTTGGGTTTACCAATGTGCGAAAAGCTGAGTGTGGTAACTATTAACAACATTAAAGAGGATATAGGTCTTGCAGATGCTCTCAGCAGACTACCAAACCCCAACAAGACAGCAGATCTTACCCCAAACATCAAAGTTGATTTTGTCAAGTTTAGCGATAATCGGCTTGAACACATCAGAGAAGACACAATGAGAGATCCTATCCTTAACTCTCTCAAAGAACTGATATACCATGGATGGCCAAGCTCTATCAGGGAAGTTCCAACACACATCCGTCCATACTACTCTATGAGGGACGAGTTAAGCATCGAAGATGGTCTGATCCTTAAAGGAGATCGCATTGTTGTACCAGAAACACAACGCGATATCATCCTTAAACAACTCCATAATAGTCACCTTGGTATTGTGAAGACACAACTGAGAGCAAAGAAAGATGTTTACTGGCCACAGATAAACAAGGACATAGAAACACTATGTAAAAAACTGTTCAATTTGCCAAGAACATGCAAATAGGCAGTGCAGAGAACCTCTCATACCATCAGACATACCATTGAGCCCTTGGAGCATTATAGGAACTGATATTTTCTCAATCGACAATAATGACTATCTTATTATTGCTGATTACTACAGCAAATTTCCCATCATTGAGAAACTTCCACAACCCTCACCATCAGCTGTTATTGCAGACATTACAAAGAAGTATTGCAGCATGTTTGGCATCCCAGATGAAATTAGATCAGACAACGGTCCACATTTCTCAGGTCAAGCATACAGAAACTTCACTAAGGACTGGAAGATCAAACACACAACATCATCACCTAGATACCCTAAATCTAATGGTTTCATTGAGAGACAGATACAAACTATCAAGTCAATCATGAAGAAAACAAGAACAGAGGATGTACACCTAGCACTCTTGAGATGGAGAACAACACCGGTAGACAGTAAGATCGACAGTCCAGCAGAACTTATGTTTGATAGAAGAATTAAAGACCTCCTACCATCTAAGGTCCACTTCCGTCCACAACATAGAGACAGCACATATGATCAACTTCAGCATCGTCAGCAAGTTCAGAAATCCAACTATGACAAATGTGCTAAAGACTTACCACCATTATATCCTGGTCAGCATGTGACTACCTACAACCACAACAATGACACATGGTCAAAAGCAACAATCATTTCCAGAAACCCTGAACCCAGGAGCTATACTTTAAGACCAGACAGCAGCAGCAACCTCCTGAGGCGAAACAGAGTGGACATAAGAGAAATCCCACAGAATAAAACAGAACAGAGAATTCCCACGCTTACAACAGGCAATGCAGTAACTCCAGACCTTGGCACCCCACAAAACCAACAAGCGCCAAGGCCGAAATCACAACCAACTCAAGCTAAACCAGGGACTTCCGCAGAACCACCAGCCTTTACACCACTCGTTCTGGCCGTACAGTGACACCTCCCAGCCGATACAGACAGTGACATATATATATACTCACACTGAGCATTACACATACTTATCCTTTCTCACATGAAACATTTCGTTGGAAATGTTTGCACACATTTTTTTTTTCAAAAAAGGGGGGATGTAATATAATACATTAATAATACGAACCACACATTGTAATAATATGCGAATCTTCACATGTACGATAGACTGTAAATAAACATGGCTACAAACTGAACATGCTTTTACTGAGTGCCTTCTGAAACATGTGTGTGCTTGTGTAGATGACGAAGTAATGCTTATATACATACATCATAACATTACAGTTGTCAGCGGAAACAGTTTTACTTGATTTGGTAACTAACCCGAAACGTAGAAAAATATGAACATAATATCACTTTTCCAGTGTTCTACAACAACCATGCTTTGGGAATTTGTTTTCCGATGGCAATTTAAAATCTCGAACCAGATCAGAGCCACTCATGACCATCCCTCTCTTCTCCAGCTCTAAAACAAAATCCATGGCGATATCACGAGAAGAAAGAAGACATCAGATTAAGCTGGGAGAACAGGTCCTGGAGCAGGTCGACCACTTTAAATATCTCGGAGCTATTATAGACCGAAAGGGAGGCATCAAAGAAGAGTTGGCCACTCAAAAAGCAGCAGCTGGGAGACTTTTTCAGGCCATAAATCGAGGATTCCTCAGCAAGAGAGAGGTTGGTAAGAAAACGAAGATGGCTGTATAACGCTCCACCTATGTCCCAGTCTTGACATATGAATGCGAGTCATGGGCAATGACTACAACCCACAAAAGCCAGATCCAAACCTCAGAAATGAGGTATCTGAGGAAGGTGGTTGAAGTAACAAGAAGAGACATGGTCCGCAACCAGACGATACGTCAAGGCCTAAAATGCCACCCCCTGCAGACCCAAGTAGAACAGTCCCAACTAAGATGGTTTGGCCATGTCTGCAGAATGGGAGAAGATCGGCTACCACGACAAGCATGGGAAACAAAGAGCCAAGGATCCAGACCCACTGGACGACCCAGAGTCCGCTGGGAGGACAACATTAGACAATCTTTGAAGGACCGAGGACTGGAGTGGAACCAGGCCAGGAGGAAGACAGCCGATAGGATAGTCTGGCGCTCTCTTTTTCAAACCTCTACACCTCACGGTAGAAGGGGACGACTAAGTAAGTAAGTTAGAACCAGATCAGAAAGTGTTTCGGTACACTATTCATTAGTTTTATTACTAAACATAGATTGATGCCCTGAGCGGTTCGCAATCCAAATGTTTTTATGTCATAAGCCGGTCCCACAGGCTCGCGGCAGTTAATGTTTGAGGCACCCCATACGATTAATACACAGGGAAAAGAGAAAAGTAATGAGAATAAATGCAGGTAATGATAACAGGGTTGAACTTGAAGATACCCCACTACAAGATGTAGAATCGTACACATATCTTGGCAGCAATATAGACAAAGTTGGAGGGACAGACAGTGATATCAGAATAAGAATACAAAAAGCAAGAGGAGCTTTCATTGCATTGGGAAATATATGGAGATCAAGAGAAATCGGATCCAACATGAAAATAAGAATCTTCACGTGAAGTCAGTACTATAATTTGCTCTGAAACATGGAGAACAATAAAGACAACATCCAAAAAGCTACAGACTTTCATAAATGCGTGCTTGCGTAGAATATAAGGATTAAAATGGTATGACAAGGTTACCAACGTGGAACTGATGACAAGAACTAGACAAGTGCCAGTGGAACAAGAGATGAGAAGAAGACGATGGCGATGGATAGGACTCACACTGAGGAAACCTGTTGATAGCATTACAAAGTAGTCCTTGTTCTGGAACCCCCAGGGCAAGAGAGGCGGAGGTAGACCAAGAAGCACATGGAGAAAAGAGCTGGAAACAGGTGAAAATGATGAGGAAAATGTGGAAAGAACTTGAGATGATGACATGTGACAGGAGGACTTGGCATGTGTTTGTTGAAGGCCTATGCTCCATTGGGTTATGATATGATAATATATACGATGAATGAGGTGTTGTTCAAGATGGATTAGATTAGCAGTGTCAGAGAATCAGGATCTGATCGCAGTCACCTGGATGTGAATCGCTACTGTTGTGGATTCCTCCCGAGAGATGCTATAGAGGTGCTGGCAGAATCTGCTCCCAAGTCGATGACCTGTCTGGCCAATATGTTTTACTACAACATTTGCATAGTTTGGTATAGACGACGTTTTGTGACTCGCATTTAAAGCCATCAGCGATGGTGAACGTGGCCTTGGGAAATGACACCTTGCTTGTTTGAATGATATTTGTGCACGTATTCCATCGTGCTTAACCACAAGGTCATGTGTCAAAGTCACCGGTACTCTCAGTTGTAAAAGCGCTGTGTACAAGGAGATCCTTTCGGTTCTTGTCACTTCTAAAGGCCACCAGATGTACATCTCTGAACACTTCTCTAATCACATAATCCGCTTGGAGAATAGATAAGTAACGAAGAGGATATTTTTAACTGCAGTGATCTGTGTGTGGGTGACAGGTCAAACTTCTGTCGGAAGTGGAATTGTGGCGGGGGTTAAAGGATACCTGGCGGAAGACTGGGAGACCACGTTGTATGACACAGGTAAGGACATATTTTGTATAAAGTCTATCAAGGAAGAAATCCAACATCTCATTAGTTCAGCAATGGAAGTCCTTGTCGTCTTGGCATAGACGATGGAGGCGAAGAAGTTGAAAAAACATTAGAGAGCCACGACAAGTCTGTGGATGGGAAGAAGTATACAAAAGGTAGCTCTTGGCATTAGTAGGCTTGTAGTACACTGAGATATTGAGGCAAGGGGGGAGATGGTAACAGTAATGTCAAGAAAGTTAAAACAAACAGTGGAAATGAGAGACCCGAAGTTGATGGAAGGATGGACGTGGTTAACAAAATCAACTGAGCAAGATAAGTCAGCTTTAGATGTGTCAGTGAAGCATATGCTATCATCGATATATAAGTGGGACCCATCTTAGTACCCATAGCGATATCCCTGATTCGGTTGAAGAACTGACCATAAGATTTGAAAGAATTAAGTCCCAGAACCAGTTCTGTAAGACGGAGAAGAGTGTCAGTGGCTAAGAAAGGATGGCTGCGCTAGAGAAATAGCCAAAGAGCATGTAATCTATTGCAGTTGGGAATGGAGGTTTGTAAAGAGCATATGTCTAGTAAAAAGAGACGATAGGTACGGTTCGCCGAGAGTCGGACAGAGAAGAAGATTACGAGAGTATGCTTCGTGTTCCTTAAGACGGAGGGAATGTTCTCAACGACAAGCTGGAATATGCTATATAGGAAGTCAGAGATGTGTTCTGTGGGCAACACACAAGCCGAGTCAATGATTCTGCCAGGGTTGTCACAGTTATGGATTTTTGGAGGCAAGTAGAATACTGGCGTACCCAAAGTACTTTTGTGAATCCGAAGATGAGATGCCCTGGAGGATAAAGACTTACTGTTGATCAGCTGTTTGAAGGCGGTGTGTACATGGCAATTGTTTTAGACCGTGGCCTTTGTGACGAGAAGGATAATTAGGTGTATCTAGATGATGCCAGGTGATAGTACTAGATAAGAATTATGGACTAAAAGAAATAATCCAGTCTCAGAAAATGAAAAAAAAAAAAAAAACAACACAAAAAGTAATACGTCTTACTAAGAGAAAGGACAAGGAAACCCTTCATGTTCCTTCTTAATGCTTTAGCTCATTTCTGAGTGTCTAAGCAGTATTTCAAGTGTACAGGTAAAATAACATGAACTAAATAGGAATTTTACTTAGCTCTAAACCAATTCTAATTTTTCATTCTTCTTTAAAATTAAATTAATTTTGTTTATTCCACTTTACTCTTTAAGACTATTTAAAATCTACATTACTTATTATTTAAATTGTTTTTCTAAGTATTTGTTTATTCAACTATTCCTTTTTTTTAATTTTTAAACTTGTTTAACTACATAATGGAAGTGAGAGTGCGAACGAGGTTTCATATGTAACAAGCAATGTATTTTTCTTGCATTTCTTTTGTATTCCATGCAAAACGTACCTTTTTCTGTAAAGTGGGAAGAAAGACAAATAAAAGTTGTAAAAAAAAAAAAAGTGACACAAGGACTGCATTGCAATGCTAACAGGTGTCCTCTGTGTCTGCGTGAAATCCAACATCGTCTTGTTCTACTGCCATTTGTCTGGTTCTTGACATGAGTTCCACACTGGTAGCCTTGCTGTACCATTTCAATCCTATTCTATGCAAGCTCCAATTTGTGAAAGTCAGAAGCTGCTTGTTTGTTACTATTATTGTTGTCCATGTTTCAGAGCCATACAATATGACTGACAACATTTCAAGTTCTTTTATAATAATATAACATAATGCCGGTATATAAATGGCAGGCCAGGGGAGACGTTACAAATTGCTTTAAACAACCCAGAACTAGAGCACAGTATTTTAGCCCTGCTTATGTGGAGAGCCCCCATGGATGTTGGGGAATGCATAGTATTTCATAACCCTCCTCCTTCCAGCTTGAAACCAGAAGTGAGGATTCTTTAAATGTATGTCAAGCCAGAAGAGAACACCCTAGACTGAAACTGGAGTTCTAGACTCCAACTCAAGTTTCAGAATGGTCAAAAAAGCCTGTATCTACAATGAAGATAATGCTGTTGATTCTTCAATTTGGCCTCAGCTGCAAAAGAGCAACAAGGTCAACAGCCCGTTAAACCAGAACAACGAAGCTGACATTTATGCATTAGACACCAGACTTCCAGCAGTACACTTTTACTCAATTATTCCCAGGTCACACACACAAATTTAACAGTGGTCTCTGTATCACTTTAAAAACATGCTAACATTTAAAATGTATATGCTGTTTCCACAATAACTTTCGCTAAAAACAGCTTGCTATTAGAAGTGTAATTAAAAGTACTACAGAGAGGATTGGTCATTTCACTACTAACTTAAAAAATTCACTGAGGTGAAAATAACCAACAAGCTTAGAGATAATTTTATACACAACTCTGTAAGACCATTCTTACATTAAGCCAAAAGAAAGTGATGCTTTGATATTAATGATAAAAATATATGAAATGCAAAGTATTGCAGCAATTTAAAATCCACCTGAACAATTTTAAAACATAATACTACGTATCAGTCCTCAGCACTATCACACGACAGAACCTTCATAGCAATCTGAAGAAAATTCCAACATTCAAGTAAAATATAAAATAAAAAAGCTTAACCATGCATGTGGAAACATCCTCTGTGACAAGTTAACCAGATTTCTTTCTGATTTGTTCACTGAACAATACACAGAATCTAAAACTGCAGAAATGTGACTGTCAAACCTAAACCTACTACAATGGTGGCCTGGATGCCATTTTGTTTCATACATACAATTTAGTTGCAAACAGTGCTGAAAAAAAAAACTAAAAAAAATAAAATTAAATATGGCCAACTCTTCATCAGACATGCGATATTCAATGTTGCGCGTAAGCTTATATGGGCAATAACACCAAGCTGACTAGCTATCGCTCTTCTTCTCCTCTGTTGTGTCTTCTTCTGTAGCTGCCGTTGTTTTGCCTTTTTTGCCTTTGCCCCTGCTAAGAAACTTGTTCCCTTCTTTTGCCGTCTTCTGCATGGTTCCAGCTTTCTTGACTGGGGGTTTGGGATGGTCACCTCGACTCTGAGAGCGTGTTTTGCGACCGGAATTCACATCTACCTCCCCATCAAGTACAAATTTTGCTTCTTCCATTGTCTTTGCAATTGGTGAATTTTTCTTTGAAGGCGTCTGTCTGTTTTTCTGTGTTGTCGTCTCTTGTCTGATGTCCCCTAGTTTCTCTCCAGCCAGCAGAGCTTTTTCTTCTTTAGCAGTAGCTGCCATTGTTGAATCTTTGGCCAACTTTGCCTTCTTGGCAGGTGGCTCTGATGTCTCTTCTTCTTTAATCTCTTCTGTCTGTTTCTGCTGGTCTGTGGCTTGAGTATTTTCCTCGGGCTTTTTATCATCTCCATTTTCTGTATCTGCTGGTTTATCCTTAAGTCCTTGTGATTCAAGCAGTACTTCCCCACCTTGTTGTGATTTCAAGTACTCAATTCCCTCCTTTGCAGTTGTTTGCATAGCCCCTTCGCGTGCAAGACCGGACTTAACTTCAGTCATTTTGTTGCTTTGATTTTCTAATCCTTAATGCCGAATTGCACTAGCAAAACGCAAGTTTCACACGAGGTGATGGATAGCTGAGACTTTTTTTTTTTCAATCTTTATTCGCATTCCATTTGAGTTTACAAAACGTTCATTTTACATATTTTCATAAAGAAATTTCAGTGAAAAGACAATTACACAACGTACAGTTGTATAGAAAAAAAAAAATTCACTCCCTCGCACCCACTCATTTACAAAAAACTCTTTCTTGCACATTTAAAAAGGTTATACATTGTACATTTTGTTGTAATGATAGTAGTGATGAAAGGGACACGGGGAAAAGGGATAAAGGAACCATACTACCTTGTTCTTGAAATTATAATGTACACTCGTTTTTATAGTGATAACGGGGGGAGAAATAAAGAGGGGAAAAAACTGAAGAGACAAAACTTCCACTACAATGTTTCAGTGAAGATACAATTAAAACCCTTCTTTCCCGTTTTGCTTTCTAAAGTAACGCTGACATTCACTTTCCGATTCCATTTTATTTCTTCAATCGTGGTCGCCTTGCTTTGTACTGGATGAAAAACAATCCTCCTTTCATTCATTCAGTGACAAATACATTCTTATTTATATATAAATGTTTGTAAGGCAGTTACGCCGTCAAAAAAAGTTTCGTGTTCCACAATTTATTTGTTTTATTATTTTTTTCCAATTTTTATTCGTATTCTGTTTAAATTTACAAAACATGTTCATTCTACAAATTTCAATAAAAAAAATATCAATGAAAACACAATGAGCAGCTGCATATAAAATGAATCACTCCCTCGCATACACTTATTTACACTCTGAAGTTGAACAATGCACAATTTTTGTGATGATACTATTGATTGAAAAGAGAAGGAAACAAACGGATAAGGAATTTATACACCCTTGTTCTTGAAATTTTAAAAGCACACTCTTTTTTATATTGATAATTGTAAAAACAATGGGATGAGGAAAAAAAAAATCTCCTGAACGGACTAAGAAGTTTCAGTGAAGGGACAATGAAAACATTTTATTTTCCGTTTAAGTTTTAAAAAATAATCCCGTCTTTCTTATGTGCGATTCCATGTTATTTCCACAGTCGTGCTCGCCTTGTTTAGATACATTTTACAGCTGTCATGACTTTGACATGTGATTGTCGATTGTTTTGAAAGAAGTGTAGTTAATTTTGACAGCATTCGAGTGGCTCTTCCGATACTCACATTAAAAGGCAAATTTTTTAATTATTGCCTATTCAAAAATAGATAAAAGTTTACACGGCCACATAGGGTAGGTAATACTAACATATTTTTAATGTTAATATATATATATTAATTAAATTAAAAAAATTTTGTGATACAAACTTATGGTTTAATAAAACTTTTAAACACATATTTTAAAATTTAATTTGTTTCTGTAAGTTTTTTAATACTATTATAATAACGTTAAGAATTATTTAGTTTTTAAGAAAATCTTTTACTTTTTACTTTTTTACACGTTAAAATTTATCTGTATATATTTATTTAACAAAAGCACTGTTTATTTCCCTTAGATGCTAAAGAAGTAACTATTAATCTCCCATTATTATATATTTGCACTGCTATGTATTTTATTTCCTTTATCTTTTCTTTTAAAAAAGTAGTTTTGCATTGTTTTAGCTATGTGGGGAACACTCAGCATAGACACGAGGTCCGTCGGTTATATTAGGGCTCATGTTCAAATGAATAACATACCTTTTGTGTCTAATAATAGTTTGCTAGATGTTTTCTTGTATTATGCGGTGAAAGATGAAAATGGTTCTGACAATATTTTTTACATCACATTCGTAGCGACAAGTTTTAGTCGTGTTCGGGTAAACGTGTTGACAAACAAACTTTTAAAAAATAGCTTAATATCAGTATTTTTTTTTAAAATTAATAAAGAAAAATAACCTGTTCAACCTCTGATGGGTTATAATAAGGACATATATTGTTTTCAATTCCAAATAATATGAACAACTGCCGATATGAGAAAATGGCATCACATTTGTCAAATCAATGTAAATAGGGACAATCACAATTATGCTTATACGTTAAATAAATAAAAAAATAAAAAAAATCAAGAAGAAACGCTGAACAAGAATAATATTAAAGTGAAGGGGTGTAAAGGCCTGGTTGTTCCAGTTATATAACTGACTTTAACAGATATTTAATTGACTTTCATCTGTTAAAAGTCATATGCATTGTAAGAACAGCATCAGACCTTCACATTCCCAGCCACTATATATTAACATTTGTTCGTGTTAAATATTGATTGACTATATTATGCAGTTCCCTAGGTCTGTCTATTCTTAACACCTCCTCTATATTTATAGGTAAGTTGGATGCCTGCAAATAATCTAATATTGGTATTCTTATTTGTTCATACCTCTTACAATTTAACAAGAAATGTTCTATATTATTGTCTTGAGACATCCTGCACAGTAAGGTTCTTCTATTCTGAAATAGCCTTTTCCCAGCTGTAGTCTGAGAAGTTTCTTATTACTGGGAATTTTCAATTCTCTAGATATCTGACATTTTCTTGTTGGAGCCTTGAACATCTTATATGCAGTCTTCCTTTCAAATTTTTATCCCACTCTGCTTTCCATTCATCTTTTATTAAATCTTTAATTAAACTCTTAATCTCTGATTTGCTCGTCCCTACATTTATTAAATTTCTATCAGATCTTTAGAATCAGTCCAGTTTTCTCTCTTGTAGTTCGCGTAATCATGTTTTAAAGCAAACAGGTGATTGGCCTGTTGTGCCTTTGCATGGTGGAGGGGCTGCCTCCTTACGGCCTCCATGCAGGCCGCCCTCCTCCTTTTTCAGCAGGGCTGGGGACTACGACTTATGGAACTTGGAACACAAAAAGTGTAAATGGAAAAGAAGAGGAGCTGGTGGAAGAGATGAGGAAAGCAAAATTAGAAATCCTGGTTATAACGAAAACAAAGAAAAAGGGACAAGGAGTCATTGATCTCGATGGCAACACGCTGCTCTACAGTGGTGTACCCACGTCTGAAAGAGCTAAAGGGGGCGTGGGTAGCATTGTGGCAAAAAAACCCAGAAAGATTAGTATCAAGGCAAGGAACTTTGCCTCGGAGCGCATTATGGTTGTAAAACTAAAAGAAGGAGAAACCATAGTCAACCTGGTTATAATGTATGGGCCAAATAAGGATGAGAGAGCAAAGGTCAAGGAGGAATTCTTCGAGCTGCTGTGGATGACTGCCTAGATGAAATTATCCTGCTCGGAGATTTCAATTCCAGAGTTGGAAATGACCATGCTAGATGGGAGGGAGTTATCGGAAGATATGGAGAAGATACTCTCAATGACAATGGAAAGCGACTACTTAGATTCTGCAGTGAGCAGAATCTGATCATTACAAACACAAAGTTCCCCCATAAGCGCATACATGCTTACACTAGATGTGAACCAACAAAGAATGAGAAGTCAGTGATCGACTATGTCATTGTTAGGAGGAGTTCATTCAAATATGTCCGGGATGTTAGAGTCTGGAGGGGGCCAGAGATTGGAAGTGATCACTACCTGCTTACAATCGAAAGAACAACTGAAAGAGTTGCTCAGCCTAGGAACTGTCCAACATCACGCAAGAAACCAAGTAAACAAACGGGAGAAATGAGCATTAAGACCTTCAAGCTGAGAGAGCCAGAAATTAAGACCAGATTTCAGGGGCTTATTGCTACAGCGGTGAGAAACACAGAAGAACAACCTGATGACTTGGAAACCCTCTGGCTTAAATTCAAGGACATCATAATGACAGCTGCTGCAGAAGCATGTGGTGAAGTCCGACTCGGGAACAAGAGAAAGAGGACACCTTGATGGACAGAGGAAGTCAAAGAGAAAATAAGAGAGGAAATGGCATGGTGATGCATGTTCTTTCTTTTAGGTTTCTTCCTACCAGGGGTTACAATATGTGATACTCAGAACAGAACCAAAGAACAAGGTGCTAGCAGCAAAACAGAAGTCCTGGGAAGAATGTGGAGAAAAGCTAGAAAAAGATGCGCAAGAAAACCAGAAATTGTTCTATAAGACCCCAAAGAACACGAGGAAGGAAAAACAATGCCCTCTCAAATTTATAAAGGACAAGCAAGGCAAATTGCTTACTGCCCCGAAGGAAGTAATGGAAAAATGGAAAGAATATTTCTCAGAACTCCTTGAAGTGTGGCGTGAGGTTTTTATTGGCTTTAGGATCAGTATAGTACTGACAATTACAGAAATAGAATTTCTGCAGAAAATGGTGAAGTCCCAGTGTCTGAGAGAACTACTGGTATCACAAATTAGTTACGGCTGTGAATGATCTGATCTCGAAAAATTAGTAGAGAGGAGACAGACATAAATTGCCACCTCCGCTGTGTAACTAACTGTGATATTAAAAAAACAAGGAAACATATTTTACTTAACAATGATACAATTGACAAGTCGTTCAAATACAATTTCCTTATTATTTATTTAGTATATACACTATCTACTCTTGTGCTGAAGGGTGGATATCAGCTGTGCTGTTAATCACTTATGGTAAATGTATCAGCTGTGCAGTTAATTAAGTATATAAAATTTATCAGCTATGCTGTTATATTTTTTTTACTCTTGCTTTGCTACTCAGGTTTTCGTCCTTGACAGTAAATTGCTCACAATGGCTGACAGAAAAGGCTCTCATTAAAAAAATGTAAAAGTGAAGTGTTCATTAAATGTAGTGGTCATTAGGTGTAGTGGTCATTACGTGTAGTGGTCATTACGTGTAGTGTTCATAACATGTAGTGGTCATTGCGTGTAGTGGTCATTAAATGTAGTGGTCATTAAGTGTAGTGGTCATTAAGTGTAGCGGTCGTTAAATGTAGTGGTCATTAAGTGTAAGAATGCAGTATAGGATTTCGTTACACGCCCATTGAGGCAAATTGGTATTATAGTGTTGAGCCCTTATTTTTTGACCATCGGCATACTAGTGGTCATTCAGTGTAATGGTTATTAAATAAATATTAGACAGACATAAAGGTATGTTTTCAGGCACTCGTAAGAAATAAAGAAGCAGAACGCTAGACAACAGAAAAACAACAGACGTGAGGGGCTTACCCAGGACTCGAAACCCGGACCTACCGTGCGACAACACCGCCTAGCTATGCAAGCGAATTACACTATCCTTATGTGTCTCTTCTTCTTCTTTGATCCTTAGCCGCCGACCGTCAAAGCAGTCAGTGGCCATCACGCCTAGTGGCGTCTTGTAGCTCAACAACAAATTGATTCCACTTTGCTCGGTCGGCGGCCATTCTTCGTACAGTGCCCCAACTCTGGTTCATTCTTTGCATCTCAGCCTTCACAGTCCTCCGACAGGTTGTTTTTGGTCGGCCTCTCTTTCGTTTTCCTTCAGGGGTCCAAAGCATAGCTGTTCTTGTGATGGCATCACATCCTTATGTGTAATGGTCATTAAATGTAGTGGTCATTGAGTGTAATGGTCAATAAATGTAGTGGTCGTTTGTCGTAATTTTTATCTGAGAGGGTGCTGATGAATATTGGTCCCTTTAGAGTGTAAAGAGATATTGAAGGCTCTGTGAGAATAAGGATTTAGGTGAATGAGGTAGTAGATTCACAAGCGCTGGGAAGGAGCAAGGACAGTCTCTTATTACGACAATATCTGTTTTCTCACAGACTACTCCTATCTCTCTTCTGCACAAACAATTGTGTCAGTTCCAGTCGCTCAGGCGCGCTCACCGATTTGGTGATTCTGTCGCTCAACGTACATGAATACAAACTACACAGATGGAAATGTTTGGAGTTTTAGGCCAACCGACAACCAACACAAATAAATATTCATACCTTTATTATCATAAAGGACTCACACAAAATTGTACATTTACAGTCAAAAAATCAAAGGTTACAGAATACAAATATAACTAGGGAAGAGGGGTTTTTGAGGAGAAATATCCCATCCACCGTTTCCCGTTTATATCTACTAACAGACAAAACCCGGTCCCAAAGACAAGAAAGGGGGGGGGGGGGGGGGGGGGGGGATCAGAGATAGGCAATTTAACCCACTGGTAAATTTATTACTCTGAGGCAAGGGGTTACAGAAAAAAAGGGGGGGGGGGTGTAGAGGAAAGCTAGGGTTCTCAATTGTCTCCCTTTAAATCAACAAATTTTACGGGAGGGGGGAATGAACACAGTTACCCAATCCCACTAGGAGAGATCCCGTACAAGGAATATAATGCACCTTAGTATAAGGTCGAACTAATTAAAAGGGTAAAGAAAAGATAAATCTCCTTTCATTCAAAAAAACACACTAGGGCTGGCCATCCCAACAAACACACACGCAGACTTACCGAAAGGTGAATTCTGGCACTTCATAGGAAATACATCACAAAAAAAACAGCACTAAACCTTGGCTTAGGTAAAAGTAATTTCTTCCGTGTACAGCCCCAGATTTTGCGGGTTGTTTAAGTTAACACAGTGTCCCGAAATCGCTGGACTTTGAAGTTTAACGGTACTGTTTGTTTATTAGATAAAGTTCCTAAAGAAAGGCACAGGCACTTGGCTAGGCGTGAGGTATGGTGTGGTTCCTAAAATTGGCACAGCTGGCGGAGATAACTTCCTTTTTCCGTAATGTCACAAGTTAAGAAAACACTGAGGTAAGTTCTTCTTCGGGGGGGGGGGGGGGGGTTAAAATCCACTGAATATGCGTGACAGACAGTGTTCAGGTATCGATGCTTTTTCTTCACAAATAGGGGCAGTGAATAAAATATGTTCTGCTTCCAGTTGTCGTTAAGGGCTCTATATGAACTAGTATTTTTAAAGTGTTTCTTGAATGGCTTTTTTCTCAGTTACGTTCAGAGGAGCGGGGCCCATTACAGGTCGCCACAAGTTTAGCTTTAAAAAAGTTCATATGTTACTGGAGTTATCAAATTGAGTTTGGCAGAACTCTGTATATAGTTAATAATTGCTGGGATGCAGGTTGAATGATCGTTCTGAATGAAAGATAATCAAAACAAGAAATGCATTACAAATCATATTATAATCTGACGCGATAAATTACAGTTAGCCTATTTACTTATTAGCGTCGTCAATTAACAAATCAGGAAAACTTCCCGTGAGTTAAAAATAATTAAAAGCACATCTATCTATACAGAACTAAACTGTATTAAAGTTATAATTCTCTTTAACGTCTGCAAAATAAATTTACGCGTCAATTGTATTAGGAAATACTTTTAGCTGTAACATTAGTTTGCACTAGAACTTTGAAAATGGGTTTATTTAATAAGGTTAAATTTACACCACAATCCATTGAAATCAATAGAAATAACTCGACCAATGATCACTCGAAGCTAATGTATAAATTACCGTCTGCACAGAAAGAATACACTCCAATAGTCACGAAGGTAGATGAAATCCAGCAGGAATCCGACTATGCTAGTGCAACTAGGATTCTGTCAGAGCGAACGATAAAATGCAGTTTATCGGAGTTCTCTATTTATACTTCTCGAATGTAACTTGAATGGGGCGTGTTAAATTTTCGCACCTTTCTTGATCTTGAGCAAAATTCGGGGTACCTCGCCGATGTGTTAACAGCTGCAATTCCTACGTTTTCCCCGGTCTACCGATTTTCTTCCGTCTCAGGCTGCTCGCATAAGAGTGCGAAAATTTCCCGAGAAGCTAACTCTGTGAGCTGCAAGTCCCTGATTCTTTAGATCGCGGCCGCTCCACGTTGAATTCTGAAGATCAGCCTGTTCTTTGATGGTACCGCTGCATGCCGGTAAAAGTTACAACAGATGATCAGGGGTTCTAAAGTTATGAGAGGCCAATATTCTGTTATCATCCATCGAGTCAGGGAAATTCATTTGTCATACTTAGACGTACGTCACAATCGTCCCCACTTTTGAGACATGGAAACTCGTTTTCATGTTTAATTTATGACAATGAAGCTGCCCTGATCGGTAGTTTTAGGGTGATTGGCATCGTCGATTTTCTCCTCTTCCTCCGTGGTCCAGTTTCTACTCAAGAAGTCAGCTCCGACATTCTGTTTTCCTGGAATATATTCCACTTTGAAGGAGTAAACACTCAATAGCAAGGCCCAACGCATTATCCTTGCGTTGAATTCCTTCTTGGCACCCAGGAAAGCTAGTGGAGCATGGTCTGTTTGCACCGTGAAAGAAGTACCATACAGAAACTCATGATGGCGTCTGATGCCATGAATCAGAGCGAGACATTCTCTTTCAACGACACTGTAGTTGCGTTCCGCTTTATTCAGTTTCCGACTGCCATAGGCAACTGGAAATAGCATGTTCAGGTCACTGTCATCGGCTTGCAGCAATGTTGACCCGATGCCCTGACCTGACGCGTCAACTCTCAGTATGAAAGGTTTCTTAAGGTCAGGTAACCTTAGGATGGGGTATGCCGACAACTGTCCTTTCAAAGTGCTATACGCGTGTTCGCACTTTTGATCCCATATGACCTTATCAGGACAACCTTTCTTGGTGAGGTCAGTCAGAGGTGCTGTCAGTCCGTTGAAGTTCTGGATGTATTTCTGATAGTATGCACATAGCGATATGAAGGAACGTACGTCTTTCTTCGTTCGGGGTCTTTTTGCTGCCACAATTTTCTCCACGTTCTTCTTAATAGGCCAACTGCATCCGTGAGAAATAGTATGCCCCAGGAAGTCTAACTGTTCAAACCCGATGAGACATTTGCTAGGTCTGGCTGTGAGACCCGTTTCCTGTAGTCTCCTGAGGAGCATAGCAACCGTAGCAATATGTTCTTCATAGGTTTCCGATGCAATTAATATGTCATCCATGAAATTATGGATATGGGGACTTTGCAAAGGCTCTAGAAGCTTCCTCATCATCCTGGTGAACACTCCTGGTGCGTTATGCAAACCGAACGGCATCACATTAAATGTGTAATGTCCTTCGCTAGTGCTGAAAGCTAACAAAGGTTTAATTTCCTCCTTGACTGGTATTTGATAATAACCTTTACTGAGGTCAATCTTGGAGAAGATCTTTGCTTTGCTGAGCTTGGTGAACAACTCAGAAACAGTTTGGAGAGGTTCGGGCTGGAATTCCGTTACAGCGTTTAGCAACCTGTAATCAATGCACAGCCTAACTTCCTTATTGGGCTTCTGCAACAGCACTACACTCGAGCTGTAAGGAGATGTAGACTCACTGATAATTCCTGCCTGACGCAGCTTGTCTATTTCTCCGCGAAGTGCATCCGCTTTAGCGTACGGGATGGGGTAAACTCTGGTTTGAACAGGGGTCTCGTTTGTTAATTTCATATCAAATTCAATGAGATTTTGTTCGACCAGGTACATCCGTTAAGACTGCACTGTACTGTTTTAGTAGAGCCCTGGTTTCTGTTTGTTGTTCAGGTGAGAGATTGTCGCCGAACTTGACATCTTTAAAGGATTCTGTGGGTTGCAGTGGATACTCCATGCAACCATCATCATCTTCCTCGTCTTCCGTTGCTATGGCGACAGCCAGGAGATGCTCGGAGGATGGCACCGGTCTTTCCAAATATTTCTTTAGCAGATTTATGTGGAAGACCTTCTCCTTTCCTTTGATGGAGATCTTGTAATTGGTACGTGAGATCTTTTTAAGGACGGTAAACGGCCCTTGCCATCCGATGCGAAGTTTATTGCTTCCGGTTGGGAGTAGCAACAAAACTTTCTCCCCTGGTTGGAGCTCTCTCTCTTTTGCAGCTTTGTTGTATCTTTTAGCGTGTTTAGCGCGGGCTTTCGTAAGGTTGGTTGTAGCTAGATCCCATCCTAGCTTTAGCCTTTCCTTGAGCTCAGATACATACTTGCTTGCAGAGACGACTGTCTCGTCAGCCTTTTGGTCTGTCAGGGACCGAAGTAAGGCTTCTAATGGCCCCTTTATAGGTCTGCCAAATAAAAGTGTAGCAGGCGGGAATCCCGTAGACGCTTGGGGAACCTCTCGGTAGGCGAATAAGGCAGCCGATATATATAGGTCCCAGTCTTCCGGTTTCTCCTGACCCAGCTTACGTAACATGGTGGTGAGGCTGCCATTAAAACGTTCCACGAGCCCATTTCCGGCCGGATGGTAGGGACTTGTGTGGATATGTTTGGCCCTCAAGATCTTAAAGATCTCCTCCATTAACAGGCTACGGAATTGGGATCCATTGTCCGTCAAAACTTGTTGAGGGAATCCCAACCGTGTAAAAATTTGCACGAGGGCTTCTGCAACATGCTTGGAATCTATGCATGTTAGCGGTACAGCTTCGGCCCACATAGTGCAAGTGTCAACTAAGGTCAGGATGAACCTGTTCCTTCTTTTGGTCTTTTCCAGAGGACCAATAATGTCGACAGCAACCCGTTCAAATGGAGTCCCTACTATTGGCATTTGCCCCATAGGTACTGGGGGTGTCAAGTGCTTGGGTGCTACCCGTTGGCACTGGGCGCAGGATTTCACGTACCTGACAATGTCAGAGTTCATTCCTGGCCACCAATAGTGGGTTTTTATTCGCTGAATAGTGGCGTTTTGTCCCATATGTCCGCTAAAGGGAAGAGAGTGCCCCATCTCTAAGATCTGGCTTCGGTACTGCGTCGGAACTAGGAGCTGGTTATTCCCCGTGTCCGGGTTTCCCGTTCTACGATACAATACGCCATCCTTAGAAAAGATGTCTCCGTTGTGTCTGGGGTCCTTAGCCATGGGCAGTTTTTTAAAGCAGAGCTCTAGAGTAGGGTCCTTTTGTTGCGCCTCCTTCAGTTCGTTCGGCAACAAATTTGGCGCAGGCTCCCTCTCCTTCTTGGCTTGCCCTCTTGTGGTTACCGCTGCCACAATCGGCTCCTTTGGTCTCCCAATAAACACATATCTACATCCCAGGATAACTGGGTAGATAGGATCATCCATAATGGCCGCTTTTATAACTCCTCTGACAAAATCAGAGTGTATTTCTACCAGTGCGATAGGCAGCGTCCTGGGCGCATCACTCTTAAACACTCCACTAAGTTTGACGGTTTCCTCTGTCTCCTGACCTGGTTTGACTAGGTGTCTAGCAACAATACAACTAAAACTTAATCCAGTGTCAAAGAGACAAGTGGTTGAGGTACCATTCAAAATTACAGTTCCTCGAGTTGAGGGTCGGTCCCCCTCAGGTTGAGAATCACTGACATTGACTCTACCTTTCGAGGCTGTATGCAAACATCCAACGCGGTTTGGACCGGTTTGTTTGCCCTGATCAGACGTTCCTGGTGTAGGGGTCTTTCCTTTTCCTTGACCTTGGTGGCCGCGCTGCCACGTAGGCTTGGTGGGTTGATCAGAATTGTTGTTGGGGGGGTATCGGGTTTTGTAGAATTTCGATTTTTCCTGGGGAGGTCTCTGGGTATTATTTTCTCGTTGGTTATAATTCTGAGAGGAATTAGAGGAATAGGATGACTGCTCTAGATTTTGTTTACGAGATGGCTCATCTGTGGGTTTACGTTTAGTGCTGGGAAGTTCGGCCATTGCATTGGTATAGCGTTCGGCCTTATTGAGTATGTCCTCAAGCCTGACTGCGCCCTGTTCAGCCAAAAATCTACGGGTTTCGTTTGACATAGTTGCCTTTATCTGTTCCACAAGAACAAGTTCAAGTAGTCCCTCATATGTAAGAGGTAGGTCAGATAATTCAATGCACTTTGTCAGATAACCCGTGAGACGTGAAGAGAACTGGGGAAATGTTTCCGTGCTCTCTTTTCGGCTGTTTCTGAACAACTGCAGAAACTTTCGGGCAGTCATCTCAAACTGCTGTAGTAAGGCCTTCTTCAACATGTCGTAATCATGTTGATTCGGTCCAGCTTTGTGTACACGTCATAAGCATTGCCTTTCAGTGACGTTGAAAGTTTGAGCGCCCAGCGGGTACTCTCTAACCCATAAAGATTCGCGAGTCTCTCGAATTTTTCTAGGTAGCTGTCAATTTTTTCGTTAGGGCTAGGAAAAGACTCTAAAGCGAAAGACATCGCAGTTAATTGGGCAGACTGAGTGCTGGAGAGATCCATTGTTTGAGACTGGGGCGAAGACGGCTCTCCATTATTTGAAGTAGAGGCACTCCGACTCTCTAAAGCCTTGAGCGCTAATTCATGTTGTCTTTCCCTCTCTCTTTCTCTCTCTCTGCGGGCTTCCATTTCTGCCTCAATTTTCTTCTGTTCCAATTGACGATCGTCCGCTTCTTTCTTCCTAGCTTCTGCCCTCTCTTCTCTCTCTTTTTCTTCCTTCCTCTCAGCTTCTGCCCTTTGTTTCTCTTCCTTCCTCTCTGCTTCTGCTCTTTGTTGCTCCTCCTTCCTCTCTGCTTCTGCTCTTTGTTGCTCCGCGTCATATATTTGCAGTTCCTGGGTGATAAACAGATTCGCGGCTTCTGTGTCTAATCCTGAGTCTTTCGCTTCCTGTCTCAAAATGGATCTTATCCTAATTCTCTCAGCCATTGTCAAAGAACTGGATGCTTCTAAGACTAGAGAATAGTAAGATGGAACAAGAAGGGGAAAAACTCCAAGCCGCTACGAGAAAAACAAAGTAAAAAATTTACTGAATGACCTCGTGTGTTAACTTATCGCCGCTATTATTGTCACTTAAGACTCGTAACGCAAGCAACTATGCCAATTAAATGGTAAGTTACACTAGAAAAGAATCTACTCTTACTAACAGTAGAGAAAAATTTATATTAAACAATTTAAAAGGAAAAAAAAAAAATTTTCCCAGAAAATGTTAATTCTCTAACAACAAACTCCGTCCCTGAAGACAATTTTTGAGATGAGACGTAGTTAACTTAATTTTAAAAAATCAGAACAATCCGTCTTAGCTTAGCTCAACTCAAACGCTTCATAACCTTTAGTGATTGTAAAACAATCACGCAGTCCCAGCAATTATATAACCAAAATTTTCAATTCCCTCTGCCAGAGAATACAAATGTGACAATCTTTTATTATCACTAACTGCCTGTTCCTGTGGAAAAACAAACCTGTCTTAATTATTGTGTGGTTGGCCCAAAATACTGAACGGCTTGGTCTAGGGGAAGTAATACTTTTAAAGATTATACCCTACTTCACAAAGACAATCAACCACACTCTATTTTAACTAAGTTCAGAATCTCGAACGAGCTAACCATATATTGTCGTAATTTTTATCTGAGAGGGTGCTGATGAATATTGGTCCCTTTAGAGTGTAAAGTGATATTGAAGGCTCTGTGAGAATAAGGATTTAGGTGAATGAGGCAGTAGATTCACAAGCGCTGGGAAGGAGCAAGGACAGTCTCTTATTACGACAATATCTGTTTTCTCACAGACTACTCCTATCTCTCTTCTGCACAAACAATTGTGTCAGTTCCAGTCGCTCAGGCGCGCTCACCGATTTGGTGATTCTGTCGCTCAACGTACATGAATACAAACTACACAGATGGAAATGTTTGGAGTTTTAGGCCAACCGACAACCAACACAAATAAATATTCATACCTTTATTATCATAAAGGACTCACACAAAATTGTACATTTACAGTCAAAAAATCAAAGGTTACAGAATACAAATATAACTAGGGAAGAGGGGTTTTTGAGGAGAAATATCCCATCCACCGTTTCCCGTTTATATCTACTAACAGACAAAACCCGGTCCCAAAGACAAGAAAAGGGGGGGGGGGGGGGTGATCAGAGATAGGCAATTTAACCCACTGGTAAATTTATTACTCTGAGGCAAGGGGTTACAGAAAAAGGGGGGGGGGGGTGTAGAGGAAAGCTAGGGTTCTCAATTGTCTCCCTTTAAATCAACAAATTTTACGGGAGGGGGGGAATGAACACAGTTACCCAATCCCACTAGGAGAGATCCCGTACAAGGAATATAATGCACCTTAGTATAAGGTCGAACTAATTAAAAGGGTAAAGAAAAGATAAATCTCCTTTCATTCAAAAAAACACACTAGGGCTGGCCATCCCAACAAACACACACGCAGACTTACCGAAAGGTGAATTCTGGCACTTCATAGGAAATACATCACAAAAAAAACAGCACTAAACCTTGGCTTAGGTAAAAGTAATTTCTTCCGTGTACAGCCCCAGATTTTGCGGGTTGTTTAAGTTAACACAGTGTCCCGAAATCGCTGGACTTTGAAGTTTAACGGTACTGTTTGTTTATTAGATAAAGTTCCTAAAGAAAGGCACAGGCACTTGGCTAGGCGTGAGGTATGGTGTGGTTCCTAAAATTGGCACAGCTGGCGGAGATAACTTCCTTTTTCCGTAATGTCACAAGTTAAGAAAACACTGAGGTAAGTTCTTCTTCGGGGGTGGGGGGGGGGGGGGGGTTTAAAATCCACTGAATATGCGTGACCGACAGTGTTCAGGTATCGATGCTTTTTCTTCACAAATAGGGGCAGTGAATAAAATATGTTCTGCTTCCAGTTGTCGTTAAGGGCTCTATATGAACTAGTATTTTTAAAGTGTTTCTTGAATGGCTTTTTTCTCAGTTACGTTCAGAGGAGCGGGGCCCATTACAGGTCGCCACAAGTTTAGCTTTAAAAAAGTTCATATGTTACTGGAGTTATCAAATTGAGTTTGGCAGAACTCTGTATATAGTTAATAATTGCTGGGATGCAGGTTGAATGATCGTTCTGAATGAAAGATAATCAAAACAAGAAATGCATTACAAATCATATTATAATCTGACGCGATAAATTACAGTTAGCCTATTTACTTATTAGCGTCGTCAATTAACAAATCAGGAAAACTTCCCGTGAGTTAAAAATAATTAAAAGCACATCTATCTATACAGAACTAAACTGTATTAAAGTTATAATTCTCTTTAACGTCTGCAAAATAAATTTACGCGTCAATTGTATTAGGAAATACTTTTAGCTGTAACATTAGTTTGCACTAGAACTTTGAAAATGGGTTTATTTAATAAGGTTAAATTTACACCACAATCCATTGAAATCAATAGAAATAACTCGACCAATGATCACTCGAAGCTAATGTATAAATTACCGTCTGCACAGAAAGAATACACTCCAATAGTCACGAAGGTAGATGAAATCCAGCAGGAATCCGACTATGCTAGTGCAACTAGGATTCTGTCAGAGCGAACGATAAAATGCAGTTTATCGGAGTTCTCTATTTATACTTATTGAATGTAACTTGAATAGGGCGTGTTAAATTTTCGCACCTTTCTTGATCTTGAGCAAAATTCGGGATACCTCGCCGTGGTGTTAACAGCTGCAATTCCTACGTTTTCCCCGGTCTACCGATTTTCTTCCGTCTCAGGCTGCTCGCATAAGAGTGCGAAAATTTCCCGAGAAGCTAACTCTGTGAGCTGCAAGTCCCTGATTCTTTAGATCGCGGCCGCTCCACGTTGAATTCTGAAGATCAGCCTGTTCTTTGATGGTACCGCTGCATGCCGGTAAAAGTTACAACAGATGATCAGGGGTTCTAAAGTTATGAGAGGCCAATATTCTGTTATCATCCATCGAGTCAGGGAAATTCATTTGACTTAGACGTACGTCACATCGTTAAATGCAGTGCCCAATAAGTGTAGTGGTCATTAAGTGCAGTTGTCATTAAATGTAGTGGTCGTTAAATGTAGTAATCATTTAGTGTATTGGTCATTAAATGTTGTGGTCATTAAGTGTATTGGTCATTACGTGTAGTGTTCATTTCGTGTAGTGGTCATTAAGTGTAGTGGTCATTAAGTGTAGAGGTCATTAAATGTAATGGCCATTAAATGTAGTGATTAAAAATGTATTGGACAAAAATATAGTGGTCATTACGTGCAGTGGTCATTAGATGTAGTGGTCATTAATTGTGGTGGTCATTAAGTGAAGTGTTCATTAAGTATAGTGTACATTACGTAGTGTTTATTACGTGTAATATTACGTTTAGTGTTCATTACGTATAGTGTTCATTACATGTAGCGTTCATTACGTGTAGTGGCCAGTTAATGATCACTTCACTTAATTATCACTACATTTTTGTCCATTACATTAAAAAAATACTACATTTAATGACTACCTCACTTAATCACCACTACATTTAATGACCACTACACTTAATGACCATTACACTTAATGAACACTACTCTTAATGAACACTACACTTGATGACCAGTACACTAAATGACCACTACACTTAAATGTAGATGTCATTATGTGTAGTTGTCATTGAGTGTAGAGGTCAGGCGTTTGGTGGATATAGTACATATGCGAGGGTGTTTCGGCACATATTGTCGTGTGTGTGAACTATGAGTGTGTTCCCGTAAAGCCAGTGCATGAACACGATAGTTAAGGTATTTCCTACAGGCAGTGTCAGCATGTGTGTGATGTCAGCATGTGTGACGATATTATTGATGTTCAGGACTTACGTAAATGTTCTATTAAATGTCATGGAACTGTACAAGTGGCGTCGTGTTATTCATACCCCTACTGTTGCTTACCATCTACACACGACACACCCATAATATAGTTCTTGACAAATTAGGGAGCTCGTAAGAGGAGTGTTTTGGAAACATGGGGCAGCTCTTTTGAGAATCAACCAACCCTCCTATCACACCATCGTTTTTCTGAAATCTAAACCCGGTGCTGCAGTTTAGAAATCACAGTAATTCACGCAAAGTTATAAAGATAATTGACAAGACGGCTGAGGACTGGCCTGTCTGAACACCGCATGCCAAGCTTTATTTTCAAGCCAAGTTTTAAAGGAGCACTGTAGCAGTTTATTATTTTGAATCAGTGTGACCTCTAGACTGTTGACCTGGAACGGGGTAAAAATTCACGACCTATCATGTGACTTCCTTTCTTTGCTAAACTACGTCGACTAGAGATAGAAAGAGAGAGCGAATTGCAAAGTAACTGTTCGTTTCAACGATGGTCAGAGTATTATCGGAAAACAGTTACAGTTCAACTGTGAATCGTCTGTTTCAACGAATCAAGCAGAAATAGTATCGTGTGTTTACATGTGTGATCGTGTATGCTGACATTTCGCCCTGCAAGTAGGTCAGGCATGTTATTACTGACTGCTGCATTCTGTTGCTCACTGGTGAGGAAACTGCAGTCTGCTATGCCTAGAACTGGTTTATGACATCACGGACGAAGGATGGGATGGTTCAAGTGCTGGCTTCAAGTGTTGTAGTGTGTGATCTTCTACATTTGACTGTCTTGGTGCTGTAAGCTTGTGGTGTTACATTATCATCAAGACCACAGAAACGTTTCTACTGATCTGACTACGCAGTGCAGGAACTTCAAGCAGCTTGAATTAAAGATACTGTTATGAAAAAAATTCATAACGATTGTGCCTATTGTATGATTAGCTCAACAAGGCTCTTTGCTTGTTTATTTTATTCGGGTCACTGTTTAAAATGGGTGAGTGACGTTAACTGATATGCTTGGCTGGCTCACGTGATACTAGAGGAGCAGAAGTGCGGGGCCTTATACGATTGTGTGTCATGGCGAGTGGACGTATGTGTTTGAGCTCCTTATTGTTGAAGTGTTTATAATGGAGTTCGGTTATCACTAATAAATCAAGATCTTCGGTGAGATGTACAGTATCTAGTTATCTGTATTGACAAGAAGGATAATTGCTCAGTGTCGAGTGTTTAAAGAAATAAATCATATTGAGAACTAAAGGACAGCCTTCCTGACATGGACTGACTGCCTACGGTATTTCGTCTACTGCATATGATCTGCCATTATATGTTGGCATGAACTGTATTCTATGTGGAGCTGCGTGCAGTCCTAAATAAATTGTGTATCGTCCATTGTGGCTCAATTAATTCAAGTTTATATTGGCTTGTTGCGGTGTCTACTTGCTTACTATCCTAGACGAAGTAACACAGCAAAGTGATGAAAGTACAGCACAGTAAGAAGCATTGTCAAGTAAGAAGGCACAAGAAATCCTCAATCAAAGTCAAGCATATGGAAGAATACTACTTCTTGCATCAAGTCAACACGAAGAAGTCCTGCATGGAAGAACATTTTGTTATTTACATCACTTACCAACTACTGATTTATCCTACAATGTGCACAAACAATCTGCCTATAAGTCATGACATCACGCGTGAGTGAATTAGTCAAGTTAAACAGTACACATTCGCGATAGCTCAGAAATATCGTATCAGTAGTTACAAAACCTAAATGTGGGCAATCCTGAGCCAATAACAGTAAGGAACCAGAAGTTAGAACAGACAGACACATTTACTTACCTAGGAAGCATAGTAACACCTGACGGCGGAACAAGCAAGGACATTAACAACAGAATGAATAAAGCGAGAACAGCCTTTGCTGTTCTCAACAACATTTGGAAGTCTTCCCAGTACAGCACAAACACCAAATTAAGACTGTATGAGAGCTGCGTACTTTCTGTGCTTCTCTATGGTGCAGAATGTTGGAGAGTAACAGAGAAGGAAATGTCGAAACTGTCCTCCTTCCACACAATCTGCCTCAGGAAAATTCTCCGAATCTTTTGGCCAAACACCATCAGCAGGGGAGCCGCTGTAGCATAGTGGTTAGTGCGACCCAGCCCCAAATGGGTACCAGAGCAACTCTGGGAAGGTTAAGGCGGCCGGCGTGATGCCGACCACATCACCCCTCGTGTGCCGACGGTCAAGATAATATGGGCCTAACACCATATTCCCAATATGCCTCAATGGGCGTGTAACGGGTTCCTTTACCTTTTTTTTTTTACCATCAGCAACCAAGAACTACTTATTCGGAGTAACCAGGAGGACATGCACACCATCATAGCTGGCAGACGCTGGAGTTGGGTGGGCCATGTCCTCAGAAGGGACCCTGATACCATCGCAAGAACAGCTATGCTATGGACCCCCGAGGGAAAGAGAGGCCAACCAAAAACAACTTGGCGGAGAACTGTGGAAGCTGAGATGCAAAGAATGAACCACAGTTGGGGCACTGTACGAAGGATGGCCGCCGACCGAGCAAAGTGGAATCAATTTGTTGCTGCCCTACAAGACGCCACCAGGCGTGAGGGCCGCTGACTGCTTTGACGGTTGGCGGTTATGGATCAAAAAAGAAGAAGTTACAAAACACTCACGATAAGAAAGAAAAATTATCAAGCAAGCAAGACAGACGTAGTTAGAGCACAGAAAAATTTTAATCACTTACTTGAGTTAGTTAGAAATACTTAGTGTCAGAAAATCTATTTACACTGTGGATTTAATACATGATAAATCTATACTCGTTGGCTCAATATCTAAGGATACGATCACAGCATACAATAGCTGACATAAGTACACATAACACCTGAAACAGGTAAGTTCCCTTTAATAATCAATGCACACACAGAAGCCACACACGGCTAGCAATACGTATAAAATACAATTCGACAGAAATGCCAATATAACTTGCAATAACCAACAACTCAATCTATCAGAATCTAAGTCGCTGGTATGACAAACCAAATAACGACCACACTGACTTTCGCTCACCCGCTAAGTCCTGTACTATGGTAAAGCCATACTTAAATACAAATGACTTATCAACGATGGTTTAAGGAACACCACCATTCTAGCAGAATGCAAACTACTCCTGACCACATGAATAAATAACAAGCACTATCAATGAACAACCATGGCATCCAAATAATCCCAGCAAACTGCTAACAGGGAACATACAACGTCCTACCCGGACGATAGCTAGAACTCCACTAACTTTTTTGCGCCAAAATTTGAGTTCACTTTCCTTCCAGGTCACCAGACTAAAACGGTTTTGTATTCTATCAGTGTTGTCATTCCCAGCGTGACCAACTTAATATTTTGTCGACCATATATACTGTGACACTTAGTTTATATATTTATGTACATTTAGGTAGTTTATATTTGTTTACATTTTTGTTTACATTGGCAGTGTTGCTAATATATTTTTTGAGATAATTGTGTACACATATTTTCTTTCTGAAGATTGTTAGATAGTTTTTGCTTGTCAGGACAGCCAGGACACTAATGTAACATTTTCCACAGATATATCCACTAAGACATTTACAAGTGATGCCCGTATGCAGCAGTAACAGCCTACTTTGTGTATAGACTCTAATATGGACGCCATCCAGCAGATAGTCAGGACTTTGGCTACCGTGGATGGGAACGCAAAGTTCCAAAATATCAGGAATATTATAAGGCCATACACAGATAATACCAGGTTATGTAGACAATGGTTATTAGACACTCAGAGATATTGTTTCCGCTAGGCATTTCCCCATTACGCTTTCATTATGTTATTTTGTATTCTAACTTTTGAATTTAGGTCTCTCATTACTACGATACGATCATATATAGGTGTGTCTTCCATTTCTTTCTGCAGTTGTTGATAGAATTCATCCTTGACCTCATCATCGCTGTCATTCGTTTGTGGGTAGCATTGTATTATTGTAGTCTTGGTGAATCTCCCTCTCAATCTTATTATTATCAGTCTGTTGTTCATTGATTTCCATTCCAGTAACGTCCTTTCTATTCCTTTCTGTAGAACAATGGCTACACCTTCATTTTGCTGTCCATCCTCTCTTCCAGAGTAAAGTACTTTTTCTCCTGTTGCTGTTTTAACTTTCTTGCCCCTGTCCATCTGCTCTCGCTTATCCCTAGAATGTGTAATCAGATTACTAATCTATAGTTTCTCATTTCTGCTGTGACCTGTTTTAGTTTACCCGACTGTTCATTGTCCCGATATTCAAAAATCCTATTCTTGCTTCATGTTTTTGAGGTCAGGACGTCCGTTGTCGTGTCAGTGGCTTCCTTTTGGCTTTCACCACAGACAGTCATACGAGCCTCAGACTCCGGATGTCCGTCCTGCAGCAAAGTTTGTTCATTTGTTGTCGTTTCCATAACTTCATTCTTTTTACATAGACAGGGGTGTCAGCCCTATGCTAAAACCCCCTACCTGGAGGACCAAGGTGTCTGCTTTAGTTTGACCCCTGCCCGCTGTTGCGGACTTTTCTTTGCTTGAGTGGGCTAATATTGTATTTCGTTTCATGCAATGTTTCTTCATCTGTTCTGTCTTCCACAAGTATCGTTTTATGCCGCTGTTGCACCTAGGGTTGTTTTTCAAGAAGTCAAATCCGGGAGGTCATGGCCATCAACTTTTGTGAAACGTCATGGGGCTTCACTGATAACGTATTGGTTTGGTGGATGGTGTCTTATTGAATTATCTGCTAACGTTACTGTTGTGTTGTGGATCTGGTAATGTCTACAGTTGATACCTATATATCCGCCACACAGGCAAACACTGTAGAAGTCTACTGGTAAGCGATGCACAGGTTCTCGATACAAATAGACCACGCCCACTCCGGGGCTATTTCTAAATACGTGTTAAGTTCCCTGTCACACTTGTAATACTAAGTGCGTGTGTTGGTTTAGTCGTTTACACCACAGGTACGTACACAAGAGTCATGGATGGTTGTAAACGACTGGTGACATTTCATATGGGTTTATTCACGTCACAACACATTGATGAAATACACATAGAATACCGTTCACAGCACAACACAAGATATAAATTACCACATAAGAACTGCGCACTCGGCAGCTACAATGATATCATGATTCATGGCCTAGAGTACTCATATTAAACTCAGCGTTCTAAAGAATCCTCAATAACAATCCTCTCACAGGAGCTATCATGATTCATGGCCTAAAGTACTCTTATTAAACTCAGCGCTATAAAGAATCCTCAATAACAATCCTCTCACAGGAGCTATCATGATTCATGGCCTAAAGTACTCTTATTAAACTCAGCGCTATAAAGAATCCTCAATAACAATCCTCTCACAGGAGCTATCATGATTCATGGCCTAAAGTACTCTTATTAAACTCAGCGCTATAAAGAATCCTCAATAACAATCCTCTCACAGGAGCTATCATGATTCATGGCCTAAAGTACTCTTATTAAACTCAGCGCTATAAAGAATCCTCAATAACAATCCTCTCACAGGAGCTATCATGATTCATGGCCTAAAGTACTCTTATTAAACTCAGCGCTATAAAGAATCCTCAATAACAATCCTCTCACAGGAGCTATCATGATTCATGGCCTAAAGTACTCTTATTAAACTCAGCGCTATAAAGAATCCTCAATAACAATCCTCTCACAGGAGCTATCATGATTCATGGCCTAAAGTACTCTTATTAAACTCAGCGCTATAAAGAATCCTCAATAACAATCCTCTCACAGGAGCTATCATGATTCATGGCCTAAAATACTGTACACTGCAGTTATAAACACTTCCACAATAATTAAAACTGCAGTTCCATACTACGCTGTACCCACAGCGAAAAATCCGTCGACATTTTAAATTCAGCACTGTACAGGCATTTCACACTTCCCAAAAACACTGTCTTCCTACCCGGTCAAAACGCCCGGAACACTCTCCCCAGATAACACACTCGTTCCGCTCAAAAGCAGTCACGAGACTTCCTCACGGTCAACACAACTCAGTCAACCAATCATCTGCGGGCTAGCCGCGAGCTATTCTCACTCCGTTCAAAACATTACAGAATAAATATATCAGCGCTTTTCACGCTGTTTGTAATCTGTCTCTCGAAACTATCACGAGATACTCTCTAAATAATTCGATAGCTAACAAGCAACTAAGTGCTATAACTCAAAATCTATTTCAACTACTAACATACTCCAGTTTACTTCCCCTTACACTAAAACTGTTCGTTACAGCCGCAACACTGGATTCGTTTTATAATTTTCTTAAAAGTTTGAATATAAGTGTTCATTCAATAAACGTCTCATGTATTTATCTGTCAGTGTTGTATTATTCCATTCCATCTCTTACTGGTTTGACAGAATACGTATTCTTCTAACTAATACGTTTGTAGGTCAACGTTCAATATTCATACAACAGTCAGAACTGGAACATTTGAATGCCTTCACTGAATAAGTCTAGTCTTGACGACTTACAATAATTTAATAATTATCCACCTTTTCATCATGAATCATCGACAATAATATATTTCACATTAAAGGAAACATGTTACATCACAGTTCAGCATCTACAGTTTATCAGACATTGCACGTCTGTTATTTTACCTTCTTAATTAACATTCATTATTTTTTAGCCAAATGCTTGGCATAATTATTATAGTTACTCAGTATTAATATTTCTGCTACCAGTTCCATTATGGTCACTGCCTAATATACATATCAAAACTCTGTCTATATTATCAACTCAGTTTTGGCATTACCAGCCAAGCTCTAACAGCCGTTACACATTATCTCCGCGTTCGTAATTCACGAATATCGCATAAAAGAATTATTGCGATTAAATACTACCTACTTACATAATTCTCGACTCACTGGTCCTTCAACATATTATTATTTCATAAGCTTTGAAAGCACTATATTGACGGTTATACATTATCCTTAGTGGTTCTACCACACAATCCGAAAACACTGTTACATGCCCGAAGGCTACACAAAGACTCTCTGGTTACTAAGACCAGCGCGTCATGCAACGTTTTACGCGAACCTTATTAATATATTTAGGGGAGGTGTTGCATGGTGTGACCATCTGAATCAAGTTAAAACCAAAATGCTCGCAAACCATGCAACAATCCTCAACATCATCCCCCTCGATCCCAAACGTGACACTTGTGGCACGTGTGAGAGTGGTGGAGACGAAGCACAAGTAAGTAAGTAATCGAAGTACACATGAATCATATGGAAAAATTATCATCATCATCATCATCAGTTGCCATCTCCACAACGAAGGTTGGCTGTAATGGATCTCCAACGTCTTCTGTCTCTTGTCTTGGTGGTACACTCTAATAGACTCTTTCCCGTCCATCTCTTGATCCTGAAGATTATTAATTTAATAAAGAAAACATATGAAGACATGACATGCAGAGTTCTTCATGAAGGACAGCTTACAGAACCGTTTGGGATAAGAACAGGAGTGTGACAGGGATGCCTCTTGTCTCCATTTCCTTTCTTACTAGCAATAGACTGGGTTATGAGAACATCAACAACACACAACAGAAATGGAATCCAGTGGACTCTGACTAAGCAGATGGATGATCTGGATTTTGCTGATGACCTGGCTCTTCTGTCCCATAACCGTAATCAGATGCAGGACAAATTGAAAACACTTGATGAGAGGTCACAGCAATTGGGTCTGAAAGTATACATGGAAAAGACAAAGATTATTAGAATAAATGCAAGAAATGATAACAAGGTTGAACTTGAAGAAATACCACTAAAAGATGTAGAATTGCACACATATCTTGGCAGCAGTATAGACAAAGTTGAAAGGACAGACAGTGATATCAAAATAAGAATGCAAAAAGCAAGAGGATCTTTCATTCATTCATTCATAACCCTCCACTCCCAAAGGAGCTCAGGCCTTTCAACAAACACATACCAAGTCTTCCTGTCCTGTGCCATCTGCTCAAATTCTTTCTATGTTTTTCTCCTCATTTTCACCTCTGTTTCCAGTTCTCTTCTCCATGTGCTTCTTGGTCTACCTCTGCCTTTCTTGCCCTGGGGGTTCCAGAACAAGGACTGCCTTGTAATGCTATCAACAGGTTTCCTCAGTGTGTGTCCTATCCATCGCCTTCTTCTCATCTCAATTCCACTGTCACTTGTCTAGTTCTTGTCCTCAGTTCCACGTTGGTAACCTTGTCATACTATTTTAATCCCTCTATTCTACGCAAGCACCCATTTATGAAAGTCTGTAGATTTTTGGTTGTTGTCTTTGTTATTCTCCATGTCTCAGAGCCATACAATAGGACTGATGTCACATTTGATTCTTATTTTCATGTTGGATCCGGTTTCTCTTGATCTCCATATATTTCCTAATGCAATAAAAGCTCCACTTGGTTTTTGTATTCTTATTTTGATATCACTGTCTGTCCCTCCAACTTTGTCTATATTGCTGTCAAGATATGTGCACTATTCTACATCTTGTATTGGTGTTTCTTTAAGTTCAACCCTGTTATCATTACCTGCATTTATTCGCATTACTTTTGTCTTTTCCATGTGTATTTTCAGATCCAATTGCTGTGAGCTCTCCTCGAGTGTTCTCAATTTGTCCTGCATCTGATTACGAGCTTTCATTGTATTGGGAAATATATGGAGATCAAGGGAAATCGGATCCAACATGAAAATAAGACTCTTCTATCCTGAATGTATTCTTTTATGCCTTCCTAGGTGACTTTATGACTTTGTAGTTTACCTGTCTGAGTAAATGCTACTCCACAAACTTGTAAGGCTTCTCTTCTGTATGTGTTCTTTTATGACTTTGTAGTTTACCTGTCTGAGTAAATGCTACTCCACAAATATCACACATGTAAGGCTTCTCTCCTGTATGTATTCTTTTATGTTTTTGTAGACTATCGCTCACAGTAAATGATGCACCACAAACATCACACTTGTAAGGCTTCTCTCCTGTATGTATTCTTTTATGATTTTGTAGATCATCGCTCAGAGTAAATGATGCACCACAATCAACACACATGTAAGGCTTCTCTCCTGTGTGTTTTCTTTCTTTTATGTATTTGTAGACTACAGTTCCGAGTAAATGATGCACCACAAACATCACACTTGTAAGGCTTCTCTCCTGTATGTATTCTTTTATGACGTTGTAGACTACCTGCCTGAGTAAATGCTGCTCCACAAACATCACACTTGTAAGGCTTCTCTCCTGTATGTATTCTTTTATGTTTTTGTAGACTATCGCTCACAGTAAATGATGCACCACAAACATCACACATGTAAGGCTTCTTTCCTGTGTGTTTTCTTTTATGTATTTGTAGACTACTGTTCTGAGTAAATGATGCACCACAAACATCACACTTGTAAGGCTTCTCTCCTGTATGTATTCTTTTATGATTTTGTAGGGGACCTGTCTGAGTAAATGCTGCTCCACAAACATCACACTTGTAAGGCTTCTCTCCTGTATGTATTCTTTTATGATTTTGTAGATCATCGCTCAGAGTAAATGATGCACCACAATCAACACACATGTAAGGCTTCTCTCCTGTGTGTTTTCTTTCTTTTATGTATTTGTAGACTACAGTTCCGAGTAAATGATGCACCACAAACATCACACTTGTAAGGCTTCTCTCCTGTATGTATTCTTTTATGACGTTGTAGACTACCTGCCTGAGTAAATGCTGCTCCACAAACATCACACTTGTAAGGCTTCTCTCCTGTATGTATTCTTTTATGTTTTTGTAGATCATTGCTCAGAGTAAATGATGCACCACAAACATCACACATGTAAGTCTTCTCTCCTGTGTGTTTTCTTTTATGTATTTGTAGATTACTGTTCTGAGTAAATGATGCACCACAAACATCACACTTGTAAGGCTTCTCTCCTGTATGTATTCTTTTATGTTTTTGTAGATCATCGCTCAGAGTAAATGATGCACCACAAACATCACACTTGTAAGGCTTCTCTCCTGTATGTATTCTTTTATGACTTTGTAGGTTACCTGCCTGAGTAAATGCTGCTCCACAACTATCACACATGTAAGGCTTCTCTCCTGTATGTATTCTTTTATGTTTTTGTAGACTATCGCTCACAGTAAATGATGCACCACAAACATCACACATGTAAGGCTTCTTTCCTGTGTGTTTTCTTTTATGTATTTGTAGACTACTGTTCTGAGTAAATGATGCACCACAAACATCACACTTGTAACGAATCTCTCCTGTATGTATTCTTTTATGATTTTGTAGACTACTGTTATGAGCAAATGCTGCTCCACAAAAATCACACTTGTAAGGCTTCTCTCCTGTATGTATTCTTTTATGTTTTTGTAGACTATCGCTCACAGTAAATGCTGCTCCACAAACATCACACATGTAAGCCTTCTCTCCTGTGTGTTTTCTTTTATGTATTTGTAGATTACTGCTCCGAGTAAATGATGCACCACAAACATCACACTTGTAAGGCTTCTCTCCTGTATGTATTCTTTTATGACTTTGTAGATTACTGCTCAGAGTAAATGCTGCTCCACAAACATCACACTTGTAAGGCTTCTCTCCTGTATGTATTCTTTTATGTATTTGTAGATTACTGCTCTGAGTAAATGCTGCTCCACAAACATCACACTTGTAAGGCTTCTCTCCTGTATGTATTCTTTTATGACTTTGTAGATTACTGCTCAGAGTAAATGCTGCACCACAAACATCACACTTGTAAGGCTTCTCTCCTGTATGTTTTCTTTTATGTTTTTGTAGATTACTGCTCAGAGTAAATGCTGCACCACAAACATCACACTTGTAAGGCTTCTCTGCTGTATATTTTCTCTTATGTTGCTGTAGGTTATCTTTCACAGAAAATGATGCACCATTAATGTCACACTTGTAGGACTTGTCTTTCTCTATATTCTTGTGGGACTGAGTGTTTAAATCACTGCAAGTAGCAACAGCTCTGTCAGTCACACAAAGCTGAACATTTATCTCACTGACAGAAAATGGTTTACTACAATTTATGTTACAGACTTGATTTTTACAAACTGATGTATTACTGTGTAGGTTGTTAAACATTGTAGCTATCCTTTCCTGACTGTTGATGAGGTTCACTGATGCTTCATTACAAGTGAGTCTCAGGTTGATGCTATCTTCTCTTGCTACATCAGTAAAAGTGGCATCTTCAATCTTAGTAACTGCTTCATTCATGTTATTTAGACTGTCCTGTGGTAACACATTCTGAAGATCACTGCATTTATTATCACACTCCCAGTGTCCATCTCTGTGTACTGTTGTCATATGCTTATCTAGGACATCAAGTTGGATGAAATGAGTGTTGCACTGGTGACAAGAATAAACACCTGTAATAATAAAAATAATGAGCAAAGGTAAATAACAAAATGCATGACTTATATGTTTAGTTAAAATTTGTTAGGAAAATGTAGTAACAAACACATTAGCACAATTTTCTGATAATTATGTGATTGTTATTTAGGATCAATATCATTGCAATCCAGGCAAACCCATTGGTGCTAAGTCTCCCTCAGCAAATGTTGAAGTGTATGAATGCTTACTGTATTGTAGTATCCTGACTGTACACATGTTGGCTGCATCCTCTCATACGTCATACCTGCTAGTCTTATGTTTGGTGCCACATTCCAGCTATCTTAGCCTTGTTGATTCATCTATTGCAGTGTTGTTTTCTAACAGATGATCATTAACTGTCCTCAGTATCTCTCCCTTGTACAGGACCAGTGTTGTTTTCTAACAGATGATCATTAACTGTCCTCAGTATCTCTCCCTTATGCAGGACCAGTGTTGTTTTCTAACAGATGATCATTAACTGTAGTCAGTATCTCTCCCTTGTACAGGACCAGTGTTGTTTTCTAACAGATGATCATTAACTGTCCTCAGTATCTCTCCCTTATGCAGGACCAGTGTTGTTTTCTAACAGATGATCATTAACTGTCCTCAGTATCTCTCCCTTGTGTAGGACCAGTGTTGTTTTCTAACAGATGATCATTAACTGTCCTCAGTATCTCTCCCTTATGCAGGACCAGTGTTGTTTTCTAACAGATGATCATTAACTGTCCTCAGTATCTCTCCCTTGTACAGGACCAGTGTTGTTTTCTAACAGATGATCATTAACTGTCCTCAGTATCTCTCCCTTGTACAGGACCAGTGTTGTTTTCTAACAGATGATCATTAACTGTCCTCAGTATCTCTCCCTTGTACAGGACCAGTGTTGTTTTCTAACAGATGATCATTAATTGTCCTCAGTATCTCTCCCTTGTACAGGACCAGTGTTGTTTTCTAACAGATGATCATTAACTGTCCTCAGTATCTCTCCCTTGTACAGGACCAGTGTTGTTTTCTAACAGATGATCATTAACTGTCCTCAGTATCTCTTCCTTGTACAGGACCAGTGTTGTTTTCTAACAGATGATCATTAACTGTCCTCAGTATCTCTCCCTTGTGCAGGACCAGTGTTGTTTTCTAACAGATGATCATTAACTGTAGTCAGTATCTCTCCCTTGTGCAGGACCAGTGTTGTTTTCTAACAGATGATCATTAACTGTCCTCAGTATCTCTCCCTTGTACAGGACCAGTGTTGTTTTCTAACAGATGATCATTAACTGTAGTCAGTATCTCTCCCTTGTGCAGGACCAGTGTTGTTTTCTAACAGATGATCATTAACTGTCCTCAGTATCTCTCCCTTGTACAGGACCAGTGTTGTTTTCTAACAGATGATCATTAACTGTCCTCAGTATCTCTCCCTTGTGCAGGACCAGTGTTGTTTTCTAACAGATGATCATTAACTGTAGTCAGTATCTCTCCCTTGTGCAGGACCAGTGTTGTTTTCTAACAGATGATCATTAACTGTCCTCAGTATCTCTCCCTTGTGCAGGACCAGTGTTGTTTTCTAACAGATGATCATTAACTGTAGTCAGTATCTCTCCCTTGTGCAGGACCAGTGTTGTTTTCTAACAGATGATCATTAACTGTAGTCAGTATCTCTCCCTTGTGCAGGACCAGTGTTGTTTTCTAACAGATGATCATTAACTGTCCTCAGTATCTCTCCCTTGTACAGGACCAGTGTTGTTTTCTAACAGATGATCATTAACTGTAGTCAGTATCTCTCCCTTGTGCAGGACCAGTGTTGTTTTCTAACAGATGATCATTAACTGTAGTCAGTATCTCTCCCTTGTACAGGACCAGTGTTGTTTTCTAACAGATGATCATTAACTGTCCTCAGTATCTCTTCCTTGTACAGGACCAGTGTTGTTTTCTAACAGATGATCATTAACTGTCCTCAGTATCTCTTCCTTGTACAGGACCAGTGTTGTTTTCTAACAGATGATCATTAACTGTCCTCAGTATCTCTCCCTTGTACAGGACCAGTGTTGTTTTCTAACAGATGATCATTAACTGTCCTCAGTATCTCTCCCTTATGCAGGACCAGTGTTGTTTTCTAACAGATGATCATTAACTGTAGTCAGTATCTCTCCCTTGTGCAGGACCAGTGTTGTTTTCTAACAGATGATCATTAACTGTAGTCAGTATCTCTCCCTTGTGCAGGATAGTGTTTTCTAACAGATGATCATTAACTGTCCTCAGTATCTCTCCCTTGTGCAGGACCAGTGTTGTTTTCTAACAGATGATCATTAACTGTCCTCAGTATCTCTCCCTTGTGCAGGACCAGTGTTGTTTTCTAACAGATGATCATTAACTGTCCTCAGTATCTCTCCCTTGTACAGGACCAGTGTTGTTTTCTAACAGATGATCATTAACTGTCCTCAGTATCTCTCCCTTGTACAGGACCAGTGTTGTTTTCTAACAGATGATCATTAACTGTCCTCAGTATCTCTCCCTTGTGCAGGACCAGTGTTTTCTAACAGATGATCATTAACTGTCCTCAGTATCTCTCCCTTGTGTAGGACCAGTGTTGTTTTCTAACAGATGATCATTAACTGTCCTCAGTATCTCTCCCTTGTACAGGACCAGTGTTGTTTTCTAACAGATGATCATTAACTGTCCTCAGTATCTCTCCCTTGTGCAGGACCAGTGTTGTTTTCTAACAGATGATCATTAACTGTCCTCAGTATCTCTCCCTTGTGTAGGACCAGTGTTGTTTTCTAACAGATGATCATTAACTGTCCTCAGTATCTCTCCCTTGTGCAGGACCAGTGTTGTTTTCTAACAGATGATCATTAACTGTAGTCAGTATCTCTCCCTTGTTCAGGACCAGTGTTGTTTTCTAACAGATGATCATTAACTGTAGTCAGTATCTCTCCCTTGTACAGGACCAGTGTTGTTTTCTAACAGATGATCATTAACTGTCCTCAGTATCTCTCCCTTGTACAGGACCAGTGTTGTTTTCTAACAGATGATCATTAACTGTCCTCAGTATCTCTCCCTTATGCAGGACCAGTGTTGTTTTCTAACAGATGATCATTAACTGTCCTCAGTATCTCTCCCTTGTACAGGACCAGTGTTGTTTTCTAACAGATGATCATTAACTGTCCTCAGTATCTCTCCCTTGTACAGGACCAGTGTTGTTTTCTAACAGATGATCATTAACTGTCCTCAGTATCTCTCCCTTGTGCAGGACCAATTTTGTTTTCTAACAGATGATCATTAACTGTCCTCAGTATCTCTCCCTTATGCAGGACCAGTGTTGTTTTCTAACAGATGATCATTAACTGTCCTCAGTATCTCTCCCTTGTACAGGACCAGTGTTGTTTTCTAACAGATGATCATTAACTGTCCTCAGTATCTCTCCCTTGTGCAGGACCAGTGTCCCTGTTATGGGTGTGCGTGAATCTAGCCAGCACTCTTATTGCCATGTCATACACCTGAATGACTTGTACAGTAGATTCACACCAACTTCTGAAGATTCAAGACCTCTATAAATGTTTTCTATGCATGCAACAGACATCCATTTTGAACCTTCAAAAGCATGGACTGAGAGAGTGACACAATAACTACTCTGGTTACTGCAGTAACAGCCTCTATCTCCATTATGTATATATTAAGAAAGTTTAATAAAAGTTTGTAAATAGATTTAATTATCTAAGAAAGACCCACTTGCTGCTTAGTATTAAATGTCATACTGTGCAAATATTGAAGTCATATAAACTTATGTAGCCAAAATATTAATTTAAAATAATGACATTCCTATTAGATATACCTTTCTCATCTCCAAATAAGCTTAACTGTTGTTGACTTTCTGGCATGTCCAAGAAGTCAGTATACTGTATCTCAGTTTTAGTACAGATGTTGTCACAATCAGCCTGAAACAAATTTTGATCAATCCAGGAATTTATGTCACATCATCATTATCACTTTTAGCTCCCTAAACAGCCTAGATCTTCAACAAATGTCTGCCAACCCCTCTTGTTGTATACTATCAGCTCAAGGTTGTCTCCATGATGTCTGCCAACTCCTCTTGTTGTATACTATCAGCTCAAGGTTGTCTCCATGATGTCTGCCAACTCATCTTGTTGTATACTATCAGCTCAAGGTTGTCTCCATGATGTCTGCCAACTCATCTTGTTGTATACTATCAGCTCAAGGTTGTCTCCATGATGTCTGCCAACTCATCTTGTTGTATACTATCAGCTCAAGGTTGTCTCCATGATGTCTGCCAACTCATCTTGTTGTATACTATCAGCTCAAGGTTGTCTCCATGATGTCTGCCAACTCATCTTGTTGTATACTATCAGCTCAAGGTTGTCTCAATGATGTCTGCCAACTCCTCTTGTTGTATACTATCAGCTCAAGGTTGTCTCCATGATGTCTGCCAACTCATCTTGTTGTATACTATCAGCTCAAGGTTGTCTCCATGATGTCTGCCAACTCATCTTGTTGTATACTATCAGCTCAAGGTTGTCTCCATGATGTCTGCCAACTCATCTTGTTGTATACTATCAGCTCAAGGTGTCTCCATGATGTCTGCCAACTCATCTTGTTGTATACTATCAGCTCAAGGTGTCTCCATGATGTCTGCCAACTCATCTTGTTGTATACTATCAGCTCAAGGTGTCTCCATGATGTCTGCCAACTCATCTTGTTGTATACTATCAGCTCAAGGTTGTCTCCATGATGTCTGCCAACTCATCTTGTTGTATACTATCAGCTCAAGGTGTCTCCATGATGTCTGCCAACTCATCTTGTTGTATACTATCAGCTCAAGGTTGTCTCCATGATGTCTGCCAACTCATCTTGTTGTATACTATCAGCTCAAGGTGTCTCCATGACTAACTCATATCTTTGACTTTTGTATCCAGTTCTCTACTATGTGTGTTTTTGTGTCTCCCAAAACCTCTTTTACCCTGGACATTTCAGAATGCTATAAACTAGAGCTATATAATTGAGCGGCCTTGACACTGGAGTTGAAGATTGATATTTTTGTGTTGGACTCGATTTCTCTTTGTATATAGATATACTTTGGCCACCACTGTTACTAGAGTGGGGATAATTACAATTACTGTTAATGATGAAGATCACTGTTACTAATGTGTCTTGTTAGTGCTACTACATACCACTGCTACACACGAGATACTGTTATTGATACAACCTGTTTGTTGATATATATTTCGAAACACAGGCTATTTATGGTCATGCGTTACTACCATCACGCCTACTGTTCTCCTACCGTGTTTTTTTTTTTTTTTTTTTCGTACGCCCGCTAATACTCGAGGCAAAATCTCAGGTTATTATTAATGTCTAACCTGACATTGATTTTACGTGACTATCCATTTTCTTGTACAGAGACAGGTGTCCCTCGCCATTCAGGCAGATACTCGCCGATTTCGGAGGTACCCATTAGAGTTGGGTCGGCTCAGGAGCCGCCAATCCCTGGTCGACTACACTCCTTCAAATGTTCTCGCCAGGTCTCGAGTTAATCCAGTCCAAATCCCGGTCGACGAAAAATCCTCAAATGCCGTCGCCCGGGTTTGATCCTGAATCACCCGGTTGCCAGAGCGGTGTGGTAACCACTACGCTAGCGCGGCTCCCTACCCTACCGTGTTAAATGTTGCAGTGAGTGTGCGTGGGTACAATCACACACCACAGGTACGCACATACGAGTTGTAGAACTACAGGTGACATTTTACAATGGTTTATTGTCACAATCACCTGTGTGTTACCGGGGCCCGAAAGGGGAGCAAAGAATAGTAACACTGCACCCTACCACGCATGTCGTAAAAAGCGACTAAGGAGGGTATGGGCATGGGGCTGTTTACCCCATCCCGTAAAAACTTCGCACAGTGGGCTGATCACCTGCTTGCCAACCAATCTGATTACGGAAACAATGATAGATTGTTTGGTCTGTTTTTGTTCCACAAAGACGCCACTAGGCGTGGTGGAAACAGCGATAGATTGATCAATTTGTTGTTGCCCTAAGACGCCACTAGGCTTTGCCGGTTGGTGGCTAAGGATGGAAGAAGAATTGTCACAATACGTTAATATGAAATACACATAGTCAAACATAGCTCACAACAAGAAAATACTCCCCTACTCAGAATCATCCAGATACTCCTCTCCTTAGCGCTACAATAATCAATACTGGATCCTCTCAGCAAACGGTCGGCATCACCGTGCTTATATAATAATAATGCCTCATCAAAGATGCTCTCAACATCATATAAATAGTTAATGGATCCCTTCAGCAACAGTCGGCATCACCGTGCTAATATAAATATGCCTCATCAAACTCCCAACATTGGCGCTCTAATATAAATATGGATCCTCATAGCAAACGGTCGGCATCACCGTGCTTATATAATAATAATGCCTCATCAAAGATGCTCTCAACATCATATAAATAGTTAATGGATCCCTTCAGCAACGGTCGGCATCACCGTGCTAATATAAATAAATATGCCTCATCAAACTCCCAACATTGGCGCTCTAATATAAATATGGATCCTCATAGCAAACGGTCGGCATCACCGTGCTAATATAATAAATATGCCTCATCAAACTCCCAACATTGGCGCTCTAATATAAATATGGATCCTCATAGCAAACGGTCGGCATCACCGTGCTTATATAATAATAATGCCTCATCAAAGATGCTCTCAACATCATATAAATAGTTAATGGATCCCTTCAGCAACGGTCGGCATCACCGTGCTAATATAAATAAATATGCCTCATCAAACTCCCAACATTGGCGCTCTAATATAAATATGGATCCTCATAGCAAACGGTCGGCATCACCGTGCTAATATAATAAATATGCCTCATCAAACTCCCAACATTGGCGCTCTAATATAAATATGGATCCTCATCTCTCAAAATACTCACAAAAACACAATTCTTCAATAATCTCAGGAATTACTGGCCTACACAAATAATGGCCTCTTATCTTTAGCGCTGCGCAGGCATACCCTCAAAAAATACACACTGTGGGGCCAACCTCTCCAGTCGATGCCCGAAAACAGACTGCTCTTAGTTCACACACTAGTCCCGCCAAAAAACAGACACGAGACTCGGCTGTTTAAAAACCACAGCTCAGTCTCAATACTTGCATGGGCTAGCCACACGAGCTAACTCATAGCTCAAGACAGTTCAGAGAAAACACATCTCCGCAATTTAAACTGGCCAGTGTTCGCCACGCTTACCGACTTGGAAACTTCTCGAACATACGAGGGAATTCCCCTATCACAATTTTAACTTAACATCAGCTTAATCAAGCAACGTAACCCGCAACTGAATCTGTTCGCTTAACATTTTCAAGATCACTTCCCCTTTGTAAGATTTACTCTTATCAGTTGCCACACTGCCCGGGGGAAAAAAATGATTTATCATTTTTTTTTGAAAATTTAAGTCCCAAAAATTTAGAAGTAAATAAAATTATATCATATGGCTACAAAAAATGTACCTATAACAAATGAAAATAGTACATCTACCAGAAATATCAGCAATAAATGTAAAATTACAACCAAAGCATCAAACATAATCATCCAAGCATACCAAAATTAATCTTAATACAACACCAAGCTAAGTACATTTAGTACAAGCAACAACCAATAGAAAGTGAAAGAACAAGATCAAGCAACAGAAGAATGATCTGTAGTAAAGGAAAGTAAGAAATCGGAAAATGAGAAACAATCAACAATACCACATTATAACCAATAAGTAAAACGATTTCATGAAAAATAAATACAAATTTACCAAAATACTAGTTACATTATATTAAGTTATATAATTAACTCAAGAATACAACGAATGAAAGTATAAGTATCGAAAGAAGAAGAAGTATACAAGTAGAATGAAGGGATCCATTAACTATTTATATGATGTTGAGAGCATCTTTGATGAGGCATTATTATTATATAAGCACGGTGATGCCGACATTGCTGAAGGGATCCATTAACTATTTATATGATGTTGAGAGCATCTTTGATGAGGCATATTTATTATATTAGCACGATGATGCCGACCGTTTGCTGAGAGGATCCAGTATTGATTATTGTAGCGCTAAGGAGAGGAGTATCTGGATGATTCTGAGTAGGGGAGTATTTTCTTGTTGTGAGCTATGTTTGACTATGTGTATTTCATATTAACGTATTGTGACAATAAACCATTGTAAAATGTCACCTGTAGTTCTATGACTCGTACGTGCGTACCTGTGGTGTGTGATTGTACCCACGCACACTCACTGCAACATTTAACACGGTAGTAGAACAGTAGGCGTGACGGTAGTAACGCATGACCATAAATAGCCTGTGTGGCGAAATATATATCAACAAACAGGTTGTATCAATAACAGTATCTCATGTGTAGCAGTGGTATGTAGTAGCACTAACAAGACGCATTAGTAACAGTGATCTTCATCATTAACAGTAATTGTAAATATACCTTTCTAGTGAATATGACCGATGATAAGATCAGCGATCGGATTCGGCAGAAGACATGCGTGTACATCTCCTGTAAAGAAAGGAGTAGCAATCCTAATGATAGCAGTAGAGTATTTCTCTAAGGTGCCGCCAAATGTTACACATTTGACTACTTTTCCAGTGGCACGAGAAGGATCTACAAGCGACTGCCTAACACCAATTGTGGTGCATCCAGAATCAAAAAGAACTGAGACTGGATTGTCATTTACTAAACCTCTATGTAAGACAAGAGAACCTCTTCCATCATGCGCGACTGACGCAGGAAGAGCAGGAAGAGAATGGCCACAACTTAAAGTGGACACCGTAGTTGGTTCAAATAATGTTTTGCATTGGGGGCACTGAGATGCTCTTCTAAAATCAAAAGTGGAACACGCCATATTATTAGCATCATTATTATCTTTGGTCTGTTTATATGCTTCATGTGACTCTTGCTGTGCAGAGTTTGCCTGGAAATGTGATTTATATTTTTTGTGTTGTGATCTACCTCGATTATTATTGCCTCTGTAATCATTATTATTTCCTCTATTGTAACCCCTATTTGGGTTTGAGTCATAGTTCTCCTGGTTACCATTATCATATTCATTATAATGAGTATCTCTATAATTATGGTTTTGTTGTCTCCATGATGGATGACTTGGATAGTTTCTGTAATGACTTCCTCTGCGGAAATTTCTATAATTATGACCACCTCTGTATCGAGGGCTGTCAGCTTGTCTCCAGTTCTTCGCAGAAGAACCCTGAAATGATTGGTTTCCTTGGTTTTGATAACTATTATGGTTACCTTTTTTCCCAAACTTGTTTTGTGGTCCCTGAAATTTGTGTGAATAATTAGGGTTGTATGGTGTTGCTGATGCAACTGGCATACTCTCTTTAATCTTAGTGTTGCTAAGAGTTATGTCAGGGTGTGCAGTGACGTATTGGTCACAATATTCTTGCATTTCTTTTAGTGTCTTGGGTTTACGCTCATGTAGGAATTCAAGGAATGGTTTATTAACACTTGACATAATTTTGTCCCTGAGCAACAAGTCCATAAGGGCTTCATATGTCTTTTCTGTTTTGGACAACTCAATCCAACGATTGAATGTAAGACGTGTCCTTGCAATGAATTCTGAGAATTCTACCCCTGATTCAGGTACCATTTTCTTAAACAAAATACGGTAACCTTCCTCAGTTAACTGATATTTTTTCAACAAAGCTGCTCTAATAACATCATAATTATCCTTGTCAACCTCTTCAACCAAAATTAAACTAGTCAGAGAATCACCTTTCAAATTTTCTGATAATTGGTTAGCATATTGTGATTTATCCACATTATGAGCTCGACAAGAGCGTTCAAAACAATCCAGCCAGAATGTAATATCGTCACTGGAAGGATTGAACGCTGGTACCTTGACCTTATAAGTAAAGGGTTTACCACTGTTATCATTTGACTGATTAACATTACTCATATTTGTCAATTTCAATTTTTCTAATTCAAATGCAAATAGTTTTTCCTCATGTTCTCTTTTTGCCTTACTCTCCTCGGCTTCTCTGTCTAATCTCTTTTGTTCAGCTTCAGCTTCTCTGTCTAATCTCTTTTGTTCAGCTTCTCTGTCTAATCTCTTTTGTTCAGCCTCAACTTCTTTATTTTGTTTTTCCATTTCCATTTGGAATCTCTTTTCCTCAACCTGCATCTGCAATTTCTTTTGCTCAAATTCTAATTCCAATTTTCTATCCTCACTTTTTTGTTTTTTCTCTTCAGCCTTCAGTTTTTCAATTTCCAATTTTTGTGCTTTTTCATATTGACTGATAGCATACTCCTCCAACTTATCTCCAGTCTTTCCTAGGGATTTCCCTAACTCAATAAAGTATTCCAATGTAGACATGATGTCTAATAATGATAGCAATCACTTGAAACAATAATGTAATCTATCTCCAAATAAATGGCAACAAGCTCTTACTAGCTTGAATAATCAGCTCCTTTATCCTAATCTCTGTGGGAAACAAGCCTTTAAATAAGGTCTTGTATAATCAACTGTGTACCTTTAGTAACAGCAATTAGTCATCAGTTGATTATTTCTCATAAGTGTATGATCAAGTATCTTTTCTAGTATATGTCAACCAATAACATACATAAAGTACAAATAGAAAGACAATCAAGAAAAACAATACGAAAACATTTGCAGAAATCAACTAAATTAAATAGAAAACTAAAGAAACTAATCACCGAATCTGTGATGATAACTGCAAAGGAATAAACAAAACAAATAACGCTACAGTGTATAAATATAAATGGTGAATAAAACTAAATTATAGAACAGAGTAGATCTACAAATACGAACAAATCAAAACAAAACTGAAGAACAGAAAACATATTACGAAAACAACGATGGGACAGATCGTCACAGCTAACAGATATTGCAACAGATGTTGCAGCAAATTTCCAACTAAGAAAATTGCTCCCTATAGAACACTAATATAGGACCAATATGACTCGGTATATCCTATGTTGCTGTCATTTTCAATCTAGTCAAAGGGGAATAATTGTATCTTTACCTTGCGATGTCAGGTTGATTAGGGGTTGTCTTCCCTGTTGGTTCATCCTTTGGGGTTTGACCTGTATGAAGATAGGGTCAAAGGTAAACAGTTCGGGCTTGTGCCCATGCGCAGGTTTTTTTAGCGCCAACTTGAGATAGACTTCCGTCAGGCCGGGATGTAGACTAACTTCTGTGGGACAAGAAGTCCATTGTGTTTTCGGGGAAATCTTCGAAGTGACTGCGTAGGCAGTTCTCCCCAGTGAATCTCTGTGCGTCAGAATGACAGCAGAGTTCCTTATTGTGTTCTGAGGATTCGGTTCCAGGTAATACCGACCTTTTTTCATTATTATGCTTTCGGTGGCAGAACATGTTGAGGATTACCTAGTCTGTGAACTCCAGCTCACCGGTCCTACATTTCAGAACTTATATTTGTGTGCTCAAGGTAGCCATCCAAGACTATTAGTCTGTATATTATCCAGAAGTTCAGTGACGAAGTTATATTATGGGAACCGCAGATTGGCAGTATATTTATGTCTACATAAGCATTACTGCAGGATTGATGTTCACCTGCTTAGAAGAAGTACGCAGATGACATCATAACGAGGCCTGTGTTAAGGCTACTATACTACAGCCTGATATGTGCAATTGGCGGGGAATGCCAAGTTGTACCTGTATGTCAAAGTGATTAAGGTATCTGACGCGTTTAGTCAGAGTTACCAAAGGCGGCATTATGAACTGTCATTGAATAACATTATTATTGACCATGCACGAATATTGGAATGTTTACCAGCCCTTTTTGAATGCCTGATGTATGTCTAATGATTTCCGGTCAGCATGACCTTGTTTATACTGACTGTTCCTGTTGATGCTACTATGTGTGTTATCGTCAATAAATGTTTTGAAACGTGCCAGCAGTGTATAAGCATCTTTGACTACTGCATGTGAGTGTATGGATTGCATGATACAACAGATACGAGCCTAAACACATTCGCGCCTTCATTCGCACCCACACTCAGTACTTCATACGCCAGCGCCACACACCTAACATGATGTTTACTGTCTTATGCAAATGATCACCTCTTTAAAAAAAATAGACAGTTACATAAGCCACCCAGCATATGGGCACTCCAGTGAACTTTCAAACAGAAGAAAAACTAATACTAAAATGATGGATTTATTGTCTGCAACTAGAATTAATCCAGAAGCTAACAGGGCAGACTCAGCAATAGACATAAGTATAGCAACTAACAACCTAGCGAATGTAAATTGGGAAGTGCTACAAGACACAAACTCAGATCATCTGCCCATTGTAATAACTGTGCATGAAAACGTCACTCCAAACCCAGAACCAGAGAAACTGACGTTCAACTATAAAAAAGCAAACTGGGAAGCCTTCCAGACCTGGAGGTGATGGAATATAAATACTTGAAAACAGATGATACTGACTTGTGGGCAGAAACACTGACCAACGAAATTCTGAAAATAGCAATAAAATATATACCAAATAAAAATATGCCACAGCACCTAAAACCAATAAATAACATTAACAAGAAAAGAAAAACTCAGTGGAATAAAGAACCAGTTGCCTGGTGGAATAAAGAACCAGTTCTGGTGGAATAAAAAAGCTGTGCAGAAATTCATGAGAGAAGGAAAAGGGCCTTACAAAAAATATAGAAATAACAGAACAGAAGAAAACTTTGATGAGTATAAAACCATGTTAGGAAATGAATCTAACAGAATAATATTTAAAGCCAAAGAAACTAAACTGGAAGGAGTTTTGTCAGTCACTTAAACCTAGCACTCAAAATTAAAGAAGTATGGAAAAAGCTTAAGGCAATCAAACGGAACATTAATAAAACAATAATGCTTCGTCAATTCAAACTACCAAAGTGTTAAGCAGAATACAGATTGGAAAAAAAAAAATCAATGCCCAAGCTGAATTTCGATAACAAATGTCAGTGAAAAGGAACATATCTTGGACAGAATTCAAAGAAAATTAGAAAAGAGAAATACTTAGGATACAGAAATTCACAGGAACTACCAGACTAGATAGATTGAAAACAAACTATTTAGATGCTGATATAACAGAGGTCAGAAGTAACGAATGCAATAAAAGAGAAATCTAATACTGCCTCAGGGCAGGAAATACTTAGTAATGAAACCCTTAAGAAAGAACCCAAAAAAAACTATAAACAAACATCCAGAAGAACCCTTTATAAGGAGAAAAAGAACGTCTGGAGCTAAATAGGAAAGATAACAAAAGCCTGGAAAGTAGCTACGCCTATAGTACCCCTTACTAAAACCCAATAAGGAAAGCCCATATGTAAGTTTATAAAGGCCCATCTCCTTAACATCAATGCCAACAATCAAACTACTTGGTAAAATACTGGAAAAATGTTGTTAACAAAAGAGTTTAAAATTCTACCCTGGAAAAAAATCAGTTTCTATATAAGCCAAACCAGTCAGGTTTAGAGCAGACAGAAGAAAGTAGACCAGCTTGTAAGATTAGAACATGATGTAAAGCTAGGGTTCAAGAGGAAAGAAAAAACAGATAGTCTTTCTAGATGTCACAAGGGCATATGATGAATGCTGGAGCTCTTTAACAAAAATGAAAAAGATTGGCATTACTGGTAAAACCTATAGGTATCTAGAAAACATTTTACAGGACAGGTATTTTGCTGTACAGGTGAACAATGATAGGTCAGAAAACCCAACAACAGAATGGAATTTTTCAGGGATCAGTGATGTCACCTTCAATTTTCACTATAGCTGTAAATGATTTAGCAGATAAAATTTAATGACATTAAGAATGCCCAGTATCACAATTTGCAGATGACTGTGCCATTAACGATCTGAAAAAAAAATTGGAACATGTCTACCAAAAACTTCAAAACTGGAAACAAAAAGAAGTTTCATGCCCAAAAAGTTGGGGCTTCCAAATTAATGTAAACAAACAGTAGGTAAGATTAGCAAACCATGGTAATTTAAAAAAAAAAAAAAAAAAAAATCAATGGCAGTCCATTCATAATAATAAATTCTTTGGAGCTCCAAACACGGCGCATAAGGCAAAACCAGTGCCTCTCCAGGTTGTTCGTTGTGACGCCAACCTTAGCTCTTGAAAACATTTAGGCCCAACGATTTTGCTTCTCCGGTATTAATGTAGGTCATTAAAGTGTATCTTTTGGTCTTTCCTGATTTTTTTTCATTTTTTTATCATCACACCAGCTATACCCTCAGGAAAAATTGAGCGCCTGTAGTGGTATTCTGTTGTTTTTTTGCATTCGTTAAGGACATATCCAATATTATGAACCGATGACTGTCCATTTGGCCTTTATATAGATCGGAAAAAGAAATTTCTGAGAGTCATTCTACTCTTATTTTCGAAAACAAACAATTCTTTCCAAGTGGATGACAAGTTCATGAGTTTTCCAAGACAATTTGTTCTCAGAATGTATCAGCTTGTTCTCCCAAAGGATTTTTTTTATTTTTCCAAAAAAACACAGCATCAATATAACCATTAAAGGACAGAAAATATGTACCTCCTCAACAACAAGATTTCTAGGCATAACTTTAGATAAACAATTAAGTTATAATAAACATATAGACAACTTAGTAGAAAGCTGTAGGGAACCCCTAAATATACTAAGGATTGTAAAAGGTAATGGATGGGGGGCCAGCAATAAAATAATGCTTATGTTCTACAAGTCTTTCATCAGGGGGAAACTGGATTATGCCAGCATAGTCTATGACTCAGCTGCAGCTTCTAACAAAGCAAAACTAGACAAAATTCAAAATGCAGCCATGAGAACCATTACAGGTGCATTTATATCGACACCAGTAGAAGCACTGGAAGTAGCTCTTGGCATACCGCCCCTTGGTCTAAGATGGAAAGAACTAAGATTAAATTATTGGAGTAAAATAGCACAAGAAGTGACCCACCCAGCACATAAAGCATTTGTCAAAAACCAACCAAGTGTATGGGACGTCCCCTTAAATAAAGATAGATATCCAACAGGGTGGAGAACTATAGAAGATCTAACGCAGTTCAAAGAACTGGCAAAAACCAATAGAAAATAGTAATAAATATAGAAGCAAAATACCACCCTGGGAACTAAAAACACCAATCATAGACTACTCACTTACTGAAAAGATCAAACAAAACATAGAAGATAAGGAAGCCAAAATGATAAGTAGAAAGTTCATAGATCAACTAACAAAAGAAAGTTTAAGTGTCCGCTCTCCACCCATCAACTTTTCAAAACAACAACAACAAACACAACAACAACAACAAATACAACAACAACAACAAAAATGCTACAAAGAACATCACTAACACAACAACAACAACAACAACAACAAACACAACAACAACAACAACAACAAAAATGCTACAAAGAACATCACTAACACAACAACAACAACAACAACAACAACAACAACAACAACAACAACAACAACAACAACAACAACAACAACAAACACAACAACAACAACAACAACAAAAATGCTACAAAGAACAACAACTAACACAACAACAACAACAACAAACACAACAACAACAACAAACACAACAACAACAACAACAACAAACAACAACAACTAACACAACTTATTCTCCACACCTAAAGGTCTTTGATATTTGGACATGTGCCCTAATATAACCAGCCAGGTTGAACGCGATGTGCCTCGCTAAAATGAGGCAAAATTTTATATTAAACAAAAACACAAAAAAACCATTTGAACTGTGTGTCAAAAACAAAAATTTACTAAATAAAACACTGAAATAACAAAGAATCATGTCTAATAAGGCCTCTTGTAATTTCTGGGGTCAATGAAAGTCTGGACAATTATTTGTTTTCTACATAGAGGTTACTTTCCCAACTGCCTCCAGCTGGCAGGAAGTAGGAGTGTACTTGAAAGCTGCAACCAAGGTGGAGTGGGTTCAATTCTCTGCACCAAATAACAGGAGGCTAACACTTGGGAGTCATGACCCTAGTGGGCCTGCCCTCCCTTAGAGTGTAAAGGCAATTAAAGGGCCAAAACACTTGATCGACGGAGAAATGCTTCAGATGATCAGATTGCCTCTTGTTGTATGACTCTGTATAGAGTTTCCTATTATATCAGGCATCTTGTACTGTAGTTTCTGGGATCTCTGATCAGACAAAGAAATATTGCTCCCTCAGGATGTTGTACAAGGCACTATTATAAGGCCTCTTGTAGTTAATTAATGGTCTGTTACAGTTTGTCTAACCAACAGTACATACAACATATATGGCTAATTAACTGCCTGATACAGTTTGTCTAAACAACAGTACATACAACATATAAGGTTAATTAAAATTCTGATATAGTTTGTCTAAACACCGGTATATACAACATATAAGGTTAATTAATTGTCAGATATAGTTTTTCTAAACAGTAGTACATACAACATACAAGGCTAATTAACACTTTGCTGACCAATTTTGACTCTAGTCGAATTTCCATTATAATCCCTTGCTGACCAAATGCGACTCTTGTCGAATTAGTAAAACTACAAAAGAAACAGAAAGCAGTATCGATAGTTTTATGAAACATGTGTCATCGGGGTATTTGTAGCATTCCAAAATGGCTGCGCCCATGAGTGATATTGTGTAGTGCTGTTTCTAGCGGAGATTTGATTAAAATTTCTATATTTTAGTATAAGAGCCTGTTCATTGTTTTCATCATGAGTGATGACGAAAACCAGACTTTTAACAGAGATGATTCTGACTCTGGCAGTGAATCTGAGGCCGAAAGTGGTATCTCATGGCTAAATAGAGATGTATCACTGAATCATAACGCAACTGACAGTAGTAACAATGAATTTGGATTAGATGGAGGTGATGTAGGTGCATCTGAAGCAGGAGATGGGTGTGGCACAAGAGACCACAGCAGGACTGCACATCAAAATAATCCACGGAGATGCAGAAAGCTTGCTCGAAACGAACTTGACTTTTCCTCCATATAAAGAACAACAAGGTTTCATGGCAGACATAACTGAATACATGTCCATTGATTTTTTCAAACTTTTTTTCCCGGCACTGCCATAGATCTGATCACTGATGAAGTGAACAGGTACAGAGAAAATCACCTCTCTCAGTACACAGGAAATGCTAAATCAAGAAACATACTTGGGTTAAAACTGATGCAGTTGAAATTTATGCATTCATAGGCCTTCAGATTGGTATGGGAATGTGTTGCAAACCAGCAGTCTCAGACTACTGGTGTAAGAACTTTTGGTTGAATGATACGGCATATTCGAGGGTCATGAGTCGGAACAGGTACTAACAGCTCCACAGAAATCTCCATTTTAATAATAATGATAACAGAATTGAGAGGGGGGCAGTCTGGGTATGACCCTATCCCTTCTCGAAGGTCGGACCCATCATCATCATAACCCTCCACTCCCAAAGGAGCATAGGCCTTCAACAAACACCTGCCAAGTCCTGTCACGTGCCATCATCTCAAGTTCTATCCACGTTCTCCTCATCATTTTCACATCTGTTTCCAGCTCTCTTCTCCATGTGCTTCTTGGTCTACCTCTACCTCTCTTGCCCTGGGGGTTCCAGGACTGCCTTGTAATGCTATCAACAGGTTTCCTCAGTGTGTGTGTCCTATCCATCACCATCGTCTTCTTCTCATCTCTTGTTCCACTGGCACTTGTCTAGCTCTTGTCATCAGTTCCACGTTGGTAACCTTGTCATACCATTTTAATCCCTCTATTCTATGCAAGCATCCATTTATGAAAGTCTGTAGCTTTTTGGATGTTGTCTTTGTTGTTCTCCATGTCTCAGAGCCATACAATAGGAATGACTTCACATTTGAGTTGAAGATTCTTATTTTCGTGTTGGATCCGATTTCTCTTGATCTCCATATATTTCCCAATGCAATGAAAGCTCCTCTTGCTTTTTGTATTCTTATTTTGATATCACTGTCTGTCCCTCCAACTTTGTCGATATTGCTGCCAAGATATGTGTACGATTCTACATCTTGTATTGGTGTTTCTTCAAGTTCAACCCTGTTATCATTACCTGCATTTATTCTCATTATTTTTGTCTTTTTCTTGTATATTTTCAGACCCAATTGCTGTGACCTCTCATCGAGTGTTTTCAATTTGTTCTGCATCTGATTATGTTTATGGAACAGAAGAGCCAAGTCATCAGCAAAATCCAGATCATCCAACTGCTTAGTCAGAGTCCACTGGATTCCATTTCAGTTGTTTGCTGTCGATGTTCTCATAACCCAGACTATTGCTAGTAGGAAAAGAAATGGAGACAAGGGGCATTCCTGTCACACTCCTGTTCTTATCCCAAACGGTTCTGTGAGCTGTCCTTCATGAAGAAATCTGCATGTCATGTCTTCATATGTTTTCTTTATTAAATTAATGATCTTGAGGGGAACTCCATAATGCCTCATCAATTTCCAAAGTGATTCTCTGTCTACACTGTCAAATGCATTTTGTAGTATACAAATCCGAATGTCATCAGGTGCAGACACTTTTCCATCTCTTAGAAGCTTTATGGCTTTCTTTATTTCTTCCTTCGTTGTCTTTCACCGTTAATTTGTAGCTCTTCTTCTGTTAGCTGGATGTCTGGGGGGTTTTGTGGAGCTGGTCTATTGAGAAGGTCCTCAAAATATTCTGTCCACCTCTTCATTTGCTTTTGTATATTGCTGAGCAGTTTTCCATTCTTGTCTTTTATGGGGCAACTTGTTTGCTTGTACTTCCCTGTTAGCTTCTTTGTGCTGTTATACACTTCTCTCATATTTCTTTTGGCTGCAGCATCTTCTGCCTCTCTTGCCAACTCCTCAATATACTTTCTCTTGTCTCTTTTGATACTTCTTTTTACATCTTTGTTTGCTTCTGTGTACACTTCTTGAGCCTTGGCTTTGGAACTTCTGGTTTTGCTTGTGTTTAAATCTGCTTTGTTGTTTTTTCTGTCTTTTATCTTATTGATGGTTTCTGTTGTTATCCATGCTTTTTGTTGTCGTTCCCTTTTCCCCAGTATTTTTTCACGTCTCATTCCATACAGTTTTGATTTGCTGCCAATAGTCTTCTGTGTTCTCTACATCTTCCAGCTGTTGGAGCACTTGGAATTTGTTGGATATTATGACCGCAAGCTCAGACCCACACTGGATATTATTTTGCCTACATATAAGCAACACTACACATCTGGGTGGGAGTTGTCAATAGATGAATCGATGGTGAGGTTCAAGGGTAGAATATATTTCAAGCAATACCTGCCAGCAAAACCCACAAAGTGGTGATTCAAAGTATCTGGTCTCACCGATGTTAAAACAAAATACTGCCTGAAATTGAAAATTTATTCTGGTAAGGCAAATGATGAAGGTTGTGTTAAGGCAACTTCCAGGGTTGTGAAAGATCTTCTTGATGGATATGGCAACAAAGGACATATTCTCTACTGCAACAGTTTTTATTCAGCCCTAGCTTTATTTCAAGAGCTGAAAGAAATTCATAGTGGTGCATGTGGAACAGTAGCTGAAAATAGGAAGCATTTTCCTGAAGCACTGATGAAAAAGCAACTCAAATTGAAAAAGGCAGATCATCCTGTGTTTTGTGCCACAGAAGATAAAGGCATGTTGGCAGCTACCTGGTGTCGTAGATTTTCGATAGGGGAATTAAGACTTAGGTTGGTCCCTTCTGAATAGTAATAGAAACAAGTGATAGCTCAGTGGGAGATGGAAATAGAAATAGATTTCACGAGTGAGATGGAGGAAATATATTAGAGTCTGTCTCTGACCCTTGAGATGATTTCTCTCAGTCAGCCTATCATCTACAACAGATTAAGATTTGTCAGACCGTCTAGTATAATATATATTAATATATATATCCCTCACACACACACACACACATAAGTGACTACAACAGACACACAGACGTGAAACTATGACAATGGAAATATAGATAATTGGGAACAAACTGACCGACACACTGGAATAAGTTTATGTGAAGTTTAATTATCATAATAAACTTCCACCACAACATATAAAATTACACCAAACATATACAAATAGTCATAAAGTCAAGGAATTGCTACACGAATGATAGACCCATTGGTATGATCCCTTCCCTCGATGTATAGCCCACAGTCCTGTTAGAAGAAAAGTGATAACCCCAAAGAGTCACGGTTACATATGCTTTAGTCTAAGAGTTCCCTTTTAAAGGTATGAACAGGCTTTGATACTCTGATCTATCCTAGGGAAAATATTGTTAGCAACAAAAACGTGCATAACGAAATACAAAGTGGGTGAAATTTGGTATACCATAAAAAAGTCACTCGTTCCTGCTTTCTCTCTGTTCATTCACCAGGACCCTGACATATGTTCTTACCTACAATCATGCTGTTGTTCACCGTCTGGCGCAAACTTTAGGACACCCACACACTTTAATTGGTTTTTCTTTGAATGAAGCAGATCCCAGCTCTGCAGATTTTTTTGGGTTCATCAAATGGTTCCAGGGAGCATCCTCTTCATGTGAATATTTTCCAGACTAAGGTTAGTGTCACTTGAATCACGATGTAAGAATTTGTTTTAAGCGGGCTCGCAGTGTCAGAGTCACGAGGGTTTCACTACTTAGGAAAAATATCAGGTTTGAAACTTCGATCAAAGGTAAAATTCTTGGTCACACCACAATGTTTCAACACTGTCGGAAAGGTTATTGATGGTAATATTTTACTTGCCACACGGGCTGAAATGTACTAGAGTTTTTCTCAGGAAGAATTAAATCAGGCGCGATAGGCCCGATACTTCATTTTAACTTTAAGGTTCTTGGAAAGGGTACCCTGTCATTCTGGATGCCATCGCAATGCCAGACAGCTTTTACTTTAACACCCAAGTCTTTTTAAGAAAAAATGTTTATGTTCTTCACAGATATTTTCTCCATACTACAACGCTGGTAAAGTTGGGTCACCCCAGTTTTCACTGAATAAAGAAAAAAACAACATATAGAATACTTATACATACTATGTACTCCGGTTATAACTTACATTATAAACTGCAAGCAGAGGGCTTGACTTATCGTTTAAAACTTCCCGTGAAATAAGTTATATTCATAAAATCAGTCATCATGAATTAGAAATACATACGTATTTCGTCAATACTCAATGATGAATCGGTGCAGTTATAAGTTAGTTTAAATATTCTCGACTGGTTATTAGCAGTTAAATTAAATTCATTATAGCTGCATGAGTTTAAACTAGAAATTATAATTTATTCTGCTTTCCACTGTAACATGTCGACTAGAGAATATAACACTTATAAATTATTTCTTCTGTTCAGAAATCTAACTAGTAAAATGAAATAGGCGATTTAACACTTAATCACTCACAAAATACTAGATATATTATATTACCTCCACACAGAACTACAGGCGATCGCACAAACTTATAATTAACCGCTGATAGATATGTGAAGTCTAGAAGCTCGGCAAATTTTCAAAACAAACTGAGAACTTTGCTATACAGCTTATTCTTTTACTCAAGCGACCTGTCTACTGCGAATCTGGAGAACTCAATGAAGTCAAGTTTCCACTCCGGGGTAGATGTATGAAACAGACAAAGGATGCGCGCTATCTCCAAAAACCCTTCTCCTCTTAACACCCACGTTCACTCAGGCGCCTGCCATAAACTGTCACTTTGCGTCTTTGACACTCTGTCTAACTATTCTCATCCCTGAGCAATGCATGAGGGTGCCGTTCACACCTCACGCCGATAACTCAGCCAAAGAAACGCTGTGTCAGGTGAAAATGCTAGGCGATATGTCTCCTTTCTGAGCAATGAGTGTGTTTCACCTCACACCTATCGCTGAGAAATCTACCGTAGAAGCTTCGTGTCATGAGAAAAGTGTAGACAAATGTCTGCTTTTTCTGTCTGGCTAGACGAATATTCACAGTATTCGCTCTACGTCCACGGACTGACACCTTACATAGTAGAATGCGTTACCAGTATGAGAAAGAAATGGTAAAGTCAGAATGGAAAAATAAATTTTATGTCACAAACGAACGAATGCGAAAAACAGGAAAAAGATAAAAGAGTGAAAATAAAGTAGAGGACATGGGTAGAAAAGAAAAGAATATAGAAAATTTATTGATCATAAATCTCTATGCGACACCTGGCATGACACGAAAAGAAATAACCTTTTATCTACTGTTCACTCCAATGATGTTAATGGACAAGACAGTTAGAAAATGAGGAATTCCTGAGGGCAGAACAATTCAGAAGCCAGTGCTTGCAGAAAAATACAACAAAAGTATGAGAGGTGTCGACTATTTCGTCCAACTGGGTGCAAGCTACCCCTATCCACACAGATCCTATAAATGGTACCTTCCATTATATCATTTCTTAGTTGAAACTGCCCTGGTTAATGGGCACATAACCTACAACACTGCCAACTCTACAAAAATATCACAGCAAACAGGTTCAGGCAGGATGTCAGTCTTGTTCTTATTGAACCTGCTATTCTTCGACGCAATGTGACACCTTCAAAACCACAAGCCACAATAACACGACTTATTGAGCACCACTTCATTGAAAATTTTAAAGGGCAAGGTACAAACCAGACTGTAAAGTGTGTAAGGCTGCAGGGAAAAGAAGCCAGACTGTCATGTACTGCCCAGATTGCAATGTACCTCTATGCATGTGATACCCTGCTTCAAGTTATACCACACAGCCGAGGATTATCAATGTTCCCAACAAAGACTCTTGCAGAGGCCTACAGCTACAACTTCAACCCCAGTTATTGAAGGAAGCAGTTCAGACTCCAACTAGAGGTACTTAACTACTCAACCATTCACAAACACCCATTGTCAGATTCCGCAGACACAGAATCCACTCAAAAAAAGACAAATACAAAAATAAAATTTTCTTTGCATTTTATTCCCAATTTGTGCTAGCCTTTTATGTTGAAATATGTGGTTAATCATTAAATCAATTCATCAATCAAGCTTATTTTATTCAGTGCCATCCATGTCCTAACATTTTATTGCATTGACATTGGACAATTTCACTCAAAACTGGAAAAATATCATGGTTTTAAAACATCTCCTGAAATTTCTATAAATAGCCACACAAATTCAAGATGGCCACCACGATCATGTGACTAATTTGCATACAATATGTTTTTTTTTTTATATAGCAACCACGGCTCCATGACCTTTTATAATAGCGCTCTGATAATTTCAAGGCCCTATGTCTGCTTTTCAATTTTTTATGAATTTAAAAACAAAAAGTTATTTTTAAAGAAATCTGCAAACACCCTTGGGAACGGGAGATGGTAATGCTCCGCACTGCTGGTCAGCAAAGTGTTAACTGTCTGAAATAATTTGTCTAAACTTCTTCTTCTTCTTGCGATCGCATCTTTGATGATTACATCGTCAGACGAGTTCTCATGATGAATTCGACTGTTGTTTGAAGTTCCTCTTTAACTCCATATAGCTTTGAGTTTAGTGTTGAGTCATTGGGCCAGTATATCTTTCTTAACTGGTCATACAGAGGACAGTCCTGTAGAACATGCTCAGCAGTTTGTTCGTTTAATCCACATGTGCACAGTGGTGAAGCAGACAGTCGTAGCTTGTGCATGTGTTTATTCAGTTTGTTATGCCCTGTCCTGAGTCGAAAAATAATTATCTATCCCTGCCAGTCGAGAGTGTGATAGTCGTCTTTGGGTTGGTTCTGTTCTTTTCTGATAGTCTGGATAGCTCTCTTTTTCTCAAAGTATGTGACTTCATTATCTTCTTGTTCACATTCTCCTCCCTTTTTTGCAAGTTTATCTGCCTTTTCATTTCCGGGTACACCACAATGAGATGGTACCCACTGAAGTATGGTTCTCTTTTTGGCAGCTACCTTGTTTAGTTCATTTCTCAGATGCGGGAGTTTACCACCCTTGAGAGCTTGCAGGACAGACAGTGCATCTGTGAGGATGACTACCTGGTGTGGCAGTCAGAGTTGGTGTTATAAATCATATTTGCAGCTTGCTCTAGAGCTTGAAACCTCAGCTGTATAGTTGGAACAGAATTTACCAGTGGGAATGTGCCTAGTCTCATAGTGGTTGTCAGGATATGAGATAAAGATACCGGCACCTCCATTCCTAACAGCATTAGTTGCTGATCCATCTGTATAGGCATGTATCCATGATTGATCGGGATAGCTTTCTTGGATCATACTCAATGTAGCAGTTCGTTTTTGCAGATCATTATACTCACATCCACTTGTGAGACCACTGACTGATGTATTAATTTGGAGGGCACTGCTGGCCTGCTCCCATGGTACAGGGTGGGCTTCAGTGTTGTTGTCTTGATGGATAGGTCTTCTTGATGCTGTCTTATAAGTCTTTTTCCCCGATGCACAAAGCTGCTACGCTTTAGACGTCCCAATGCCAGATCATCTAGTCTTGCCTTCATTGGGTGCATTGGCATACTGTTGTACTTTTCCATCTGGATCATGGTTTTTGTGTCTCTTCTATGGGACAGTGTCTGTAATCCAGCAACCTTCTGCATCTCTGTTATTGGTGTAGTTTTCATGGCTCCTGTAATGAGCCTGAGAGCTTGATTTTGCACCTTGTCCAAAGACTGCAGTTGTGAGTTAGCAGCTGATGACCATGCTGCTGAGCTAAACTCTAAGTGTGGTCTTATTACTCCATTATAAATCTTCTTTAGATTTCGTTCATTTGCTCCCCAGTTGGTACCTGCTAATTTTCTGAGTATGCCTAGTCGTCTTCGGGCCTTTCCTTCTGCATTTTCAATATGCTTATTTCATGTAAGCCTTTGGTCAAATGTCACCCCAAGATAGGTGGGGTAGCTTTCTTCCTTGATCACGGTTGTCCCTAGGTTATGTTAGCTGATTTGTCCTTGGGGGCGAGGGAGAACAGTGTTGTGGAGGTTTTGTCTGTGTTTATTGTGATAAGCCATTTCTCTGCCCATGACACTAGCATGTCTGCTGCCCGCTGCATTCTATAATTTGCTGTGGTGACATTTTCATCAGCGCACCAGAGTACTAGGTCATCTGCATATAAGGCAGCTTTCACTCCTGCAGGGAGATCTTTCCCCAGGTCATTGATGTAAACAAGGAAGAGTGTTGGGGAAATTACTCCTCCTTGAGGTACCCCCTGATGGAGCAACACTTTTCTGCTCTGCAGACCGTCAAGAGTGACTTTAGTTCTCCTGTTATGCAAGTATGACTGGATCCATTTCATCATGTTGCCTTGGATTCCACTTCTCCTAAGTTTTGCAATGAGGCCATCTTTCCACACCTTGTCAAAGGCCTGCTTGAAGTCGACCCAGATCGTTAGGACCTTTTTCTTCTCCTGGAAGGCATCTTCTATTGCTTGAGACAAGTAAGTAACTTGGTCTTCTATACTGTAGCATTCTCTAAATCCAGCTTGTTCCGGCACCAGGATCTGCTCAGACTCTAAATACCATTTCAATCTGTGGTTGACTATTCGCTCCATAGTCTTCCCAACACAGCTTGTGAGACTGATTGGCCGGTAACTTGCAGCCTCGGTCTTACATTTCCCTTTCTTTAGTATGGGTATTGTGATGGCTTCTCTCCATACTTGGGGTACCGTTCCTTTCAACCAGCTGTGGTTGAATATCTCATGCAGTTTTGTCTTTGCTGCTGAGCTCAGATTTACTAGCATTTCGTTGCTGATTTTGTCTGGGCCGGGTGACTTTTGAAACTTAAGCTTGGAAATAGCCTTCTGTAGTTCTCCTAGTGTGATGGGTTCCCTCACTGGGGCAGGAGTATCTGTCTGTCCCATGGTTGCCAGTATTTCTTTTCTTATCTCTCTCTGATGGTCTATGTTAATGGGTAAGTTGCTTTCTGAACTGTATCTTCTAGCAAACAAGTCTGCAGCTTGTTTTCCTCTGAAAAGTTTGCCACCTTCATCCAATGTGATAGTCTGCCTTGGTGAGGAACGCTCTTCATTTAGAGACTTGACTAATCTCCAAAGTTTCCTGCCGTCTTTCTCAAGGTTCAGCGATGCCGTTTTAGTTCTCCAGCTTTTCCGTTTTTCTTCTAGCTTTGTTCTCTGAAATTCTGCTACAGCCTTTTTCCATTTGTTGTGAGTTTCAAGTGAAGGCTGAGTCTCTGCGTCCTTTCTAGCCCTGTCCATAGCTTCCTGACGTTCTTGGAGTGTGCTGGACCAGTATGGTATGTAGTTACGCCGGCATCCTTTGGGAATGGTTTCTTTTGCAGCTTGTAGTATGCATCTGTTGAAGTCTTTTACCACTTCATTAATGTCTCTGTTCTGTACCTTGAGGGTAGACAGCAGCGTGTTCACCTGATGCCTGAATAAACCCCAGTTGGCTTTTTTGTAGTTCCATCTTGTAATGGCTGGGCCTGTACTGAGAGTTGCACTCTGGACAGTAAGAAAGATTGGGCGATGGCCGCTTCCCCCTAGTTGGTCTCCTACTTCTCTACTAATAGATCCAGCTATATCTGGTGTGGAGAAGGCAAGATCTGGTGTTGAAGTTGTGTGCCATCCTCTGGAGTAGAAGGTAGGAGTATCTGTGGCATTATTAACTAGGATTAGGGAGTGATCATCTTGCCAAGTTTCAACCTCTTCACCTCTGTGATCCAGATGGTTATAGCCCCAGCTCTGAGAGTGGCTATTAAAGTCTCCAACTGCTATAAAGTTGGTGGCTGGTACCTGTATAGAGCTGAGACTCAGAGGTTTGTTGTTCGGACAGTAATAGTTCAGGAGTTCTATTTCCATCTTGTCTACCTTTATCTGCAACAGCTGATATTCTGCTCCATCCATGAAGGTTTTCCTTTCGTGTGCAGGAATGTTATTCCTTACAAGAGTAAGTACTCCTCCTTTTCGTCTATCTTTTCTGTCGGATCTGAAGCATTGATATCCCCTTATTTTAAAGGTTTGATCTGCTTTCAAGTGAGTCTCTTGGATACAGCAAACACTGACTTGCTTCTCATACAAGATGTTTTCCAGCTCTGTCTTTTTGCTGTATCCAGCCTGCTTGCTGTTCACTCCCTGTGCATTCCAGTGCATCATGACAAGTGGCACTCTGGGTTTCTCTTTTTCTGTTTTGTTTTGGTCAGTAGTTCTCCTCCGCCGTCTGCTGACTCCACAAGACGGTCTAGAGGGTCCTCCAGTAGCTGAGGGTGGGCTCTGTCGAGGCTCAGAGCCCGGCACTGCACCTGCCTGGTGGAGCTCCACAGGGCGAGCACCATTACAAGATTTATTTGACGGTGTACTCTCCATAGAAAAATAGGCGAGTTGCGTGATACTGTGGTTTCCGGTGCGCCTTCTGGCCCAGTATCTACGACTTTAGCACCTGTTCAACGGGAGAGTGGGCTCATCCCTAATCTGCTTATGTTTCCAGTAGTAGACTATTCGCAAGCAGCCTGGGGGTGTCACTGCTCTGCACGGACCTTGTTTACCGAGGCGGCGTCCGAGCTCGTATGGTGAAAATATGGTTGCATTATCTTCAAAATAGACCTGTCTTTCCCGTGGCTTTTCTGCCATCCTGCAACTTTGAGTTAGGGAGTTCTGAGCTCCAGTCTCTTTCCCAAGCATTTTATCCTGGCTCGGCACGCATACAGAGGACCCCACTTCTGGTTCTAAGTTAGCAGTTGGGGATAGGTGGGGTGGCACACTGTGCATTCCCCGTCATCCAGGGGGGCTCTCCAACTATGCGGAGCTTGCAGAATGCTGTGCTCTGGTTCTGGGCTCTCCCAAGGAATCCTCACGTCCTGCACAGAGCCACTTCCAGATACCTACCACCTGCCATCCCTCCACTGTAGAATCTCCTGCATGTGGCCATCCAGTCAAGAGCCAGTATTAAGTCTGGTGCCCATGTGATCCCCCCAAGCCTAGTGTGAGATGCTGGGTTCTCAACATGCTGCAACACAGGGGGGATTGTGATGCTCAGCCATCTCTCTCAACTCTGCACCGATAAGTGACATCGGGGACTTAACTGTGCCTCAGTACTGGGAGGTTCCGTTTCCGGGTACACCACACACAGCCAATTGAGGAACGGTCGTCGTGGGCGTGTCTTCAGTAGGGAAGTTGTGGAGTCTTCCTGTCCATGTTCTTGCACATCCTAACACTGCCCGCAAGACATCGGAGGTTTGGAGAGTGGCCTTCTCTGCTTTTTTGAGCCGGGGTGGGCTCCCCGGGCAAGTCTTGATGGGGATCGGGACGTGTCCACGCGCCAGTGGGCCCAGCATCGGCCGCATCTGATGGAGGACTTGCTCTGCCAGGTTTGAGTTAGTAAATTCCAACTTTGTCATCTTCATGGCATTGTGATGCTGGGGTGCCTGTGGATTTCCTACCACCCTGGGTAGAAGCCAGAAGTGTACTGTGTCAGCTCTGGGGGAGATAAAGGGGGTGTTTCTGCATCTCCTTGAGATACGTAGCCAAGGTAGGGCTCACAGTGCTCATTCCCCGCCACCAAATTGCCTGCTGGTTACGCCGAGTTCTCTGAGGCTCTAGGCATGTGACCAAGAGTTGAAGGCAATAGGGTCGTCACGTCCTGAGTCTCTGTGCCTGTACGATGTGTTCCGATCTTCAGGAAGCAGTCCACACTCGTTTCCACTCCTAAGACTTGTTCAGTATCCATCTGGCGCCTTCCCACCCACAGAGGGTGTGTACGGTGTAGTGCACCGGTTTTATTATCGAGGTTTGCTCTTCTAGATCCGTTGTGTTTAGCCTGAGGATTCGCACCCTCAGTTACCAGGACTACCTCGAGGAGGGTGTAGCTCTTCACCACGCACAACGATCTTGGGGTATGAGAGGTTTTGCTAGGCCAAGAGGCTGACACCGCAATGGTCGCTCCTTTCATGAACAAGAATTCACTAGGCCTAGGGTGAAGCAAGGGGGGAAACCCACTACCCACAACACCAACAAATCATACCCCCTGTCTGTAAAGACTTTGCCCCTTTGTCTAAACAAAAGTAGATACTACATATATGGCTAATTAACTGTCTGATATACGAGGCGTGTTTAAATGAAACCCTACCGTGCTGCGCCAAGTGGACATTCGTAGAAGGAGCATGATGACATCACATCTGACGTAATAAGCACATATGAATGTACAAGTGTGTAAGTGTTCATTCTCCTAGTGTTCATTGATTGTGCTGCAGACCGTTAAAATAATGGCCAGTGTGATAAGGAATCCGTCCAAGGTCGATCAGCGAGCGGTGATTCAGTTCCTAACATCTGAAGGATGCCGACCAGTCGACATTCATCGCCGAATGAAAGCAGTGTATGGTGACAAAAGTGTGTCTAAGACTACAGTGAAATACTGGGCATGAATGTTTCGAGAAGGATGTCAGTTAACGAAAGATCTTCTGCGGACAGGTCAGGTGCATATTGTTGCCACAGAAGAAGCCATCGCCGAGATTGATGCAGCAATATGGGTGGACCGTCATCGGAGCTTACGTTTGCTAGCAGAGGAATTCACTGTGTCTCTTGGGACAGTTCAAATGGTGGTTAGGAAGAAACTGAAGTATCGAAAGGTGTGTTCACAATGGGTCCCATGGATGCTGACCGAACACCATAAGGAAGAACGCATGGGGTGGAGTTTGAACCACCTGCTGCGTTACGAAGAGGAGGGTGATGCATTTCTGTTGCGCATAGTGGCAGGCGATGAGTCATGGTGCGACCACTTTGAGCCGTGCAGCAAATTAGCAAGCATGCAATGGAAAAATCCCGGATCACCAAAACCCAAAAAATTCAAGTCACAGATTTCTGCAGGTAAGGTTATGCTGACCGCATTTTTTGACCATGAAGGGTTTCTATTGGTAGACTTTAAAGAGCCTGGCGTGAACATCAATGCCATCCATTACAAAGACACACTAGACAACCTGCATACAGCCATCAAGAATAAATGACCCGGCATGCTTCTGCGTGGTGTGATTCTGTTGCACGACAATGCTCGTCCACATGTTGCGAACATTGTGCAGGAAGTGTTAGCAAGGAAAAGGTGGGAAGTTCTGCCACACCCAGCCTACAGCCCCGATCTGTCACCATGTGACTTTCATTTGTTCGGACCCTTAAAAAAATCTCTAAAGGGACAACGATTCGACTCCGATGCAGACGTCAGGGCCTCGGTGACCAAATGGTTCAATAAGCAACCAAAGTCATTTTTCTCGGACGGCATCCGCCGTCTACCCAAGCAGTGGGATGCGTGTCTGAATGCCTATGGTGACTATTTCTAAAGAACCCCAGTGCGTACTTGCTTCATAACAATTGCTGTATTTAATTCTACTACTCCTGCTGATGTACCTTACATATATTTGTTATAAAGCCACTGGGACGGGTTTTATTTGAACACACCTCGTAGATTGTCTCAACAACGGTACTTACAACATATAAGACTGCTTAACTGGCTGATATACTTTGTCTAAACAATGGCATATGCAACATATAAGGCTAATCAACTGGATGATGTAGTTTGTCAAAACAACAGTACATTCAACATATAAAGTTAATTAACCGGCTGGTATAGTTTGTCTAAACAATGGTACATACAACAACCCACCTCATTTTTAGCATCTTGATTCTGGAAGCCTCCATTATACTCCTTCTTACATTCATCAGAATCTGGATTTTGATTACAGTACATGATACGTTTTACCTATTACATACATTCTGACTGATTCTTTAATGCATTTTCACAAGCAGCTATTATAAAGTACAGAATGTTTGGAAAAAGCACCCAGAAAAAAACAAGGTAATCTATAATTGTATAAATTCAGTAAAATACTTACTGACATAACACTACCCTTACAAGAAGAGTCTTTGAAAGTTTAGACTAGTTCATTTTAACAAGAGGTTGTTGCTGTTGATAAACAAGAGTTGCTGAGCTTGTCATCCTTTAGCAGCCCATGCCAAGTTGAAGAATGTGTATGTGTTCTGAGGCAAATGGTACTGATTAAAGTGTTTGTGATTGGTGGTCAGTACACAGCGGTTTGTACCATACACCGGAGTGCTACTTTAGTTTGGTGACCTGAATGCTGACCCCGAGGTAATATATCTTCCAGCGCGCAGTTTCGTCTACCGCTAGTTTTGGAGGGAAAAATGAGTTGACGTGTGTGTAAAATCATTAATATATAAATCATTACACAGTCATTCTGGATAAACACAGTGCTAAAATACTTTTGTGTTCTATAACTTTGTTTTTTATTGGAATCGCATCTTGAGAATGTGTGGTAGTCAGTTTTGTGAGTCTGGCATTAGAAGCACAAGAATATTGTCACCAGATTTTATAACATTTAAATCACTGTAAACACATTCTTGATACTCCCAAATCTTTAATAAAGCTCTATAAAATAACTTTTTGTAAAGTACCATCTGTTTTTTGCATTTTCATTCATTTATAATAATATTTAGCTACGTATATGGGCATCAGAAAATATGTAAAGCTATAGATTATTTCCACATACTTTGATCTATCTTTCAAGTCTTGTTAATCTTGTATTTATAATATGAATGCCTTTTTTTTATTGTGTGTGAGACAAGGACAAGAGAGATTACATGTGAATGGGTGCATGTGGAAATGAAAGAGTTTGTGGGGGATAATGGACAAAGGCTAGAGACACCATTTGCTTGTATCAAAGATTTATGTGGCTTTCTTTGTGGGCTTATTAAAGATTACAAGAGGGTGGGCTTATTAACATGGCATAAGGGTTCCATTCCAGAAAATGAAGTAAGGCTTAAAATTGAGGGAAGCATCAAAGTTGCAAAGCAGGTAGTAAATTTAGAGAAACCAAATTCTTAATCTAATACCATCCTTTTAGCAATGGCTACAGTCAGAGATACATATGATAATTTAGAAATATTTATGAATATCATAAAAGCTCAGATAGTCAGAGATAGCAGTGTACCATCTCTCCTTGACTGTGCAAATGACTGGGAGATGGCGGTAGACCTACCTGGATGAGGGGCATATCCAGAGAGTATCAGGAAATCTTGAATATGGCCAGATATAGTGCTGCATTCTTCATCATCGCACCAGATTATACTGATTGAACTGAACGTGCTATTTGAATCCAGATTGGAAGAGCAACATTTGTTCAAAGCGGCCGCAGATCTGAGATATGATGGGTTCACTGCAAGGGTCATGGCTGTTGAGATGGGTGCAAGAAGGCTCGTGGCTGCATCAGTGTATGATTTATTGAAACTGTTGGGGCTGAGGGGACAGTCGAGAACAAGGGCACTGAAGAGGCTTAGTGAAACTGCGGAAAAGGCATCATGCTGGCTGTGGAACAACCACAATGGGCTATGGAACTCTGGACAGTGAACTCTGAGGTACAGGAAACATCAGGAATTTGTCTAGGAAACAACAGGAATTTGTCTAAGTCCACAATACGTTGAGTTTTTCATTGTGCTGGTGAAAGGGTTGTGACTGTGTATATTATAAGAGGTGTTGGGCACAGAATTGCAGTTGCTAGTGCGCAGTGGCTAGCCTTGTTGGCTTCATGCAGGTGTGTCAGTGTCTGTCCCTAGTCGTGGTGTGCGGCGGAACGAACGGAATAATTTGTCTTCTCTTTGGTTACTTTCACAGTTTCCTCCACTGCTGGTGGAGTTGTGGAATTTAAAGTTGCTACCAAATGAAATGGGTTCATTTTCAATACAAGACAACAGGAGGCTGAAACACTTGGGAGTCATGACCCAAGTGGGCCCGCCCCCCCTTAGAGTGTAAAGGAGTAAAGGGCCGAAACACTTGTTCGACGGGGGACTTCTGATGATCAGATTGCCTTCTGTTGTATAGCTCTGTATAAAGTTTCCTATCTCAGATATACATATGATAATTTAGAAATATTTATGAATATCATGAAAGCTCAGATAGCGTCACTAAAAGATTTAGAGTGGGATGGGGAAAAAAGTTGTTTTCTTTTTCAGGGATTATGACTTTTTGATGAAAATGTTTGGTTTCTCAGGAGCTCAAGGAACATACCCATGTCTATGGTGTTTCCAGTAAAACAAGGAAATAAAGACATCCAGAGAGCATACAACTTGCAAACCAAGAAGTTTGGCCACGTTGATTAGAGATGACAATAGATATATGAAATATGAGAAAGGGAATAAAAGGCAAGTGGCACGTTACCATAATTGTTTACACAAACCAATGTTAGAGATTGAAATTGAATATGTAGCTCCTCCTTACCTTCATATTTTATTAGGCATTGTTTTGAAACACCACATACTTCTAGAACAGATAGCCGATACAATATACACCAAGATATTTGAGAATCTGCAAGAGATACACACAAACATTAGTACTATTAAGAATTTGAAGAGATTTGGTAGGAACTGGAAACAGGCAGAAGAATTAGAAGCTAACATTGAATTTTTTCAGGCAGGTATTGAACTGTGAGGATACAGAGGAGACAGATAGTTTTATAGTTAAACTTGAAAATGCACAAGATGCTCTGGCCAAACTTCAGTTTCAAGATCTGAGTGCTAGGTCTGGTCCAGTTTGCTCACACTTGGACAAGGTACTAGCCAAATACAAAATCATACCACAGGCTTATCATAGCAGAGCATTCATAGAGAATCACTGCCACAGATATCTCACACAAAAAGTTTATAAAAATCTTACAAGAGCAATCATTACACAAACACTGAAAATTACAAACAAACAAGATATAACTGACATAGCTTTTATTGCCCAAGAACAATTCAACTCACTGAACGAAGCATTTGAGATACACAACAACAAATCACACAGTAAACCTATTAGTAACAAACCAATATCATCAATAACAGCATCAATAGAGACATATATGTCTTTGTTCAGAAAGCTATTCCCCAATAAGACAATTGTTAAACAGCACATATTAGAAAAACATTGCGCAGACTGGATCAGAACTCATGGCTTTGGAATGGGCATGCATGGACAGCAAGGAGAATTTGTACATTCCACTATTTCCAAAATTGAAAGATGCGCCATCGGTATTAAAAATGTAACTTCACAACTAAAACTCCTGTTGTATCGCTCTGTATAGAGTTTCTTATCTTATAATGAAAACTCATTTGTTACAAATTTCTCCATCTGTTAATGTACAGATTCCTCCTATAAAAAAAGGAAGTGTGAATGATAATTGAGCGAAATGTTGGGGCTAGAGAAAATTATGACCATCGTGATGTATGATTGAGAGATAATTGTTAGCTCTCATGGATACAACATCACGAAGCTTAAGGACCCCCTCACCAGAAAAGCGTTCGTGGTTGACGTAAAGAGACGATATCTGATTACCAAAAGCCAGGAAAGAACAGAGACCGACGATGTCGACCAGAAATTCAACACCATCTCAACAATATACAAAGAAAGCAGCAACTCATGCTTGGGATTCCAGGAAAGAAAGAGCCAAGACTGGATAACACCAGAAACACTAAGCACCATAGCGAAGAGAAGGGAAATGAAAAGAAAGAAAACAGAAGCTAAGTCTCCAAGGTTAAAGGCAATATATAGTGAACAGTACAGTCAGCTGGACAAGGAAGTAAAACGTCAAACCCGTGCTAACAAAAGGACATTTCTGGATGACCTTGCAAGACAGGCAGAAGAGGCAGCACTGAGAAATGAACAAAGCACAGTCTATAAAATAACTAAAACTATCAGTGGGAAACGAGGTGCAAATAACATAACGTTAGTAAGAGACAAGCAAGGAAATCTCATCACCACAGCACAGGGGCAGGAAACAAGATGGGCAGAGCACTTCAGAGAAACACTGAATAAGGAACCACCAGAGACTCAGCTGAATGTTCCTGAGGCTGAAAGCGACTTAGATGTAAATACAGACATTCCACGAAAAGAAGAAATCATCACAGCCATCAAAGGGTTAAAAAATGGAAAAGCGCCTGGTCAAGACAATCTAAATGCTGAGCTATTCAAGACAGACCCTGAACTAGCAGCAGAACTATTAGAACCAATGTTTGCACAAATCTGGGAAACAGAGACAACACCAACAGAGTGGAGTAAAGGAATAATTGTCAAATTGCCCAAGAAGGGCGACCTTGCAGACTGCAACAACTGGAGAGGAATTACCCTCCTATCAGTTCCCAGCAAAATACTAGGCAGGATAATCATCCAGAGAATTTCAAAAGCAGTTGACCATAAACTGAGGAAAGAGCAAGCGGGCTTCAGAAAGAACAGAAGATGTGCAGATCATATATTTACTCTTAGGAACATTATAGAGCAGTGCTCAGAATGGCAGAGACAGCTGTACATTAACTTTGTTGATTTTGAAAAGGCTTTCGACAGCATACACAGGGACAGCCTATGGAAAATTCTGAGGGCTTATGGAATTCCCAGCTGCATTGTTTCCATCATAAAAAGCCTCTATTCAAATTTCACGTGCAGTGTTGGATCGAGTAATGTAACTTTCGAAGTGAAAACAGGAGTACGACAGGGATGCCCCTTATCAACAACATTATTTTTGACAGTAATAGATTGGGTGATGTGCCAGACAACAGAGGGCAGTCCAAGAGGAATTAGATGGACAACGTTTTCTACACTGGAAGACCTGGAATATGCAGATGACATTGCACTACTCGCGCATTCACATCAACACATTCAAGACAAAACCGATAGACTGAATAAGTATGGCCAGCAGGTTGGCCTGAACATCAATTTGAAGAAGACAGAGGTCATGACACTAAATGTGGGCAATCCTGAGCCAATAACAGTAAGGAACCAGAAGTTAGAACGACAGACACATTTACTTACTTAGGATGCGTAGTAACACCTGACGGCGGAACAAGCAAGGGCATTAACAACAGAATGAATAAAGCGAGAACAGCCTTTGCTGTTCTCAACAACATTTGGAAGTCTTCCCAGTACAGCACAAACACCAAATTAAGACTGTATGAGAGCTGTGTACTTTCTGTGCTTCTCTATGGTGCGGAATGTTGGAGAGTAACAGAGAAGGAAATGTCGAAACTGTCCTCCTTCCACACAATCTGCCTAAGGAAAATTCTCCGAATCTTTTGGCCAAACACCATCAGCAACCAAGAACTACTTATTCGGAGTAACCAGGAGGACATGCACACCATCATAGCTGGCAGACGCTGGAGTTGGGTTGGTCACGTCCTCAGAAGGGACCCTGATACCATCACAAGAACAGCTATGCTATGGATGCCCGAGGGAAAGCGAAAGAGAGGCCGACCAAAAACAACTTGGCGGAGAACTGTGGAAGCTGAGATGCAAAAAATGAACCACAGTTGGGGCACTGTACGAAGGATGGCCGCCGACCAAGCAAAGTGGAATCAATTTGTTGCTGCCCTACAAGACGCCACCAGGCGTGATGGCCGCTGACTGCTTTGACGGTTGGCGGCTATGGATCAAAGAAAGAAGATGGTTTGGGCACAATTTGGTGTGTTATTTTAAGGTAATAACTGTGGACTTGCAGTGTAACGTTTCAGTAATTCATGTTTCATGCAAGAATCCAAAATAAAATTATGATATCCATTTTCTGCAGGTATTCTACTTTTGATTTCTGTAATTGTTATGTATATCAAATGGCAACATTTTAGTTTATTGCAGTAGAAACAAACCATAAACAAATATTCTCCCAGACTTTGTCAAGCAGTTTGTATAATATCTCTGTAGAGGTATCAATATCTGTTTCGTTGGTCTCTGCTGGAATGCCATCTGGGCCAGCTGCTTTTCAATATTTCTGAAGCTTCATGGCTTTCTTTATTTTTTCTCTACTTGGTCATTTACAGTTGATTTGGAGCTCATCTTCGTCTCATTTCACATATGTTTACATGTTGCCAGTGGTCTTTCGTATCTGCTTCATCATCCAGTTGTTGAAGTAATTGTATGTGTTGGATATTGCGACTGAAACTATCTCTTATTTCTTGATTTCTTAGATATTCCACATTATACACAATTTTCTGAGTTTAATTTTTGTTTTTGAAACAAAAGATGGTGCTAACAGAAGGTCATGATCTGATTCTACATCTGCTCCTCTATGTACCTTTACATCAAGTAATCATCATTAGAAAGAGCAGTTTATGTATTTTGTGCTTACCCAATTCTTAAGTTTCATATTTTTCCAATAATTCATCCCTGTGTTCTTTAAAGAATTTAAAAGTCACAACAGTGCTTGATATAGTTCTTTAAACTGTCTTTTGATTTGTCTACAAAATGAACATGAATTTTATCTGGTTGGTGACTGGGGATGCATTTTTTCCTGGCTCACCCCTGGCACTACAAGTCCTCGGTACGCCACTGCCTCAAACATGTCAAATGTGTTGCATGGGATTTTCTGTCTGAACTTAAGGTAGCGGAAAGAACAAAAAAACACACACACACGTGTGCACATAGGGTACAAACACAAACAAATTATAATGTTTGTGGTGGATGTGTATAAATAACACTTATTATGTTACATATTTGTTGAAAGTGGTAACATATTGAGCACAAGTTACATTTATGTTAAAAAGTTGTAAAGCATTACTGAGTAAATTGTCCCCAGCAGGATATACAGATGTGGAACTGGTCCTCATACTCTCTCTCCCTGCAGAAACATGACCATCTTCCTCACCTTCACTTTCTATCTTCACTGTGTGTCCCTGAAAACAAAATATTGAACATATTCAAGATTGAAACAAACCACTAGTCTTAAACAGTGCCCAGTTTAACAACTACATGATACACTTGTATGTATTTAAATTACTTTCTTTTCTCAACTGTTTATGCCTCTGTCCCTGATGAAGATGTTATATTACATTTACATATACTGCATTGTTATGGGAAAAAAAAACACACAAAGAACCTAGCAATAAGTAATCATCATCTCATCTCATCCCATCATGGGTCGTAGAAGTGCCATGGTGGAAGCATCAGCAGACAGGGTCCTCCACTGCTCTCTATCCTCAGCAATGCGTACAAGTGAGGAAAATCCGTGCCCTGCCCATTCTTTGATGTTATCAGCCCAAGATTTTCTTTGCCTTCCTCTTCTCCGTTTACCTTCGACTGTTCCCTGGAGAATCGTTTTCGAAAGGGAGTCATGACGAGTTACATGCCCAAACCAGGCAAGCTTTCGACGTTTCACTACTGACAAAAGTGGTTCTTGGTGGCCTGCACAGGTGTTTATTTTCTCTCTAACATAGACATTTGTTTTGTGCTCTTTATAGCAAATGCGCAAAATTCTTCTATAACATTTATACTCGAAAGCCTGAATCCTTCGCTCCGTATCTGCAGTGAGTGTCCAGCCCTCACACCCATACAAGAGAATAGATAATACAAGTGATTTGTATAATTTGATCTTCACAGGAAAACTGATGTTACTTTTCCAGATCACATTCAGCCTTGTCATGGCAGCTGAGGCCATCTCAAGTCTTGTCTTGATTTCTTTACTTGATCTTCCATCCCTACATATAGTGGACCCCAGATATTTAAAGGTGTTAACTTCTTCTAACATTTGCCCATTTAACGTAATGTTGGTCAGAACATGTTTCTTATGGCTATTCACCAATATCTTGCTTTTTTCTATATTAATTTCCATCCCATATGTTCTTGTTACTTTCTCCAGTCTAGAGGTAAGGTCTTGAAGTTCTGATTCTGTTCCAGCTATAAGATCGATATCATCAGCAAAACATAGATTGCAAAGAGGTCTGCCTCCAATTGATATGGTTGTTTTATAATCGTACAGAGCCTCCTGCATAATATGTTCTAGATATATATTAAAGAGCACTGGGGACAGGATACATCCCTGGCAAACTCCTACAGTTGTTTTGAAAATTTCTCCAATGTCATTGCTTGCAAAAAAAAGCACTGCTTGCGTTCTTGTATAGTGCTTCAATGATATCTATGATGTTGGTATCAAAATTGAATTTTCTCATTATTTGCCATAAGCCTTCATGTCAGACTTGATTGAAGGCTTTTGTGAAATCGATGAAGTTATGGTATAAATCATGTTGATGCTGGGGATGTTTTTTGATCAGTAATCTAATATTGAAGATTTGTTCTGAGGTACTTCTTTTTGGTCTAAAGCCAGCCTGTTCCTCGGACAAGATTTCTTCTCATTTCTGTTTTATTCTGTTCAATAGTGACCTTAACATCACTTTACTTGGATGACTAATAAGGCTAATGGTTCTGTAATTCGTGCACATTTTTAGATTTCCTTTCTTTGGAAGTGGTTTCACTAATGACTGCGCCCTCTCTTTAGGCCATTTTTTAGTACTCCATATCTTCTGGCAAATTGTTGTCATGATTTTTACTGTATCTGGTCCTCCATATTTCAAGAGCTCTGCTGGGATATTATCCACACCCGGTGACTTCCCTTCTTTCATCGAACATATAGCCTCTTCCACTTCTTCCTGTAATATTGCTGCATTTCTGAGTTCCCTGTTTTCGCACTTAACGTTGTTTAATATGCTATAGTCAGTGTCGAGTTTAATAATAAGTAATAAAATGTTTAAGTGGACAATATTTTAAGAGATTTCTCAGTTTAACTCACTTTGGCTGTATACAAATTTGTTATCAAGAATTAAAAAAGAATACTCACTATAAAATCTGTACTGATGTCCTGTTTTATTTTTTGATCCAGGAATGGGATGTTCTGTTCCATATTTTTGTTGCAATCTGAAAAGAAAAAAATGAATTATAAGTAACAAAATCTTTGACAGTTTTTTGTATGCCGGTTATTTGAGATGTTCATATGATAAGAAATTTCACTCACTTTTTTTTTAAAATTATGGTGAAAAACATATAACAACTTTAAAATATGAGGAAGAGTGACACATGTTAAATAGTTGTATGTCCAATGTCACATTCAACAGTCTTTGCTATACTGATTTTCCTCTGAAAGATTCAGAGCTGTGAAGTCCATACAAAATGCGTATATGATCATTTCTTACAATTGTAACTTCTACCTATAATCTATCTATACTTGTCCTTTATACACTACACTAAGGCATTTGAGACAGTAAAACATGAGAAAATTATAAAAAATGCTAGAAAGCATTAACATCGATGGTAAGGACCTGAGAATTATAAACAACATCTACTGGCTATGACAATTAGCAGCCACATAGGAACATTTTAGCAGATTAAAATAGGGTGTTATACATGTTTTATGATAGTATGTCTGTGATGGTATTTTCGACTGTTTGTACCATACTGATTTATTTCAGTGATTCAGAGATTTTTAAATGTATACTAAATGTATGTAAGATCATGTTTGAAAAATGTAACTTTTTCTATTTGATAGCTAGAATTTAAGTTTCATATAACATAAACATCTGGGAATTTCTGCAACGGTTATTTATTTTTTTAGTACTGTTCTTGACATAGATATACAGACACGTTACACATTTTGCCAGAAATTTCTAAATGTTAGTAAATTCTATCACAGAATAATGAAATAAATGAAGGTAATTTGATATAAATTTTCCCATTGAGCCACTTTATTTTATTGTGTCAGCAATAGATCTCTTGTGTTCCTTACCTTTTAACTCCTTGTGAGGTACAGTGTTGTCACATTTTATGTTAGAGAAGCATTAATGAGGACCTCACATAATTGAAAACTAGTGTTCTCACAGGAAAAAAATGTAAAGTAGGGGGTGTGTTCTCACAGGAATAAATGTAAGGGGTGTGTTCTCACAGGAATAAATATAAAGTAGGGGGTGTGTTCTGACAGGAATAAATATAAAGTAGGGGGTGTGTTCTCACAGGAATAAATATAAAGTAGGGGGTGTGTTCTCACAGGAATAAATATAAAGTAGGGGGTGTATTCTGTCAGGAATAAATATAAAGTAGGGGGTGTGTTCTCACAGGAATAAATATAAAGTAAGAAGTGTGTTCTCACAGGAATAAATATAAAGTAGGGGGTGTGTTCTCACAGGAATAAATATAAAGTAAGAAGTGTGTTCTCACAGGAATAAATATAAAGTAGGGGGTGTGTTCTCACAGGAATAAATATAAAGTAGGGGGCGTGTTCTCACAGGAATAAATGTAGGGGGTGTGTTCTCACAGGAATAAATTTAGGGGGTGTGTTCTCACAGGAATAAATGTAGGCTGTGTGTTCTCGCAGAAATAAATGTAAAGTAGGGGGGCGTGTTCTCAAAGAAATAAAGGTAAAGTGCGAGGGGAGGGGGAGTGTTCTTACAGGAATAAATGTAAAGTAGGGGGTGTGTTCTCAAAGGAATAAACGTAGGCTGTGTGTTCTCATAGAATCATAGAATTAAATGTAGGCTGTGTGGTCTCACAGAAATAAATGTAAAGTAAGGGGGGGGGGTCTCAAAGAAATAAAGGTAAAGTGGGGAAGGGGGGGGGCATTCTCACAGGAATAAATGCAAAGTAGGAGGGTGTGGTCTCACAGGAATAAATGTAGGAGGTGTGTTCTCACAGGAATAAATGTAAAGTAGGGGGGGGGGGGTGTTCTCAGTGGAAAAATTGCAAAGTATGGGGGTGTGGTCTCACAAGAATAAATGTAGGAGGTGTGTTCTCAGAGGAATAAATGTAAAGTAGGGGGTGTGTTCTCAGAGGAATAAATATAAAGGAGAGGGTGTGTTCTCAGATGCATAAATTTACGATTTTTTTGCCTTTAAGCATGATAATTTTGCTGATTAATGTCATCTTTCTCTTTTACTATAGTATTATATAATAATTATGGAACAAGTATAGGCCATCTTACAAGTACCATATTAAGCTTGTCATGCAGAAGTGCTAGTGAGGTCTTGCAGCTTTACAAACAATGACTGCTATGCACACGGAGCAGAGACTATTGTTTCACCTATATCATTAGTTAGTCATCAGCTGGGAATTCTCATGCTGTCAATATTACAATGTAAATGGCGAGGAATACCATCAAAATGAAGGGATGCTTATCATCATGGGCTGTGCATGAGATAAACCCACTGTGACTATGAAAATACATGCTTGGATCAGTATTGATTAGATGCAGATATGTAAAGGTCATGACAAAAAGCCTATATGCTGATAACCACAGACAGAAGACACCTCCTGCATGGGAACATAGCTGGCATAAAAAGAGTATGAATACAGAGGGATATCATGAATGGCAGAGGGAAAAATAGGGCCTATAATCGCAATTTAAAATATGTTCAAAGGGGAAGAGTGAAGTAAGTAAGGTGAGAACTAAAAAAAGTATCAGCAAGCCATCAACAGCTTTGATAGGGAGTGCAGAGCTTGAGGACATGGAAAAGTAGAGCTGGAAATTAATCAACTAATAAATGATTATAACAAGAACAAAAACAAATATATAATGATTAGTGAGGTATGGCAGGGGAAAATGAAGATCTTGTGAGGTACAAGTGCTACATATTGTTGATTAAAAATTAAAATCACATAAAATAATCAGTCCAAATGCTTCAAGCCTTCCCATTGCTCTACTTCCTTCCTATACCTTTTTATTTAATTTTTTTGGGTTGTTACACTGTGACAGGTGCAAACAGACAACTTTTAGGAAACGGAAAAACACACACATGCAAACACTTGTAAAATTTAGAAATTTAAATTCACATTATTTACAGCTATTGGAAGTGAAGCCACATCAGGTTTTGGCAACTAAAGAAATTATTTGGACAGAGGCGCCATAGGGCCTATATCGTAATTATAACTGAGATAAAACTAAATTTTTGTATTCATACATTTTAACAAAAATAATAGAAGTTTGGATATGGATACTGCATCTCTTATGTTGCCAGACTGGCCATTGGTACTTACATTTTAGCTAGCCTTAACCTTACCACAAGTCAGTTTTGTTTAGTACACTTGTATCCAAGACAATGTAGCTATTAATATTGTTAGACCTCAAGCAACCTCAGCTATGAAGAACTTTTGTGACACAAGGCATCTTATCATCATCATCAGTTGCCATCTCCGTCTTCTGTCTCTTGTCTTGGTGGTGCACTCTGATAGACTCTTTCCTGTCCATCTCTTGATGTTATCTTCCCACTTATGGTCTTCTGCAAGGTGTTATTCTTTTTTGTGTCCAAAGTATTTTAGCTGCCGAACTTTAACCTCCCTCATTAGTTCTCTTTTCATACCTAGATTTTCTAGGACCTCCTTATTTGTTTTCATCTCTTTCCATGAGATACGCCCCATTCTTCTATATATCCACATTTCAAGAGCCTCAATTCTTTCTTCCAAATGCTTATTCATCGTCCATGTTTCCGCACCATACAGAAATGCAGAATATATATAACACTTTATGATTCTCAGTTTTAATTTGTGAGATAACTGTTTAGATGTCAGTATATGTTTCATGTTGTTGAATGTAGCATCTTATATGTTATACCAAAAGAGATAGGAACTGTGTCCTCAGCAGCACACCTGCTTGTCATCAGCACTCCCTTCATTATTGCACTGGGTTTCAAAACTAGCCACAATGTATTAATCACTACCATGAAAGCATATGAATAGTGGCAAAATTCTTTTGGGACACATAAAATAGAATTTGGTATATGTAAATAATATTAGTTATAGTAGTTTCATCTTTGGTTTTTACAGAAATATGTGGTTTTGGAAAAAGAATCATAAAAATTATATCTGTGAAGTGATTGTGCCAAAAAAGGGTTGATATGTTTTAAAATGGATGCACATTTACTTAATCTTTTTATACTGTTATTTTCAATCAGGTCTACAGTTCACAAGACTAAGACACTTTTTTACATAACATAATAGTTTAAAAACATTTCACAAGATTTCTAAGCCATTTTCCCATATTTTTATTCATAGCACATGCAACTACTGATGCAATGTAGGTCCTATATTTTTACTGCCTGTAAAATTCAGACCCAAAAAAATGCACCATTTACTTAAAAAAAAAAAAATATATATATATATATATATATATATATATATATATATATGTATAGTTCTCTTTTAAAAAATTACATATGTGAAGTGATAATACAAATATGTAGATATGTTTCAAACTAAATGTGTATTGATATTCTGAACATTTAATGGTTATAGATTAAACTGAAGCTGAAATATTTAAATAAAGGACACGATTTTATTTTTTTTGTTTTTCATTATTTTTTATCACATCTGCACTTCACAAGGAATAACGCACATTTTCATACAGGTACTAAATAAGGATTGAAAGCATTTTACACATTTTTCATTCAATATCCTATATTTTTAAATATACCAAAATTACCTACTGAAATAATATGTGTATCTACTGCCTGTTTTTAAAACATAACCTGAAAAGAAATTCTGCAAAAATTGTGGGTGCCTGTTTTTACAGAAATGCGTGGTTTTGACAAAAAAAAAAAAAAATAATAATAAAATTACATCTTTGAACTGACTGTGATTAAAAATGTGTAAATAAGTTTTAAACTAAATGTGCACTGGTATTCTGAACATTTTATTGCAATTATATAAGTGTAAGTTTACAATTTTACTTTTTTTTTTTTTTTGGGATGGTTTTTTTTCCACCCACATCTACATTAAAAAAAATTTGACAGGGCCTATTTTTTCAAATCAAATAACAATTTATAGCATTTCTCAGGATTCTTCAGCCAATTTTTCATGTTTTTATGTACAACATAAGCACTTACAGAAATAATGTAGTTGTTGCTTAAGATTTTGTCATATAAGAGCAAGGCATGTTACTTTCAACCTAGACTATAATCCAGTGGTTATAGCTAAGTGCAATTAGCCGATTGCTATTAAAAAAAAAAGTGAACTCTGTTAACTTAGGGTGACCATTTGTTTGCTTTTCCACAGCAAAATCTAGAGTCTACTGGCATTTAAAAACATTATGATTTGTTTAGCTTTTAAACAAAATTAGAAAAAGAAGTAAAACAATCGATTTTTCTTCATGCACCAAAACAAAAAAAGTTGAATTGTAATTCATTGAATAAGTAATACTATATAAAATGTTAACAAGATTTTATATTTATTGTTAACACAATGCAATTATGAAATTCAATCATTAGGTACTGTTTAATAATAGCATTATATACAATTATAATATCTTTACAATTCAGGGCCCTGGTTTATTATACATTGTATAAGCAGTGTACTTTTGTTCAAATTCAATTCATTTAGTCCATGGTTAAAGACTCAATGAATTAAATATGAAAGGGATCAAATAAAAAAGTTTGTATTTATGCCACTTAAACAAAGAATAGTAAACCAGGGCCTGACTGGTAAAGATATTCAGTTTTTTTAGTTACAGGTTTAGTGTGATAACAAATGAATTATTATAAGTTTGAATCTTCCTTTTTTATTTTTAGTTTACAGAAAATAATATAGCTTATTGGTGAACAGTTTCATGTACACATTATTACAATCATTCAGTTTTTTATTTATACAGTTTTTAAATTTATCACTTATAAATTTATTTCCTGAATTAATAACATTTGAAATGCATCTGAGCTCATTTTCTGAATCCAACAAGGAATATTACAAGTTCAACACAGTTATAAGAATGTTTCTCATACAGAGTTCTATGAGTATTTAGTTAGAAATTCAGAGTTACTGAGAAAAATAATGTCAAGTGAAAAGCACAATATTAAAGTCTGAATATTTAGTGATGTTGAAAAGATAATGCTTGATAGACAAATTATTAAATGATGCATTTTATGAATATTTTTTTTATAATTATTTTATTTCATTGAAGTATTTCTAAATATTTTATCACCATTCTTTAAATAAATGTATTAAATTAGTGACATCAATGTGTCCTCCTTTTCTTAAAAAGTTTCCTCCTTTTAAAGTAAAAAAATCAGAAAATGTCCTTAAAAAAAATAATATGGTCACCCTATCAGTTAACTGAAGCGATGTGTTGATGAAATATAAGCCTGAAATGGATTACTATAGTCCGTTCGGAAATTTGTGCCCACAGAAAGTGTCAATTTTCTCCAAAACTGTTTGTTGTATGGATATGAATTTTTGCATGCAGTCTTAGATTTTCCATGCAGTTATTAATGTATTTTTTGCCCTTACAAAACTCATTTCATGTTCAAATTTTCTTCTTTACGTTATATAAAAAAACTCTTACTGTTGTCTGGGTTAATGTTTAGTAGTTTTACAGGAAAGTTACAAGATCCGTTCAAAAATATTTTTTGTTGTTTGAATTAGTTACTCGCGACTGTGTACAATAGGTGCGCACTCGTGCGGACATGTAGTCACTACACTAATTCAAACCAAAAAAAATATTTTTGAACGGATCTTGTAAATTTGGCTGTAAAACTAATAAAAATTAACCCAGACAATGGTAAGAGTTTTTTATATAACGTAAAGAAGAAAATTCAAACATGACATGAGTTTTGTAAGGGCAAAAAATATATTAATAACTGCATGGAAAATCTAAGACTGCGTGCAAAAATTCATGTCCATACAACAAACAGTTTTGGAGAAAATTGACACTTTCTGTGGGCACAAATTTCTGAACGGACTATAACATCCACCAGCTAGCATGAAATATCCTCGAAAAGGACTGCTAGCCCCACTAGGGTTGATAGACACTAGGTCCTAAAGAGGACTAACATTATCTATCTGCTAGCGTGATGAAGCCCTGAAAAAGACTACCAGCTACGCCAACGCTGCCCCTACCCCCTCAGTGTTCAGCCAACTGGTTTAATAAGAGAAGAAACAAAGATTTTAATTTTCTTAAAACCGTAGGCCTGTCCATTTTGGTGAATAAGTCAAATTAAAAATACAAAACTACATAGGATAGAACGAGTGAACCTATCGCCATCGAAGGAAGAAGAAGAAGCTGTTTTTAGACTTGCCAAAAATAATAACGCCTGACAAACACCTCCCAATACAGCACAAGCACAAAATTAAGATTATATCAGAGCTGTGTGCTTTCTGTGCTTCTCTATGGTGCAGAATGCTGGAGAGTTACAGAGAAGGAAATGTCGAAATTGTCCTCTTTTCACACAACATGCCTAAGAAAAATTCACCGAATCCTATGGCCAAATACCATCACCAACCAAGATCTGCTTATTCGTAGCAAGCAAGAGGTCATGCACACCATCATAGCTGGCAGACGCTGGAGCTGGGTTGGTCATGTCCTCAGAAGAGGCCCCGATGCCATCACAAGAACAGCTATGCTTTGGACCCCTGAAGGAAAACGACAGAGTGGCCGACCAAAAAAAACTTGGCGGAGGACTGTGGAGGTTGAGATGCAAAGAATGAACCAGAGTTGGGGCACTGTACGAAGGATGGCCACCGACCGAGCAAAGTGGAATCAATTTGTTGTTGCCCTACAAGACGCCACTAGGCGTGATGGCCACTGACTGCTTTGACGGTCGGTGGTTAAGGATCTAAGAAGAAGAAGAAACACCGAAGTCGCTTTAAAAATACAATTACACATTGAACATGGAGGACTCCAGTAAAACTGTCCTTTGACCACGAAACTGATAAACAGCATCGAGCGAAATAAATTGTGAACCATCATGCCTACCTATGCCAGCAAACAGGGTACATGAAGATGACAAACGTATATATTCCTCGTATCTGTTAATAAATAACGAGAATTTTCATAACTTACACATGGATTCTCGTAGCCCTGCGCAAAGGTATTGCAGTTGCAGTGTTGCCACTTTTGTTTTTTGTTTAGTAAATCACTGTCAGCGTTGCCACTCAAGTTCTAGAGATAAACCCAGATGCTCTTCTAAAAAAAAACCAGAAATACCCAGATTATTTTATGCCTCAAATACACGGGATAGACGATGCTTACATAATCTTTTATGTGCATCTTTAGCACAAATAATCTGTGTTCTACCAATTTTTATGTATTTCTTCATTTTTTTTTTTAATTACCAAAAATTCACAATTAAATAAAAATGATTTTAATAACACCTCAATATATGAGCTCTTGAAAATCAGATATTTTAACAGTAATATACTTACATTAGTTACATTAACAAAATGTTCCTCAAATTAAATATAAAATGTTAGTTGTAACTTGCTACTGTTGAAAAATGTCACTTGTCAGAGACTCGGCATCCATGTCGACAACTTCTCCTTCGTCAAGATCATATGCATGAATTGACAACGTGGAATCTTGATTGTGAAGTTCCAAAATCTTTGCATATCTCTGCCGACAACGTCCTTCACGCACATCTTCAACCACGCTTTTACTAGGATTAAACTTATGACAAACTCCGTCTTTGGCAACTGCTTGCTTGGCTAGTATTCGATTGGAAACTGTTTCACACAAAAGCTTGTTGGTTTGTTTAGTTTTAACTAAGTTAACCTTCGAAAACACTCTTTCGACGCATGCTGAGGAGTGAGGTAGTGCCATAAGCATGCACATGAGGTCAGCCAAAACATCAAATTTCTTCTGGTTATTAGCATCTGTTACTTGTTGCAGTCCCAGCCAGAATGCGGGCGGATCCTCATCCACTAGATGTCCAAGATATTTTCGGTACGATGCCAGTTCTCGCCATTGATCAGACAGACGATCAATGCTCTCTTCTGAAACATCTGTAGGGAACTGCGCTGCTAATGGAATGACAGAAGGTTTGTTGATATCGACAGCTTGCTTTGGATCCAACAGCTGCATTTGCGCCAGAACACTGTTTTGTTCAAGTGGGAAACTGCGTCGTATTTGAGTACAAAGTTCAATCAGGTATGCCAATGCATCCTTGCGAAACTGGACTTCTTTATCTCGTAACGGTTGTCGCATTAACTCCGCTTCACATCGTCCACCCAGCTCAATGTAATTCAGTTTCTTGTGCACCTGTACATCCGAAGGATCAATGTCAGCAAGAGTGCGATGCTCTTCTGCAATACTTCCTGCCTAATAAACATACTGAGAAGAAAACGATACTCTCTTGTTACACTCGTGTACACTTTGTGAAGACGGAAGTTCTCGGACTGGAATTCCATGTTCATGACGTTAACTTTACTCAGTATGCAGCAGACAAATAGAAGCATGTGCTTCGTGCCAACAGTGTTCATTGTCTGCAGGATTTGCTCCGCACCGTCGACGTTGTCCACTGAAGCTTCGGATTGGAAATACAAGTGCAGAGCATCCCATTGCTCAAGGATCCTCTCAATGACTGCTTCACGGGACAGCCAGCGTGTTTCACACAGCTTCAACAATTTATTTTTCTGGGCCTGAACTACATCTTGTATTAACTGGAACTGGAGATTTCTTTTACTACTACGCGAAAAATAGAAGCAGACATTCTTTATGAAAATTTCAAGCCAAGACGGTAGGTGGTTGCTGGCAGCATTTGCACAAAGTGCAAATGAATGACAAACACAGCCGAGAACAAAGACATGTGGAATCTCTTTCTTCAGATGTGCCTGTAAACCACTTGCAGTCCCCATCATAGTGGCATAGTTGTCTGCAGCAAAACCAATGACGTTACTAAGCGGGATTTCATGCATGCTCAACAATTTCTTAACATGCCAAGACCAGTCCCATCCTCCACCTCAATGAGGTCTAACAGTGAATCAATTACTTTTCTTGTTTTTATGTCATAAAATCGCACAACGACTGCCAACATCTGATTCGTAGAAATATCAGTACTCTCATCAACTTACTTACTTAGTCGTTCCCCTTCTACCGTGAGGTGTAGAGGTTTGGAAGAGAGAGTGCCAGACTATTCTATCAGCTGTCTTCTTCCTGGCCTGGTTCCATTCTAGTCCTCGGTCCTTCAAAGATTGTCTAATGTTGTCCTCCCAGCGGACTCTGGGTCATCCTGGAGGTCTGGATTCTTGGCTCTTTGTTTCCCATGCTTGTCGTGGCAGCCGATCTTCTCCCATTCTGCAGACATGGCCAAACCATCTTAGTTGGGACTGTTCTATTTGGGTCTGCAGCGGGTGGGATTTTAGGCCTTGACGTATCGTCTGGTTGCGGACCATGTCTCTTCTTGTTACTTCAACCACCTTCCTCAGATACCTCATTTCTGAGGTTTGGATCTGGCTTTTGTGGGTTGTAGTCATTGCCCATGACTCGCATCCATATGTCAAGACTGGGACATAGGTGGAGCGGTATACAGCCATCTTCGTTTTCTTACCAACCTCTTTCTTTCTGAGGAATCCTTGATTTATGGCCTGAAAAAGTCTCCCAGCCGCTGCTTTTCGAGTGGCCAACTCTTCTTTGATGCCTCCCTTTCGGTCTATAATACCTCCGAGATATTTAAAGTGGTCGACCTGCTCCAGGACCTCTTCTCCCAACTTAATCTGATGTTTTCTTTCTTCTCGTGATATCACCATGGATTTTGTTTTAGAGCTGCTTATGACCATCCCTCTCTTCTCCAGCTCTTCCTTCCAGACTTGCAGGTTGGATTGGAGATGTGCCTCTGATTCTGCAATCAGGACAACATCACCAGCAAATGCTAGCCCTGAAATACAGACCTGTCTCATCTTCCAGTACCCCACTGAATATTTTCTTGTTCTCTCCTTACATCCCTTGTTGACATCGTTCATGAGGAGTATGAAAAGATAAGGTGACAGGATATCGCCTTGTCTTACACCAGTAGTGGTCCTGAACTCTTCTGACTTATAGTTTGCTGTCCTCACATAATTTCTGCAAGACTTATAGAAGCTCTGTATAGCATGAATCAGAGGTGCTGAAATGTTCTTCCTTGCCAAACAGTCCCAAAGTTTGCTCCAGGGGACCCTGTCAAACGCCTTTTCCAGATCTATGAAACAAAGATGGATCTCACTCTTGTACTCAAGGGCCTTTTCACTCAGCTGCCTGAGTGTGAAGATTAGGTCTTGAGTCTCTGCTCTAGGATTCTTCGGTGAGAAGGGATTGCTCGGAATTGTCCGCACAATGGGCCTTCATATAATTTGGCTCAGCTTTGTGCTTGACCTTGCTCACCATCAAGGAGTTCTGAGAAATATTCTTTCCATCTTTCCATTACTTCCTTCGGGGCAGTAAGCAATTTACCTTGCTTGTCACTCTCATCAACGATTATAGAAAATTTATGATTTCTGCAAATTTTTATAACTTCAAGCCGCTCAAAATGAGCAATGCCGTACTGCATCACATAGGCAGCCTTGGTGACATTTTTTGAGCAATTGTGTTGTCTGGAAATATCTGCTTGCAACATTCAATCAAATGATCAGCTTGCGAAAACGGAGTATTATGTTCTGCCATGAAAGCCGACAACACTAGTGGTATAGTAGGCGCAAAACGAGGCGAATTCAGGCTGCGCGCGAGACTTTTTATATAGCAAAATACTCCGATCGATTTCAGGCGGCGCGTGCGTTAGGAGGCGCTGCATGACTTTTATATAGCGATATATTTTAGCCTGGGTGACTTCCTCTGACGATCAGACGCATGACTTGTTATATAGCAATAAATTTGTTCGATAATGGCGGGCGTGTTGTTTATACAAAATACTTAGGCAATATATATAAAAAACATAAAAAATCGATAATGACGGATAATATAAAAAGCTATAATGGCAGGTTAGTAGGTTACTGCACAGCGGGCTGATCATCCGCTTGCCAGCCGCTCTGATTACGGAAACAACAATTGATTTTTTGTTGTACCAATAAACGCCATTAGGCGTAATGGAACAACAATTAATTTCTTGTTGCCCTAAGACGCCACTAGGCGTACTGGCCACGAACTGCTTTGTCGGTACGGGGCTAAGGATGGAAGAAGAAGAAGTAGGTTACTAAGGAGGTTTTTTGAAGCGAGTGGAGCCTTTTTGTGCTGGCGATGGTGACGACGCATGGGTGTAATGTGGTGTAGCTGGAGGTTGTAGGTTAGAGGGCGATTTTTTGTGTGATGTTGGGTGTGTTATTTAGACATATATACATACAATATATATCATCATCATCATCATGTGATGTATTCTTTCCAGAACGTTGTCTCCATTACAGCTGCTCTGAACGCATCACGATTCTGGGCAAGTCGACCTGCATCAGCCAAAGACAAGTTCAGACTGTCTGTGATGTCCTGGGTCCACCGTCGTCTAGGTCGACCCCTTCCCCTTTTTCCAATATATATATATATATATATATATATATATATATATATATATATATATATATATATATATATATATATATATATATATATATATATATATAAATCGATAATGACGGAGAATATAAAAAATCGATAATGTTGGATTAGTAGGTTACTAAGGGGGTTTTGTGAAGCGAGTGGAGTCTTTTTGTGCTGGCGTGTGTGACGACGCATGGGTGTGTACATTTTGGGGTGTAGCAGGCGAGTGAAGGTAGGGGGATTTTTGTCTGTATGACTCAGCAGTGTGTTGGTGTGTTTGTTTATACATATATACATTCAATATATATAAAGAATATAAAAAATCGATATTTAGTTTGATTATATAGTTATATATACATATATTTAGACATATATACATACAATATATATATAAAATATATAAAAATCGATAATGACGGTGAAAAATCGATAATGGTGGTATAGCAAAATACTCCGATCGATTTCAGGCGGCGCGCGCGTTAGGAGGCGCTGCATGACTTTTATATAGCGATATATTTTAGCCAGAGTGACTTCCTCTGACGATCAGACGCATGACTTGTTATATAGCAATAAAATTGTTCGATAATGGCGGGCGTGTTGTTTTTACAAAATACTTATACAATACATATAAAAAATATAAAAAATCGATAATGACGGATAATATAAAAAAAGCAATAATGGCGGGTTAGTAGGTTACTAAGGGGTTTTTTTGAAGCGAGTGGAGCCTTTTTGTGCTGGCGACGGTGATGATGCATGGGTGTAATGTGGTGTAGCTGGCGGGTGTAGGTTAGGGGCGATTTTTTGTGTGATGTTGGGTGTGTTATTTAGACATATATACATACAATATATATATATATATATATATATATTTATCTATATATATATATATATATATATATATATATATATATATATATATATATATATAATATAAAAGTCGATAATGACGGAGAATATAAAAAATCGATAATGTTGGATTAGTAGGTTACTAAAGGGGGTTTTCTGAAGCGAGTGGAGTCTTTTTGTGCTGGCGTGGGTGACGACGCATGGGTGTGTACATTTTGGGGTGAAGCAGGTGAGTGTAGGTTAGGGGGGATTTGTGTGTGTGTGACTCAGCAGTGTGTTGGTGTGTTTGTTTATACATATATACATACAATATATATAAAAATATAAAAAATCGATATTTAGTTAGACTATATAGTTATATATACATATATTTAGACATATATACATACAATATATATAAAAAAATATAAAAAATCGATAATGACGGGAAAAAAATTCGATAATGGTGGGTAGGTTACTAAGGGGGGTTTTTTGAAGCGAGTGGAGTCTTTTTTGTGCTGGCGTGGGTGACGATGCATGTTGGGCTGTAGAAGGTGGGGTGGGTTAGTGTGTTTTTGTGTGTGTTGTGTTGTGTGTTGGTGTGTTTGTTTATACATATATATACATACAATATATATAAAAATTACTTTTATATAGTAATATATAAGTTCGATAATGGCGTGTTGTTGTGTGTTACAATATTTATTTTACAAAACAGGTAGTCCTGTACAGTATTTTTCAAATAACATATAGGGGTATGAATCTGAAGACGGGAGGTGTGTGGAGGCGCGTGGAGGAGGAGAGGTCTTTTTATATAGCAATATATAAGTTCAATAATGGCGGGCATGTTGTTGTTATGTGTTGTGCATTTATACATATACAAGTATATATATATATATACATACAATATATATATATATATATATATATATATATATATATATATATATATATATATATATATATATATATATATATATATATATGTATATATATTTAAAAAACCGATAATGAAGGAAAATTTTTTAAAAATCTATAATGTTGGATTAGGTTACTAAGACGGTTTTTGTAGCGAGTGGAGCCTTTTTGTGCTGACGTGGGTGACGACACATGTTGAGCTGTAGCTGGCGGGGTTGGTTAGCGGGGTGTTTTTGTGTGTTGTGTTGTGTGTTGGTGTGTTTGTTTATACATATATTTACATATATTACAATATATATATATATTACAACAGGTAGACATATAGACAATATTTAGACATATATTTAGACATATATTACGACAGTTAGACGACATTTAGTTATACATATATATATATATATATATATATATATATATATATATATATATATAAGAAAAAACACTAGATACATTTTATATATTTATTGACAAAGTTAACTGGTCTATGGGTACTGTAGGGTGACGTCTAACCTCACTACTACGGTCGTGCCGGTCATACGCCTAGGAGCTCTCAGAGTCCGAGCACAGTCGGTTCGGATTACTTGGTCTTCAAATATGCACCAATTTCCCGCGGCTATTCGTACAATTCAGTCAAGGGTTTTTATCGACTGGGTTAATATCACGACCAGTGTTTAGTGGGCAGTTAGGGTGACCGTGGAACAGACAACCATGGAACTGGTAGACGGTACTACAGTCTTTGTCCGAACCATCTACCCTAATGCACCCAAAAGCCATTTCACGGCCGTTGAACTGGGTTTTTAAAGACACATTCACATTTTCATTTCATACTTTTGGTATCAGTTTTCATATTTCCACTTCATAATTTTTGTATCGGTTTTCATATTTCAATTTCATACTTTTTGCAACACAACCTTCACATTTTCCATTTCATACTTTTGGTATCAGTTTTCATATTTCCATTTCCTAATTTTTACAACACAACACTCATACTTCCATTTTCTTAATTTTGTTATCGGTTTTCATATTTCAATTTCATACTTTTTGCAACACAACCTTCACATTTTCCATTTCATACTTTTGGTATCAGTTTTCAAATTTCCATTTCTTAATTTTGGTATCAGTTTTCATATTTCCATTTCATAATTATTGCAACACAACCTTCACATTTCCACTTCATACTTTTGATTGCAGTTTTCAAATTTCCACTTCATAATTTTTGTATCGGTTTTCATAATTCCATTTCATACTTTTTACAACACAACATTCACATTTCCATTTCTTAATGTTGGTATCAGTTTTCATATTTCCATTTCATAATTATTGTAGCACAAACTTAACATTTCCATTTCATACTTTTGGTATCAGTTTTTCAAATTTCCACTTCATAATTTTTGTATCGGTTTTCATATTTCCATTTCCTAATTTTTACAACACAACACTCACACTTCCATTTCTTAATTTTGGTATCAGTTTTCATATTTCCATTGGGTGTGTGTGTGTGCGTGTACGTGTGGTTGTGTATGTGTGCGTGCGTGTGTGGATGGGCTGTAGGGGACAAGGGTTGGTGTTAGGAAACCAATTCGGTTCTGGCGATATTGGTTGATAACAACTGGAGTTCATGTAATGATCAAACGTGTTACTGGGGCAAGTAGTAGGACAGGTATCCGTGTTTGGTGTTGTGCGCTAACAGAGAGTTGATTAGTTGAAAAACTAATCGATCGTTGACGCGTTGTCGATGTGAAAAAAAAAATTTGTGTGCGCCGCAAGTGTTAGAGACATGACCAGGTCCAGCATCGAGATGTGGGAGTGAAGTGTTAGAGACGTCACTATACTAGGGCCAACACCTAGAGGTGGAAGTGCAGTGTTAGAAACTATACTAGATCTAGCATCGAGAGGTGGGGAGTAACGTGTTAGAGACATGTGGATGTGTTGTAGTCTTGTTACAAACAACAAGTAACACAAATACAAAGATATAAAAAGCAACATACGTTTTTTTTGGTGGTGAGCTTGACGTGGTCTGCTTTCAACGGTTGATTTTTTTTTCAGAAGGCTGGTCTTGGTCGCAGACGGTTTTTGATGGTCCACTGGTTATAACGTGAGGTGATAGAAAGGTGCCCGTGAGGTGATATAAATGTGCTCGTGAGGTGATAGAAATATGCCTGTGAGATGATAGAAATGTGCCCGTGAGGTGATAGAAATGTGCTCGTGAGGTGATAGAAAGGTGCCTATGAGGTGATAGAAATGTACCCATGAGGTGATAGAAATGTGCCTGTGAGGTGATCGAAATGTACCCATGAGGTGATATAAATATGCCCGTGAGGTGATAGAAATGTGCCGGTGAGGTGATAGAAATGCACCCGTGAGGTGATAGAAATGTACCCATGAGGTGATAGAAATGTGCCTGTGATGTGATAGAAATGTACACATGGGGTGATAGAAATGTGACCGTGAGGTGATAGAAATGTGACCACCGGTTTTGGTATTAAACTTTTGATATGACTCACCAAAGTCTTTTCGCACGTGTAACAAAGGCTGACCTCGTAAAAACACACACTTGCGGTCTTCAGCCCACTCTTCAACGGTTTAAGCATTTCATCACTTCTTGTCATGTACACCCAGTTGGTGGGAACAAGGGAAACCCCCTTCAACGAGGTATGAGCGCTAGTGTCTGTCGTTATCACAACACCTCTTCAGTAATGTATGACTTGAGTGTCTGGGTGTGTGGGTGTGTGTGTGTGTGTGAGCGCTCGCGTGCGTGGTTTGCGTCTCTGAGTGTGTGTGTGTGCGTGTGTGTGTGTGTGTGGGTTGTGTTGCGGTGTGTTGTATTGTATTGTGTTATGTGTTGTTTATTTATACAACAGTTATACGTACATATTACAATATATATTTTACAAACAGTTATAACATCTAGAGGTGGGAGTGAAGTGTTAGAGACGTCACTATACTAGGGCCAGCAACTAGAGGTGGAAGGGGAGTGTTAGAAACTATACTAGGTCTAGCATCGAGAGGTGGGAGTGAAGTGTTAGAGACATGACCAGAGCCAGCAGCGACAAGTGGGAGTGAAGTGTTAGAGACTTGACTAGGTCTAGCATCGAGTAATAAAATCTACTCACCCCAATGTCCATCTAGTGTTATGTAAATGACCCGTACACAGTCGAGGTTTCAACATAAAAAATAATATCAAAGGCCAGGTTGGACAAAGCCAAATAGACAGTTTTATTGAACACAACCATAGAGATATATGTAACAGGCAGACTAGATTATGGCGCCAACTAGATACGCCTTAGTGTTACAGGTTGCAATCGGGACAATGTCGAGGCCTGTTTCAACCATTTTAAGAAAACATAACACGCACGTGCTGTTTACCACTCGTTGTTAAACTCGATCGATGGTCTGCGCTCGCGAGGAAAACATTATCAAATGTAATCGATGAACGAGTCATACTGTTTGTAGTCGGTTAGGGTGTGTGACGTCGATCGAGTTTAACAACGAGTGGTAAAAAGCACGTGCGTGTTGGGTTTTCTTAAAATGGTTGAAACTGGCCTCGACATTGTCTCGATTGCAACCTGTAACATTAAGGAGTGTCTAGTTGGCGCCATAATCTAGTCTGCCTGTGACATATATCTCTACGGTTGTGTTCAATAAAACTGTCTATTTGTCTTTGTCCAACCTGGCCTTTGATATTATTTTTTAATGTTGAAACCTCGACTGTTTACGGGTCATTTACATAACACTAGATGGACATTGGGGTGAGTAGATTTTTTTACTCGATGCTAGACCTAGTCAAGTCTCTAACGCTTCACTCCCACTTGTCGCTGCTGGCTCTGGTCATGTCTCTAACACTTCACTCCCACCTCTCGATGCTAGACCTAGTATAGTTTCTAACACTCCCCTTCCACCTCTAGTTGCTGGCCCTAGTATAGTGACGTCTCTAACACTTCACTCCCACCTCTCGATGCTGGACTTGGTCATGTCTCTAACACTTCACTCCCACCTCTAGATGTTATAACTGTTTGTAAAATATATATTGTAATATGTACGTATAACTGTTGTATAAATAAACAACACATAACACAATACAATACAACACACCGCAACACAACACACACACACTCACAGACGCACAACCACGCACGTGAGCGCTCACACACACACACACCCACCCACACACCCAGACACTCATGGTCATACTTTACTGAAGAGGTGTTGTGATAACGACAGACACTAGCGCTCATACCTCGTTGAAGGTGGTTTCCCTTGTTCCCACCAACTGGGTGTACATGACAAGTGATGAAATGCTTAAACCGTTGGAGAGCGGGCTGAAGACTGCAAGTGTAAGTTTTTACCGAGGCCAGCCTTTGTTACACGTGCGAAATGACTTTGGTGAGTCATATCTAAAGTTTCCTACCAAAACCGGTGGTCACATTTCTATCACCTCACGGGCACATTTCTATCACCCCACGTGAACATTTCTATCACCTCACAGGCACATTTCTATCACCTCATGGGTACATTTCTATCAACTTACGGGTGTATTTCTATCACCTCACCGGCACATTTCTATCACCTTACGGGCACATTTATATCACCTCATAGGTACATTTCGATCACCTCACAGGCACATTTCTACAACCTCATGGGTACATTTCTATCACCTCATGGGCACCTTTCTATCACCTCACGAGCACATTTCTATCACCTCACAGGCATATTTCTATTACCTCACGGGTACATTTATATCACCTCACGTTATAACCAGTGGACCATCAAAAACCGTCTGCGACCAAGACCAGCCTTCTGAAAAAAAATCAACCGTTGAAAGCAAACCACGTCAAGCTCATCACCCAAAAAACGTATGTTGCTTTTTATATCTCTGTATTTGTGTTACTTGTTGTTTGTAACAAGACTACAACACATCCACATATCTCTAACACGTTACTCCCCACCTCTCGATGCTAGATCTAGTATAGTTTCTAACACTGCACTTCCACCTCTAGGTGTTGGCCCTAGTATAGTGACGTCTCTAACACTTCTCTCCCACATCTCACCGCTGGACCTGGTCATGTCTCTAACACTTGTGGCGCACACAAATTTTTTTTCCACATCGACAACGCTTCAACGATCGATTAGTTTTTCAACTAATCAACTCTCTGTTAGCGTACAACACCAAACACGGATACCTGTCCTACTACTTGCCCCAGTAACACGTTTGACCATTACATCAACTCTAGTTGTTATCAACCAATATCGCCAGAACCAAGTTGGTTTCCTAACACCAACCCTTGTCCCCTACAGCCCATCCACGCACGCACGCACATATACACAACCACATGTACACGCACACACACACACACACCCAATGGAAATATGAAAACTGATACCAAAATTAAGAAATTGAAGTGTGAGTGTTGTGTTGTAAAAATTAGGAAATGGAAATATGAAAACCGATACAAAAATTATGAATAGGAAATTTGAAAAACTGATACCAAAAGTATAAAATGGAAATGTGAAGTTTGTGCTGCATTAATTATGAAATGGAAATATAAAAACTGATACCAAAATTAAGAAATGGAAGTGTGAATGTTGTGTTGTAAAAAGTATGAAATGGAAATATGAAAACCGATACAAAAATTATGAAGTGGAAATTAGAAAACTGATATCAAAAGTATGAAGTGGAAATATGAAGGTTGTGTTGCAATAATTATGAAATGGAAATATGAAAACTGATACCAAAATTAAGAAATGGAAATTTGAAAACTGATACCAAAAGTATGAAATGGAAAATGTGAAGGTTGTTTTTCAAAAAGTATGAAATGGAAATATGAAAACCGATACCAAAATTAAGAAAATGGAAGTATGAGTGTTGTGTTGTAAAAATTAGGAAATGGAAATATGAAAACAGATACAAAAATTATGAAGTGGAAATTTGAAAAACTGATACCAAATGTATGAAATGGAAATGTGAAGTTTGTGCTGCAATAATTATGAATTGGAAATATGAAAACTGATACCAAAATCAAAAAATGGAAGTGCGAATGTTGTGTTGTAAAACGTATGAAATGGAAATATGAAAACCGATACAAAAATTATGAAGTGGAAATTTGAAAACTGATACCAAAGTATGAAGTGGAAATGTGAAGGTTGTGCTGCAATAATTATGAAATGGAAATATGAAAACTGATACCAAAATTAAGAAATGGAAATTTGAAAACTGATACCAAAAGTATGAAATGGAAAATGTGAAGGTTGTGTTGCAAAAAGTATGAAATTGAAATATGAAAACCGATTCAAAAATTATGAAGTGGAAATATGAAAACTGATACCAAAAGTATGAAATGGAAATGTGAATGTGTCTTTAAAAACCCAGTTCAACGGCCGTGAAATGGCTTTGGGGTGCATTAGGGTAGATGGTTGGGACAAAGACTCTCGCAATTTCTACCAGTTCCATGGTTGTCTGTTCCATGGTCACCGTAACTGCCCACTAACCACTGGTCGTGATATTAACCCAGTCGATAAAAAACCCTTGACTGAATTGTACGAATAGACGTGGGAAATTAGTGCATATTTGAAGACCAAGTAATCCGAACCGACTGTGCTCGGACTCTGAGAGCTCCTAGGCGTGTGACCTGCACGACCGTAGTAGTGAGGTTAGACGTCACCCTACAGTACCCATAGACCAGTTAACTTTGTCAATAAATATATAAAATGTATCTAGTGTTTTTTTTATATATATGTATAACTAAATATCGTCTAACTGTCGTAATATATGTCTATATGTCTAAATATATGTCTAAATATTGTCTATATGTCTACCTTTTGTAATATATATATATATATATATATATATATATATATATATATATATATATTGTAATATATGTAAATATATGTATAAACAAACACACCAACACACAACACAACACACAAAAACACCCCCCTAACCCACCCCACCAGCTACAGCCCAACATGCCTCGTCACCCACGGCCAGCACAAAAAGACTCCACTCGCTTAAAAAACCCCCTTAGTAACCTAATCCAACATTATCGTTTTTTTTAAATTTTCCTTCATTATCGGTTTATATATATATATATATATATATATATATATATATATATATATATATATATATATATATATATATATATATATATATATATATATATATATATATATATATATTTATTAATATATATATATATATATATATATATATATATATATATATAGATATATATTGTATGTATATATGTATACTTGTATATGTATAAATACACAACACATAACAACAAGACGCCCGCCATTATTGAACTTATATATTGCTATATGAAAAGACCTATCCTCCTCCATGCGCCTCCACACACCTCCAGTCTTCCAATTCATAACTCTATATGTTATTTGAAAAATACTGTACTCGACTCTTACCAATATAAATATATATATATATATAGCATAAATGATGTTCCTCCGGTGGTCACGACAGTAAATAATTATAATTACAACGATACAAAATTAATAAATAAATATAATTAATTTGTTTGTAAGATAATGACATGTATTGACTTTAAAACATACAGAAATATTTTAAGATACCTGTTAGCTCCCAAGGAGCATAGGCCTTCAACAAACGCATGCCAAATCCTCTTGTCAGATGCCTTTCGCGCGAGGTCTTTCCACGAATTCCTCTTCTTTTTCAGTTCTGTATCTAGTTATCTTGTCTGTGTGTGTGTGTGTTTTTTTTTTTTGGGTTTACCTCTGACTCTCTTTAATAATTATAATCAAAGTGTGATTATAGGCCTATATATAAATATATGTAGCCTATAAAACACTGTGATTATAATTATTAAAGAACACATATAAATGAAAAGGTCAAGGTAGTCCCATAGCAGATACTGCCGTAGGAGAATGAAGTGTTAGAGACTAGGTCCAGCATCAAGACGTGGGGTGTGACCAGTTCTCTTCCTCGATACTTTTCCTTCGCTAACTCAAGGGCAAAGTCAGGTATCCATTTACAGCTGGGTAGACTGGAGCAAAGAATGAACCACAGTTGGGGCACTGTACGAAGGATGGCCGCCTACCGAGCAAAGTGGAATCAATTTGTTGCTGCCCTACAAGACGCCACCGATGATTGCATTGACGTTTGGTGGTTATGGATCAAAGAAGAAGACTGGAGCGTGATGATATCATGAATCGAACCCATCACCTTAGCCACGAGAAACCAGCGCTGTAACAACTCTGTCAATCGGACGCTCATATATATATATATATATATATATATATATATATATATATATATATATATATATATATATATATATATATATATATATATATATATATATATATATATATATATATATATATATATATATATATATATATATATATATATATATATATATATATATATGTAGCAGGAGGTTTTTATTGGCTCTAGGATCAGTAGGCCTACAGTACTGACAATACAGAATTAGAATTTCTGCAGAAAATGGTGAAGTCCCAGTGTCTGAGAGAACTACTGGTATCACAAAATTAGTTACGGCTGTGAATGAGCTGATCTCGAAAAATGGGTAGAGTGGAGACAGTCATACAATTGCCACCCCCACTGTGTAACTAACTTACTTACCTACTTACTTAGTCGTTCCCCTTCTACCGTGAGGTGTAGAGGTTTGGAAGAGAGAGCGCCAGACTATTCTATCGGCTGTCTTCTTCCTGGCCTGGTTCCATTCTAGTCCTCGGTCCTTCAAAGATTGTCTAATGTTGTCCTCCCAGCGGACTCTGGGTCGTCCTGGAGGTCTGGATCACTGGCTCTTTGTTTCCCATGCTTGTCGTGGGAGCGGTATACAGCCATCTTCGTTTTCTTACCAACCTCTTTCTTGCTGAGGAATCCTCGATTTATGGCCTGATAAAGTCTCCCAGCCGCTGCTTTTCGAGTGGCCATCTCTTCTTTGATGCCCCCCTTTCGGTCTATAATAGCTCCGAGATATTTAAAGTGGTCGACCTGCTCCAGGACCTGTTCTCCCAACTTAATCTGATGTTTTCTTTCTTCTCGTGATATCACCATGGATTTTGTGTCCTCTTTCTCTTGTTCCCAAGTCGGACTTCACCACATGCTGTAACTAACTGTCATATTAAAAAACGAGGAAATAGATTTTACTTAACAATTATAAAATTGACAAGTCGTTCAAATACAATTTCCTAATTATTTATTTAGTATATACACTATCTACTCTTGTGCTCTTGTGCTGAAGGATGGATGTTGGAAGATGGAATATAATGGACTTGTAAGTTTACAAAGGATTTACATATATATATATATCTTACAAGTTTTCCAATTATAGGATCAAAATTTTATCAGCTGTGCTGTTACTCAATTATAGTAAATGTATCAGCTGTGCTGTTAATTACATTTATAGAATTTATCAGCTATTCTATAATTCTCGTCTCTTGCTATGCTACTCAATTTTTCGTCCTTGACAGTAAAATGCTCACAGTTGCTGACAGAAATGGTACTAATGTGTACTCATCTCTTGAAACAGTTCTGTCCTTAATTTCTTGCACACAACACCCGCTGATGATCGTTTCGTTAGCCCACCCTAACTGAGGGGGACTAAAGATGTAGCTCCTGTGCAATCACTGTGCTCTTGCCAAGTTCCAGGCTGCTGGATTGACTGGACATGCGACCTCGGGTTTGATGACACGAATAAAACCTGTAACAAGTAAAAATAGGGGCTAATATCTGTCCTCAAGCCCACCTATTTCTATTGTGTATGAGATGAGCGTGTCTCAGGTGTCTGCAGGTAGGATGATTGACAACATGGCTCAGTATGAGTTAGCAATAGCGAGACAAGACAGGTGTCTACTTGCAAAACATTCTTTCTGATAAATTATTACATGAATACATCCAATAATATAAATTCAATACATGAATACATCCAATAATATAAATTCAATACATGAATACATCCAATAATATGTACACCTAGGTGTGATACAACCATTTCCTTCCCCCTATAATATATCAGGTCCTCTCTGACAAGTGCTATACTGGCTGGTAACATATATCCTAACAATATTGTTGTGTTCTGATGATAGGAGTATATGAGACGAGGACTGTTTGGTTATATATATATATATACTGTTCAAAAAAAGAAACGCAACTTTTTTGGTGTTACTTTTATAAAAGATATTCCCTGATTGGACCTCAGTCAACCTATCGACTGTGTCCATCTGGTCATTAACTTCTCGTGGTTACCTGAATTGTACTCACCTCATGATTTGTGAGGTCATGAAAGAGGTCAAGGTCAAAACAACATTTTTGACAATAACTCGTAACAGGTTCATGAGAATCCCGTGAAACTTACTGAACACAAAACTCTTTGACCATATTATTGAATGCCTATAAAAGATTGACGCTCCTCGAATAAATTCAGTTGAAAATTCAATGCGCAAGTATGGCTCATCTCACTACAGAACAACGACTCATCATCATTGGACGTTTACAGACTGGACAGTCACAAAATGTAGTGGCCAGACAATTTAATGTGGTTAGAAGCACCATTAGTCGCCTTTGGAGGCGATTTCAAGAAACTGGCTCAGTGGCAGACCGGCCGCGCAGTGGAAGACCCAGAATCATAACTCTTGCCAAAGACAGCTTCATACGGCTGCGTCACCTCAGGAATCGACTTGCATCTGCGTCCTCGACAGTCCAGTCAATGTCAGCAGCTCGTCGAATTTCAGATCAAACGGTCAGGAACCGGCTGCACGACTCTGGTCTTTGGGCTAGAAGACCCTACAGAGGTCCTGTTCTTACGGACCAGCATCGCCAGAACCGACTGCAGTGGGCGAACCAGCATCGTCAATGGACCGTTGGGAATGACTGGAGACGGGTTTGGTTTAGTGATGAATTATTTTTTTGTGCTCCAGCGACACGATAGACAGAGAAGTTTACTGCATAGTCCATGAGCGCTACGCCCAGAACAGCGTTGATGAGGCTCCTCCACATGGTGGTGGAGGTGTACTGATGTGGGGGGGGCGATCAACTTCATGGGAAGAAGTGACCTGGTGCAAATTGAAGGACGCCTGAATGCCCAACGATACGTCGCTGAAATTCTTCTTCCTCACGTCCTTCCACTTCTGGCTGCACGAGGGTCGATTTTTCAGCAGGATAACGCTCGACCTCATGTGGCACAACTCACCACCCAGTTCCTCGCTGACAACAACGTCAAGACCATTCCGTGGCCAGCCATGTCATCAGACATGAACCCCATAGAACACTTATGGGATGAACTCGACAGACGACTCCGCCAGCGAGACGTGGCGCCAGCCAATCTCCGACAGTAGTCTCTTGCACTGCGGGAACAGTGACCAGCCATCCCACAACAACAGATCCAACGGCTAATCGGATCCATGTCAAGGAGATGTCGTTCTCTGATAGAGGCCAGAGGAGGCCATACGCCTTACTGAAACGGAGGCCTCAGTCGCAAAGAATAAAACTCCAAACTAAATTTAATGAACATCATTTCATTGTTAAAGTCTGAAAGTTTCTTCATGCCAAAATTGAAACATTAATTCCTTAAAATAAAATGTTGGTACAAGTTTGAAATTTGGTGTCCATTACCACTACAATAATCTTGCGATTCTTTTTTTTAACAGCATATATATATATATATATATATATATATATATATATATATATATATATATATATATATATATATATATATATATATATATATATATATATATATATATATATATATATATATATATATATATATATATATATATATATATATATATATATATATATATATATATATATATATATATCAGGTTGAAGTTATATGAGACAATAAGTTGAAGTTATATGAGTCCTAACAAGGACTGTTTTGGTTATATTTCAGGTTGGAGTTATCTGAGACAATAGATTGAAGTTATGTGAGACAATAGATGTTTTGGTTATATTTCAGTTGGTTTTCGTCTTCATCAATCATATCAGGAAATACAATCATTATATCTAATTTCCCCAAGATACAATCAGTAACCTGATACATTCATAGTGAAACAATTCATATTAAATATATACAGGTGTAGGTAGTATAAATGACACACAACAAATACAAACATTATATATCTGCTGTATTCCTATTTTCCTACAAGTTTATAGTAAATATATTTACCCTCCAAAATTTAAACAGGCCAGGTTTTGACTCGACTAGTGAAGCAGTCTGCCAGGTCAATGCACGCAGGTAAGCAATAAATCAAGGTTGACAGCTTCTCTTCTTCAGTCGGTCGTCTATCTGGCTTCGTGTTTGTGTTGTGTGATTATGAATAAACTCTCCCGTATAAATCTTCTTCTTCTTCCTCGTTCGTCCTGAAAAGGACGGTGGTTGCGTTGTGTCTGTTTACACCTAAGCTGTTATATCTGCACCTTTCGGTCGACACATCCGACTTCTGCACGGCATTTTTTGGGACCGGGTTGACCTTCGCTCTTCGATCCGTACTCACTCAGCCAGACTGCACTGCTGCAGACTGTTTCCAGGACCACCACGTGGAGGTGGAGTACGGTCTTGACCAGCTCTGGTTCGCTGGTCCTAATGCAAGCAGTCAAGCTATGGGTCGCTGACTGCATTCTCTATTGCTGCATCTTTGGATAAACTATCCCGTATAAATAGGTCGATGAAGTAACTTTTACTGCTTAAGGAAAGCTTTTGGTTGGTTCTCATCGTGGCAAGCTGATTGGTTATATGCAGTTTAGTACAATCCGTCGTACCATCCTTGACCGAGACGAGTCCCGAAAAAAACAGGGCTTATGCCTAATTTTATTCTGTTTTTTCCGCCATATTGGGTGACAAGATGGCTCCAACGGAGTTCCGAAAAACAGGGCTTATGCCTAATTTTATTCTGTCTCAGAGACTGGTGAACTTTGATTGGCTGGGCGATATTGTATCTCGGCATAGTGTATTACACTGATACAGTACGTAATTATTTTCAGCTCTGGACGGAATTATTTTTAAGCCCCAAAAATTTACACATACATAATTTACGTTTACTGACAATGTGTGTCTAATCATGAGTTAAGTATAACATATTATATATCAAATTAAAGTACATTGGATGAACAATATAAATCCATATGCCTTTCTAGCCAATTTTATGTTGTGTTTATGTTATAACAGATAGCATGTACATGTAAAAAAAGATAACCTGAAATTTTGAACAAAAATCTTCGACTTACGTAAGGCTTGTAACATAAATTGTTATCACAATACAGTTTCACTGCTCTCTTTGTACAGGTAATCTATTTAGAAACACAGAAAAAGTAAGAAAGTTATGGTTGATCACACAAATTGTTCACTGTTCACATATTAGTAACACATCATGTGTGTTTCCGGCCATTATGGCGATACGACAAAACACGATTAAAGATGAAGATACATGTGAAAAATTCCCTTCAAACGCAAATAAAAGACGTCGAAGCTTGTTGAAATTTGCCCAGTTTTGTGTTTACTTCCGTTCGAGATAAATTCCGGGCAGTATAAAATATCAGAATGGAAAGAAACAAGGAAATAAATCAGCATCTTTTAAAAGATCTTGCAGATACAGCGGTCGGCCATTGCGTCTTTTAAAAGATCTTGCGTACGGAATCAGTTAACTAAGAATTGGGTTTACACACACGTTTTACGACAATATATATATATATATATATATATATATATATATATATATATATATATATATATATATATATATATATATATATATATATATATATATATATATATATATATATATATATATATATATATATATATATATATATATATATATATATATATATAGCGAAACACATTAAAAACGCACCACTATTATATATACTGACGGCGAGAAGCTGGAAAAAAAAGTGTGGGAATGGATTTTCCCCGTGTTTGTCATGAGATAGAGAGCGAATGGCTGCTGAAATAAAAATTGCATGATTCAACCCACGGGTTTGTGTACAGACTACATGAAAACAATGAAAGTTACACGTGCAACACGATTCCCAACAGCTATGACCCTGAAAATGTGTACGCGTTGTGGCAGTATATTCGGTATAAAAAGGCCGTTGAGACAAAACACCCAGAAATTATAATAAACATATAGACTATTTGGTAGAAAGCTGTATTCTGTTTGCTCACATTCACTTCCTGCGATATCCGTTTGCTGGGGGTATCAAATGCATACAATCCATGGAAGTAACAAATAAAGTGTATTGAGACTATTCAGTCATGTTCATGGTCAATTTCAGCCCCAGACTCTCCGGTTTTGCTGACTGCTATTTTCATGGGAGTCGCTGAAATTGATGCGTGAGCATTGTCCAGGATATTCTATTTTTCACTGCAGGCATCGGTTTTGGAATAGGTTTGTTATATGTGGTGGCACTGTCCTGGGAATTAATATGTTAATATATTGTTTCGATGCGGTCTAGCCTCAGGTGGCTGTGACACTCTGTGACTTGATTAGGAAAATGTTAAATGATAATAATCGGCTGGCCGTTTAGGTAATGGCCAAGTATGAACAGTGAGTTCTCTTGAATATATCCGATGAAAAAAAACTCTTGTCGTGGGTCAGATAAAAGAGTACTAGTTTCTGCCCCAGCAGACTGATAATATTATTGTTCATTTCTCAATGCTGCCTCTCCTGCCTGTCTTGCAAGATCGTCTAGGAAATTCCTTTTGTTGGCTCGGGTTTGGCCTTTAACTTCCTTGTCCAGCTGACTGTACTGTTCACTATATAGTTGCTTTAATCTGGGGGACTTCGCTTCTGTTTTCTTTCTTTTCATTTCCTTTCTCTTCGCTATGGTGTTTAGTGTTTCTGGTGTTATCCAGTCTTGGCTCTTTCTTTCCTGGAATCCCAAACATAACTTGCTGCTTTCCTTGTATATTGTTGAGATGGTTTTGAATTTCTGGTCGACATCATCAGTCTCTGTTCTTTCCTGGCTTTTGGTAATCTGATATCGTCTCTTTACGTCCACCAGGAAAAGACATTGACTAATGATATAAACCAGAAATTCAACACCATTTCAACAATATATAAGGAAAGCAGCAAATCATGCTTGATATTCCAGGAAAGGAAGATGCAAGGAAATCTCATCATGACAGCAGAGGGACAGGAAACAAGATGGGCAGAGCATTTCAGAGAAACTCTGAACAAGGAACCACCAGAGACACAATTGAATGTTCCTTACACCAGTCTTAACTCTTGTGACTTATAGTTTGCTGTTCTCACATAATTTCACCCTCTCCCCTTTACAATGCTTCTACTATCCCTCCCCTACCCTCTTATCAACCCTACCTTCTACACCCCCTCTATGCTCTCTCCCCCCTTCCCTCTCTACACTTCTCTTACCCTCCCCTCCTTCTACCACCCTTCCTAGTTGCTCTCTATGCTCCCCTACCATGTAACACCCTCTCCCCATACAATCTATGCTCCCTACCCCATCTATGCTCTTCACTCTACCTGCTTCAACGACCTGATTATAGCATCATTTTAACATGTATTAACTGTTGCTGGTAGTTTCATTATGAGATTCTTAACTTTTTGCTGGTAGTTTCATTATGAGATTCTTAAATTTTTGCTGGTAGTTTCATTATGAGATTCTTAACTGTTGCTGGTAGCAACATTATTGAGATTCTTAGCTGTTGCTGGTTAATATCCTTATGCTGGTAGTATCATTGTGAGATATGTAACTGGTGCTAATAGTGTCAACATGTTTCTGGCTGTTGCTAGCAGCATCATTATGACATATCTGACTGCTGCCAGTGGTCTCTATGAGATGTCTCATTGTTGCTTGTACTATTATTATGGGTTGCCTGCAGTACCATTTGTCGTAGATTTCTGATAGGGGAACTAAGACTTGGGTTGGTCCCTTCTGAAGAGATTAAAATGAGTGATAGCCACAGTGAGAGATAAAAGTAGAAATAGATTTCCACGAGTGAGATGGTAGAAATTTATAGAGGCTGTCCCGGAAAGCGAGAATCTTCTCTCTCTCCGCCTATCTTCTACAACAGATCCGGAGAGTCAGACAGTCTATAAACTATATATATTAATATATATATTATCACTCACGTGCACACACACACAATTGACGACATGTAGAAGCACACACGTGGCAAAACTATAACAATGATTATATAGATATTTTGGAACGAGCTGACCCGAAACACTGATTAAGTTCAAGGGAATTTTAATTATCATCTAAAATCCCATCACAACACATAAAATTACATCAAAGCATATACAACTAGTCATAAAGTCAATAAAAATGCTACAAGAATGATAGACCCACAGTATGATCCTTTCCCTCGATGTATGCCCACAGTCCTGTTAGAAGAAAGTGATAGCCCCAAGGAATCAAGGATACATTAGCGGTAATCTAATGACTTTTCCCCTTTTAAAGGTATGAACAGACTTAGATATTAGTATGATCTATCCTAAGGAAAATATTGGTAGCAACAAAAAAAAACTTGCATAAAGAAAGTTAAGACAGCAAAATGGGTGCCAAAATACAACAATAAAGGAAACACTCAGTCCTGCATTCACTCTATTCATTCAGCCGTGGCCACGTGCTCTCTTGCGTACTTACAGTTTTGGTAGCAACATCTGGAAACATAATTTTTAGGACATTCACATACAGAATCTTCAAATGTAGTCTTGGCCAAGAAACCACCAGTTCCAAAAAGACGGGTTGAATTCAATGCTTCAGGGAATGGTTCCTTGGGTGTTCTTCTTTTGAATATCTGGTTATGTCAAATTAAAATTGTCCAGGCACTAACGTTACCCACGAGCACAGTGTCACTAGCTTAGATTTCTAGAAATGAGGAATGTCAGGTCGGTGTCTTCTTTCAGGATAGGATTTTATTTGGTCACACCACCTCTACTCACAACACCGTCGGAATGTTACTGACGTTAATATGTTACTTGTCGCACGGGCTAAAATGTACTTGAGGTTTTTTTTCTGGAAGAATCAAATCAGGTTCGATGGGCCCGTTACTTCTTTAAAATCATTAAAGTTCTTGTAAAAGTTCTAGACCAAGTCTTTAAGGGCAGAATGTTTTAGTTCTCAGATATTACTCATCAGTACTTAACGCTGGCAAAGTTTGGGTTAACCCCAGTTTTCTTCACTCCGCACAGAACTACAGATTAATACCACGAACTAGAATCATTCAATATAATAGTAGTCTAGAACTCGGCAAAGTGTTGCCCAGAAACTAAAGACTTTTTAATACACAAGATATTCTTCTAGCCTGGCGATCTGTCTACTGCAGATTTAGGAGTACGAATGAAATTCAATTTACAGCTCCTGGGTAGATATATGAAACAGGACAAAGGATGCGCTCTATTACAACATCTGAAATCACTCCCCTTTCCCGCCTTTAGCACTGCACATACCCAGACACCAGCCATAGCTGCCAGCCGTGTCTTAACACCTTCTCCCAACGTACGGCTATTCCTTAGCCATGCAGATGACAGTTTCCACACCTTAGGCTGAGCAATTGGCTGGAGAAACACTGTGACAGGGGAAACTGTAGACAGATATCTGCTCTCTGTGTCTGACCAGCCCATATATTCAGGTTATTCGTCTCGTGCCATGGGAAAAATGAGACGAATGTCTGCCATTCCGTCTCTCGAGAACGACTTTCTAACACCATTCGCTCACATCCCGGGACTGACATCTACGTAATAGAATGCGTATCAGTATGAGAAAGAAAAACTTTTGCGAAAAATACAGGAAAAGGATAAAAGAGCGGTAATAAAGTAAAGGACATGGGTAGAAAAAGAAAGAAAGAATATAGAAAATTTATTGATCATAATCTCTATGGGACACCATTATACTCGTAAGATGTCTGACTGTAGCTAACAGTTCCATTATGAACTTCCTGACTGTTGCTAGTAGTATCATTGTGATATGCCTGACTGTTAGTATTATTATCATTATGAAATATGTGACATCTTCATCATCCAAAATTAGTGTTTATTGGTATTCTTAACATTGTTCTATAAAACCACATTGTTGTTGATAGTAGTATCATTCAGAGGCAACATATTTAAGAAAGAAACTTTTGAGTATAAATTTATGGAACAAACAAATACAGGGAAATGGCACAGCAGAAGACTAAACACACCAAATAAGACATAACTAAGCCATTTTGAAGGATTTAATGTACATTTGTACAATTTACCTTACAAAACAAAATATAAGTAATAGTATGTTGTGAAGTAATTTAATGTAGCACCTGAATTTATCAAATCACAATTACATCTTCATAAATGTCAAAATATTGGACCAAAACAAGAGTTTCTCATATCTTGATCACATAGAAATAGATGACTGCACATGCAAAACAGAAATGAAGTATGTAATAGGCAGGGAAAAGTGACATTTAGCAATATGAGACAGATGCTAACATCTGAACAAGTCATTTACATTTTACAATTGAAAATCATCAAAAGCTATATTATATATATATATATTCTTCATTATTGTGTGGTGTACAAACATAGACAAAGAGCAAACTATGAGAAGAAAGAACTGATGCCTCTCCGATGTAGATATATATAGAAGAATGTCATTCTACTCATGTAAGGAGAAGTTAACAAAGAAGTCCTAAAAATGTAGATATCAAGACATTGACAGATCTCATTATACAGTATAAGGGTCCACCATCAAGACAAGAGACAGATAAAGTTGGAGATCCATTTCAGCCAACATTCGATGTGCAGATGAAGTTGTGAATTATTGTAATACACAATTGTTCTTCCAAGACATAATGACTATTTACCACATAAAAGGGCCAGGTGTACAAATTTTCCTCACAAAAATATTCCTACATAAAAAAAGGAAACAATAGTATATTATGAAGCATTTAATTTAGCATTTGCATTTATCAAACCCACATGAATGTTTCACTAATATACAAAGTATATTGTCAGTTAATTTAATGTAAAGTTGTCCTTACAAAACATACCAACTCAATGCAAAAGACACAAATATCACATGTCAAACAATTAACTGTACAGTTTTTCAAACAAAAGAAACAATAAACAATTGTATGCTTTGAAGCAATTACGTTTAGCACCTGTATTTCTCTATCCGTAATTGATGTTTAACAGATACAAATAGATGAACTTGAATATTATTTAAATGCTCCATTTCGTGCTGTCTTGTGTATTTCACTCAAATGGCTGGCAAGTATACGTATGAAAAGAAACACAACGCAGTGTAATCGATGTTCGAGCGGTTCCACAGACAAACGTTAAGCATGTGTAAGAGGAAAGTAATATGACTTTGTGCTTGGAGCAACATCATCTTATAAAAATAAATTGCTACAAGAAACCGGCGCGGCAACAGCAGATGAATGCTTGCATTGAAGTTGATAAAACATAAAGCAAATAAGACTAAAGTTAACAATACAATTTACATCAGCCACGAGGAGTGTGGAAAGGTTGTGTTGTCTAGCACACAAGTACTTCTCTGGCACAATGCTGAGTGATTTGGATGCACAGAAAAAATGTTAGCATGTCATAAGTAGAAACTAATAAGAGTTTGTGCTTGAAGCTAGCAACATCATTTTGTACAAATAAATTGCTACAAAATACTGGCGTTGCAGTAGCACATGAATGCTTGCATGCACTATTCCTGCAAAGAGGCCAGCTTCAGTGGGTGCACCATGCTTGATGATGAGGTCTAATGACAATTGTTTGCCTTTGTCACATTAGTATGCTCCCATTACAGAGTATAATTTTGAGACAGGCAAAAAAGAAAGGAACTGAAAGGGTCTTCATTTCTACATGAACTTCGCCACGTAAATTCGTCAATATATGAGGTAAACAATACCCTGCTCGTTCCAAACTGTCGTTTAAATTTCCTTTTTGCACGCATCCACATGTTTTCAATAGTCTGTGTGTGCACTCCGGGGTCTTGAGGGTTCACAAAATTGTGCGCATGCACCACCACGGAATGCAAATAAACTCCACCATTTAACATAGCTATGTTATTGTATGACCCAAATCCGTCTAATATTTTTTTTTTTTCTTTTTATACAATATGACGTCCTGGTACAATGTATCGTTCTATAAGACCTTCTAGCGTTCCTGATGTGCGGTCAGGAACTTCAAACTGGATACATTTCTTTGACACCCTCTCAATACCACCAAACACCAGGTGGCCTTCGTACCACCGACCTCTGTGATATTTTCTGTGGAAGAATTTGGATTCATCAATTTCCACTACTATGGGTTCACCACTATCTGAGATACCCCCAATCTCAGGTGGTCTTGTGCTAGCCACTTTCCACATTCCTCTCAACAAAAATTGCACCAGTCCACTATATTCTGTTTGCTCACATTCACTTCCTGCGCTATCCGTTTGCTGGGGGTATCAAATGCCCACAAATATATAATTAGCACTATCTGTTGCAATTTGAGATAACTCCTGGCAAAAAATGAGTCACTCCGGACACTGAAAGATTTTTGCATCGCCTGCACCTCCAGCATTTTCTATCAATGCCTCTCGCATAGTTACTCAGAACTGCTGGTTGGGAACAGCTATTACACTGCACTGAATTTCTTATCATATGCCTGCTTGCCAGCCATTTTAGGCAGCTCCCTGTGTCTCTTATTTCTTCATAAAGACTAAGCATATTCCATCGTTCCGCCCGTATTTGGTCATCATTTAAAACAGTGTTTGCACCAACAATTTCTGTTTGTGCAGCCATAGCACATAAAAAGACCCGTAGAATATAGAAATAAAGCATACATTCAAGATATCAGAATTTTCAATAAATAAATGAAATAAAAGCACATATATCATTTATCAGAATTGTCATCTTCTTTATAATTATATATATGGATGCACATCAGCTTTACTTGATTTACTTGCCCTTACTCTTAACTCGCTGCTCTCACAAATTAGTGTGTGTGTGTGTGTGTGTGTGTGTGTGTGTGTGTGTGTGTGTGTGTGTGTGTGTGTGTGTGTGTCAATGTTCATTCGTTCTTTAAATTGTGAATTGTAACACAATGTTCAAAAGTCACAGCAGAGGCAGATACCTTGAAAACTGCAGTTGAGGTGATAATGACAGAAGAAAGCACAGACAGACAAGTTGCTGTCTTAGCTTAAGCACTGTTAGTAATTGTAACTTTTAAATGTCAAAATAATGCAGGCCTGCATGACCTAAGAGTGGTGCTGCATAAACTATGTCAACGATTGAAGAGAGTTGTGATCTAATGGATTCCATCTCGGTAAACCCCCATCTCATTGTACCATCACCGGTAAACCCCCATCTCATTGTACCATCACCGGTAAACCCCCATCTCATTGTACCATCACCGGTAAACCCCCATCTCATTGTACCATCACCGGTAAACCCCCATCTCATTGTACCATCACCGGTAAACCCCCATCTCATTGTACCATCACCGGTAAACCCCCATCTCATTGTACCATCACCGGTAAACCCCCATCTCATTGTACCATCACCGGCAATGAAGAAGCTGACAGATTGGCAAAGGAAGGTGGAAAGCTACCTCAGCCTGACGCAAGCATAACTTTCGAGGACACATTCAAGCAGACGTATGAGAGTGTACAAAGATCAAGCAGACGTATGAGAGTGTAAAAAGAAGAGGAAGACTGTTTTAACAAGTAAAAGTACAATACTCTCGCAATAAACAGCATCAACAATTAATAACGGCACATTAATGATTACAATATTATGATGCGGTAGGTACTTACTAATTTATGACGATTGGGAATATGTAATGAATACTCTCAGCCGGTAACGCGGCAATGACAGAGCTGGCAGTTAAACCAAGCGACAGCAAGAGCTGTATAATACAGAAATAAAGCATACATTCAATCTATCTCTATTGTCAAAAAATAAATGAAACAGAAGCACATATATAATTTATCCTGTATTTTGTCATGCAGGCCCTAACCCATCTTTATGAAACATGACATAGCCTAATTATCACGTCACTGTGTAAACAAGTCGCAATAACTAATTATTGAAAGTACAATAACGATCATAATCTTATGATACTGTACTTACTAATTTATGGTGTTGCGAAATATTTAGCTTTAGTGCTGTGCGAAATATTAGTTGTAGCCTATATAACTAAACAACAAGTACGCGGCACAAACAAGTATGCTGCAGCGACAGAAACGCAAAATTCATAGCGTTTCCTGCGTTAAATCTTGATTAAAAAGTCGATATGGATATCGTACGAATGTTTGCTTAAAGTCGATGTACAAAGTAAACGAAAAGTTACAATAGGACATCGGTGGGGCTAAAGGCGAACATTACCCAAATTCAACATTGAGGACTCCAGTAATACTGTCCTTTGACCACGAAACTGATAAACAGCATCGAGCGAAATAAATTGTGAACCATCATGGCTACCTATGCCAGCGAACAGGGTTCATGAAGATGACAAAAGTATATATTCCTCGTATCTGCTAATTTTTTTTTTTTTTTTTTGCGTACGCCCGCTAATACTCGAGGCGAAATCTCAGGTTATTACTATGTCTAACCTGACATTGATTTTACGTGAGTATCCCTTTTTACTTGTACAGAGACAGGTGTCCCTCGCCATTCAGGCAAATACTCTCCGATTTCGGAGGTACCCATTGCAGCTGGGTCGGCTCAGGAGCCGCCAGTCCCTGGTCGACGACACTCCTTCAAATGTCCTCGCCAGGTCTCGAGTTAATCCAGTCCAATTCCCGGTCGACGAAAAATCCTCAAATGCCGTCGCCCGGGTTTGATCCTGAATCACCCGGTCGCCAGAGCGGTGTTGTAACCACTACGCTAGCGCGGCTCCTATCTGCTAATAAATAACGAGAATTTTCATAACTTACACATGGATTCTCGTAGCCCTGCGCAAAGGTATTGCAGTTGCAGTTTTGCCACTTTTGTTTTTTTGTTTAGTAAAACACAGTGCCTTAAAAAATGAATGTTGACTACGAACTGTCAAGAATAAATTCATGTCGATTTCATTTTTTTGTCGTTCATAAGTTGTTTACTGCAGGGAAGTTAATTTGATTGTTTTAATTCTTTAAGAATTATTATTATTTTTGTCGTTCATAAGAATACACTGACAAACAACATTTTTCTTTCTTATATAAGAATAAGTGTTCTTAGGTCAGTTTCTTGCGCTGATTTCAAATCTGAAATCCGTTTATCTCTATCACGTCAGGTTCTTAAGATATTTGTGAATAAATATATTTTTGGGAAACCGTTATTTGCTCCGTTTCATTTTTACTATATAACTTATTAAAAATTAAAAAATGCAAAATAATTCTACTTTTTATACTGCTAACAGATGCATGACATATGTTACGCTATTTTTCAAATAGTTACTGTATTTTGAAATAATTCTGAGCGAAATATGGCTTCTAGAAGTTGTAGAAATTCGGCTGATCTGTTCTGTTACGTATGCGGATATTTTACCGATCGTGTTCACCAGAAAAATCTTTACACCATTACTAAAGAAAGCATATGAACGTTATTTCGATTCTAAAGTTGATGATGCAAATAAATCTTGGAAGCCAAATGCAGTTTTTTCGACCTGTGCAAATACATTGGCAGGTTGGTTACGAAAATCGCCGAAGCATAAGTCGATGCCTTTTGGAGTGCCAGTAATATGGCGTGAACCGACAAATCACGCTACTGATTGTTACTTCTGCTTGACAAATATCCATGGTTTCACTTTTAAAACTAGAAAGTCTGTGGTTTATCCAAATATTGAATCGGTATCGAAAACAGTTCCTCATGATCCAATCACGTGTCCGATCCCAGTTCCACCATAACAATATCCGTTGGACGTGAATGAACCATCAGAAAGTGATAGTTTACCTGCTTTGAAAACTAATTCTGACTCGGATTATATACCGGTGAATGATGGTGTTCACTTAATTAACCATTCAGAACTTTCAGATCTAATACGTGATCTCGCTCTTACCAAAGGACAAGCGGAATTACTCGGTTCGCGACTCAAAGAATGGAATCTTTTAGCGCCCAATACTCCGATATCTAAATTTCGTCATAGACACAGAGAACTTGTTCAATACTTTGAGATGGATGATGGCATTTGCTATTGCAAAGATGTAAACGGTCTAATGGTGCACCTCGGTCATGAGCACATAGTTAACGAATGGCGACTTTTCATCGACTCTTCCAAGACTAGTCTAAAAGCCGTGTTATTGCATAACGGAAATTTATTTTCATCAATTCCAGTCGCCTACTCTGTTCATATGAAAGAAACTTATGACAATATGGCTATACTTTTGGCAAAAATAAAGTACAATGACTACCAATGGCGGATTTGTGGAGACCTAAAGGTCATTGCAATTCTCACGGGCATGCAGACTGGGTATACTAAATTTTGTTGCTTCCTATGTGAATGGGACAGCCGCAACAGACAGGAACATTATGCAAGAAAGGTGTGGGCTATCAGGGATCGTATGCAGCTCGGGCATAAAAATGTAATACATGAGCCATTAGTTAACAAAGACGGCATCATTTTACCACCGTTACATATAAAGTTGGGGCTCATGAAGAATTTCGTAAAAGCGTTAGATAAAACGAGCAAAGCTTTCACTTATCTTCGAGAAAAGTTTCCGCAAGTTAGCGATGCAAAGATAAAGGAAGGTATCTTTGTAGGACCTCAGATTAGGAAAGTTATTGCAGACAAACAATTCGAGAACTTGTTACATGGTAGTGAACTTCGCGCATGGATGGCATTCAAATCGATCGTCGATAACTTTCTGGGAAATCATAAATCTGTCGACTATGTGCATATTGTTAAGCAGTGCATAGATGCATACAGAATTATGGGCTGTAACATGTCCCTCAAAATCCATTTGCTTGATTCGCATCTTGACTTTTTCCCTGACAAACTTGGCGAAGTCAGCGATGAACATGGAGAACAATTCCATCAAGATATCGCCGTAATGGAGTCACGCTATCAAGGACGGTGGAGTGTGACCATGCTTGCCGATTATTGTTGGATGCTTCATCGCGATGTACCACATGCCATTCACCGACGAAAGTCGACTGCAAAGAAATTCAAGCCTACATAACTGTTACACTTCTTGTATGAATGATGTTATAATACTGTATGCCTTGTTAAAAAACTTCAATTGCGTATTTCTAGAGATCCCGACCTGATAGAGAAAAACGGTTTGCAGATTTAAAAACAGCGCATTAAAATTGACCAGACAAACATAGAAATGTTAGAGAAAGAAAAAAAAAGTTTTTTTTTGTTAGTCAGTGATATTGAATAATTAAGATGGTTAACCCTTAGTTTTAATTTTATAATTACTTTTACATCCGCGACTTTCCATGTTTTGAACGTCAAAGGCGCCATTTTTTAATTTGAAATTTTCGTTACTTACAAAACTACTAAATATTATTCCTTATATTTAAAGTTATAATGTTCCTTTAAATATAAAGTCGGCGGCTAAGGATCAAGGAAGAAGAAGAAGATATTTAAAGTTAAATATAGAAAATGATTCTAAAAGACATGCCGGCTCTTACAAGATTGAAAACAGGTGTTATATCCAGAACATTATGGGTGAAATAGTACATGCTGATTCACAGAATGATGATCAAGGGGAAATAAGGAATATGATAAGGGGGATTTGGGCTGACTTCTTAATGATGATAAGGCCACACTGTCTGGCCACTATGGACGTTGTAAGTACAAGTCCAAGTCGTTGCAAATCTTTAGCTCTGTCAAAATACCACCCCTATCGACACCAGGTATATTATAGTTGAAGATGTAGGCTGCCTTATCTGGTTTTGTTGTTGTTGCTGTGTAGATAGTAGTGAGGTAGTTCATAGAGTTACAGCACATGAACTATGACATGCGAAGTCATAAAATAGGTGAACTGTTCTTGACGTTTCATCATTTATTTTGGACGCCACAAATGACAGGTACGTTACATAAGTCATAGACATCAACAGTTCAATATATTCAGCATACTAAAGTTTCTTCATGGATCTGCATACATTCTCTAAGTTGATACAGATAATCCTAGCTGACGATAGCCTCAGTTTCATCTCATAAATATTCATAAATATCAATACTTCTCTCTGATGCTGGAAGATCAGATGTACAAAATAAGTCCATTACTGTTCGCACGAGAATGGCATACATGGAGTACAGGTCAACCTGACCTTTATAGCATCCCTAAGTCTAACCCTCGACAAAAGGTGCAATCGCTGAGATAGCGATGTTCATAGAACGTAGAACTGTTCTTCGGGCTTAGTATATCCTGTGTACATATAAATCGCAGGTATGAAGATACCTGGGGTGTGACTTCTAATAGAAGAACCTATACTTCTGTAATACGTGAGCGAGCAGAGATCGACCATTGTCAACAAAAATGTCAAATTATAGATTTCAAATATAAATGAGGTATTACCTTGTTTCGAAATCAACACCACAAAACACACGCCTCCAGGCGTTTTGAATCATTACGGGAAGGACCTTGTTAGCTACACTAACTCACAAAAGGATTCCTAATTCCCTATCACAAATCACAGAGACGCTAAATCGCGTCCTGCTTCGCTCAGAACATCTCGTCAAATCCCTGGGCGGAAGACAATTCTAACTTTCTTAAAGTAGAGACATGCGCAGAACGCATACACCTGAGTAGTAATCAAAATGAGACGATGGTTGAAGACATTCCAGAAAGATTTTGTAAGAAATCGCGCCTTATATGGACAGCAAACGAATCCTCAACACTGGTTTCAATCATTCTAAGAAACAGTAGACCGATACTACCATATAAGGAGAATGACCAACACATCGTTCAAAAAGTGGACCGATCAGTCCCGTCACAAGAGAAGGTAATCATCCTTGTAAAATGTAATCACAGTTAACCAAGAGTTATCTAGCTTAGACTGTGTGAAAAATTAAAGTGCACAATTCAGGCAAGTTAATTATACAATGTCTTTAGAAAAAAATTATACAATGTCTTTAGAAAAAATTATACAATGTCTTTCGAAAATAATTACACAATGTCTTTGGAAAAAATTATGTGCGTAACATTACCGCACCCCCCGGGGAAAAAAATGAAACACTTTTTTTTAATCCTAGAGCCAGAAACAACAGGCTCTTAACGCACGTATTATGCGCGGATATAATGCCTAATATGCGGCTAGCTCGACGCATGGAGTGATAGCTGAGATTATATCTCAGAACCTTAGAGAAAATATTTCCCTAAGTGTACACGATATTCCAGGGAGGGGCCACCAACATACGCTACAGTGATGGCAACATCATAATGCAAGCCAAATTATACTTATATGAATACAAATATATTATCATAGTATTAAACAATGAAGTGTTGTGTAAACAGCGGTGTCATATAATAATATACCGCACTAGAGAATTACACAAAAAATACATGATACAAGCATATAATATCATGATACAATGTATTGTTCTAATCAAATAGACGTTACTAGAAGATGTGGACATAATCCGCTCCATATTAGGTTAGGATTCGACATACTTGATGGTTCCACAACATACATAATCTCGCAGACGTCAATGATGTGCTGCGAAAATATCAATAACACAAATATTTATGACAAATGTTAAATCTCTTAATACAGTCATCAAAATACAATATATAAATGTGACCATGTAAACTTTTGGCCCATATATTGCTAACTAAGCCTTCTTCTGTTATGATCAAATCGGTAAAAGAAAAAGGAAATTATATGGTACAATGTTATAAATTCACTAAAAGTGATAACATATGTGCTGATATATCATTATAGTAGAGAACTGTATATCAGGAAATATATATGACAGAAGAATTAAGTGGAATCGTGTGGGCATCTGGACAGAATGTCTGCCATCACATTATCCGAACCACGGATAGCTCGCACCGTAAAATGAAATGGTTGAAGAGCTATAGCATATCGAGTGGACCTCGAGCTCTTCATGTTTTTGCTCTGAATAGCAGTAAGAGCTTTCTGGTCGGTTTCCACAATAAAATGTGCGCCTAGAAGGAATCTTTGCAATTTAAGAATTGACCAAACCATAGCCAATAATTCACGGTCTAAAACCGAGAAATTCCTTTCTGCAGTATTTAATTTCCTAGATATATACATCACCGGATGCAGAGTATCAGAATACTCCTGCATAAGTGCTGCCCCTATCCCAGTTGACGAGGCGTCACTTCGAAGAACAAAAGTCTTCTCAATAGTAGGTAACCTTAGGATAGGTGGCGATGAAAAGAGAGTTTTAATCTGGTCCAATGAGGATTGACATTCTTGAGACCAGTGGATCAGATTAGGCGATCCTTTCTTCAGTAAAGTAGAAAGCGGTGCCATAATGGAGGACAGATTCGGAATGAATCGTCCGTAAAATTGTATCAAACCTAAGAGACTCCGTACTTGTTTCTTCGTCTTAGGGACAGAAATGTTTAGTATTTTTATAACATTGTGGTCCTCTGTCTTTAAAAGACCATGACCAACACGATGACCCAGGAAAGAAATCTCGCTAAATCCTATAAAAGCTTTAGAGGGTTTTGCAGTCAAGTTATACTCGCGAAGAGTAGACAGCAATTCGTATAAACCCAGATAATGATCTTCCCAGGAATCACTGAATAGACAGATATCGTCTAAGTATGCTATGACATCAGTACGATATGAAAGAATTCGATGCATCATGCGTACGAATGTAGCAGGGGCGTTCATAAGGCCGAAAGGCATGCAATTCCATTGAAATAAACCCCTAGGTGTAGAAAAAGCGGTAAGAGGTTTGGCACGTTCAGTTAAAGGAACTTGCCAATAACCTTTAGACAAGTCTAGTTTGGTAAAGAATCTAGAATTAGAAAGTTTGTTTAGTAGCTCTTCTAGTGAAGGCATAGGTTCAGCATCGAACTTCGTAACTTGGTTCAATTTGCGATAATCTACGCAAATGCGAATGTTATTATCCTTCTTTCGAACAATAACCATAGACGAAGAGTATGCTGAAGTGGATGGTTCGATTATTTCCAATCGTATCATCTCATCCAGTTCTTTCTCAACTTGTGACTGAAAATGGATAGGTATTGGATAGGGTCTGACTCTGATAGGATTATGGTCAGTAAGCACTATGTCATGTTCGATGACATGTGTGTGTCCCGGGATGTCTGTAAGGACATCCTGAAATGTCTGCAACATCGAAGAGACTTGTCGATGTTCTTCAGCGGAAAGATTAGGAGAAACGGTAACGTTTTTCCAAGATTCCGTAGAATGAAGTGGGATCACAGGCAGTGGAAGATTGACATCAGAAAAAGTAGTTTCCTCATCCTGTATGACTGACAGGGATGAGTACTGACCATGAGGTACTGGAGAGTCGTCCGTCGCCTGGAAAATAGGCTGCAAATAGTCTGGTCGTTCATGAAATTCCGACAACATATTTATGTGGAAAGTTTTATGCTTCCCATCAATATCGACAACATAGTCGACGTCGGAAATCTTGGAGACTATTGCATATGGACCTTTCCATGCAATAAGAAGTCTGTTCTCCCTGGAAAGAAGTAGAACGAGCGCTTTGTCACCTGGACAAAGTTGTCGTAGACATCTATTTTTATTAGCAAATTGCCTTGCCTTTTCTTTGGCAAACTCGGATGACGTAGTTGCTAATTTGCATGCCTCGATGATCTTTTGCCTCAAAGCAATGACATACACATAAGAAGATTGAGTGTTATCGGTAATATTATCGGCAGTGATGAGATCGTGAAGTAAAGACATTGGGCCGCGTGGTCGCGCGCCAAAGACAAGTTCAAAAGGAGAAAACCCTGTGTGTTCATTGGGGACCTCTCTATAAGCGAAGAGAGCCGCGGGTAAAACCCTGTCCCAATCTTGAGGATGATCCTCAGTTATCTTCCCAAGTAAAGTCTTAAGTGTCCTATTCAAACGCTCAACTAACCCATTCGACATTGGGTGATAAATACTGCTGAGAGACCTTTTAATGTGTAAGATAGACATTACCTGTGACATAGTGTCGGATATAAGTTGTGTGCCATGGTCTGACAATATTTCTCTGGGGAAACCCAAGCGAGAAATATCAGCCAAAGAGCGTCTGCAATATCGGCAGTGGAGATGCTCTTAAGAGGTATAGCCTCTGGCCAACGTGTGCACATATCAACGCATGTGAGGATAAATTGATGTCCTCTAGCCGACTTAATCCTAAAAGGACCGATAATATCTATCGCCATCTTCTGAAAAGGACGAATAGGAATATCTGCAGCCTGGATAGGCGCAGCATGTCGTGGTCCTCTCGATTTGACCTCCTGACATACTTTGCAAGATCGACAGTAAATACGTATGTCCTTGCTTACAAATGGCCAAAAGAAAGCCGCAAGAACCCTCGACTTTGTACGGGAAAACCCCATATGTCCTGCACATTGCGAGTCACGAGCATGTTGCAATATTTGCAATCTCATACTCTTAGGCACAAGAATTTAAGAATGTGCAGACGTAGTCGAGTCTTGTACCATACGTACAAGTACGCCGTTCTTCATAGAAATCCAAGACTTTCTACTTGTATTTTGATTTGGGTCACCTTTTTTTGCTAGAATGAAGAATTTTTGTAAAGTAGGATCTTCTTCTTGCAATTTTATGAATGAGTCACGTGAAATAATGCAGTGAGTACCTTGGCTATTTACTTCATCATCACTAGTCAATGAAGTTTGGGGTGTCTCTAGCGCTTGTGCTCTTGTGACCACTGCATTGGTAGCATGCATATTCTGATCTTCCCAAGCAGCTATCTGCTGTGGGGTACATTCCCTAACTCAGTGAATACGACCGATAATAAGGTCCGCAATAGGGTTAGGTAGTAGACAGGCGTGGACATCTCCCATAAAGAAGGGAGTAGCAATATGTATTATGGCAGTAGGATATTTTTCCAAAGTGCCACCAAATGTGACACATTTGATGACCTTTCCTGTAGCACAGGATGGATTTACAAGAGATTGTCTAACACCAATAGTAGTAAATCCAGAATCAAACAGAAGTGAGACTGGATTACTATTTACAAGACCCTTATGTAGTATAAGAGAACCTCTCCCGTCATGCGCAACTGCAGCAGGAAGAGCGGGAAGAGGGTGACCACAGCTTAAAGTAGTTACGGTAGTTGGTTCGAACAAAGTACTACATTGGGGACATTTATTTGCTCTACCAAAATCAAAAGCAGAACATCCGATAGCATTAAGGTTTTTATTATAATAACCCTGTTTATCTGCTCCCTGAGACTCTTGTTGTACAGAGTTTGTCTGTTGATATCTCTTTCTCTTATGTAGAGATCTACCGCGACCATTATTGCCTCTGAAATTATCATTATTTTCTCTCCTGTAATTGTTATCCTGGTTTGTGTTCCAGTTCCATAATTGTCATTATCATCTCTGTATTGATTTGAAAATCTAGTAGATTGATTTTGAGGTCTACGCGAAAAATAGTTACCTCTATACTGACTACCTTTGCGGAAATGTCTAAAATTATTAGATGCATAATAACGAGGAGTGTCAGCTTGTCTCCAGTTATTCGAAGAAGAATCACCATGTGATTGATTGCTATGATTTTGATCATAATTCCAGTTACTCTTTCTATTAATATTATGGTTGAGTACCCTGAAATTTACGTTTGAAGTTTTGGCCATATGGTGCTGCCGAAGCAACTGGCAAACCTTCTTTTACTCTAGAGTTGCTAACGGTTACGTGAGGGTGCGCAGTCACATACTGGCAACAGTATTCTTCCATTTCTTTTATGTTTTTAGGCTTACGCTCATGAAGAAAAGAAAGAAAAGATTCATTGACAGAAGACATAACCTTGTCTCTAAGTAGCAAGTCCATAAGTGCTTCATATGTATGTTCTGTCTTAGACAGCTCAACCCAACGTGAAAAAGTAAGACGTATCTTTGAAATGAATTCAGAGAATTCAACTCCAGTATCTGGCAACATATTTTTAAATTGAAGACGATAGCCGTCTTCGTTAAGTTGGTACTTCTTTAACAAGACTGCCCTGATAACCTCATAATTGTTCTTGTCAGGCTCGTCTACCATACCTAACATACTCAAAGTATCACCTCTAAGTAAGTTGGATAACTGATAAACATACAGTGATTTATCTATGTTATGTGTTGTACATGCACGTTCGAATCTATCCAGATAAAACGTTATATCGTCACTGGAAGCATTGAATGCAGGTAGTTTAATCTTAAATGTACTTGCATTGAACGTATCTGACACCTTATTTGCATCATTAGCATTACCAGTGTTCAACAATTTCAACTTTTCTAACTCTAAAGCTAAGAGTTTTTCTTCATGCTCCATTTTTGCTTTTCTCTCATCAGCCTCTCTTTGTAACCTTCTTTCTTCAGGCTCAGCCTCTCTTTGTAACTTTTTCTCTTCAGCCTCAGCCTGTAGCCTCTTATTTTCAGCCTCTATCTCTAATCTTTTATTTTCAGCATCTTTTTCAAGCCTTTTATTTTCAGCCTCTTTTTCAAGCCTTTTATTTTCAGCCTCTTTTTCAAGCCTTTTATTTTCAGCCTCTTTTTCAAGTCTTTTATTTTTTTAGCCTCTTTTTCAAGTCTTTTATTTTCAGCCTCCAATTGTAGCTGAATTTTCCTATCCTCAGCTTCAGCTTCTCTTTTCTGCTTTTCCATTTCCATTTGGAATTTTCTTTCATCTGCCTGCATCTGTAATCTCAGACTTTTGCAAGCAATATGAGGAGCCCAAGACTTGTCCTGTTCACCTAGTTTTGCTTTAAAGTAAGCAAAGTATGCCTTTTTCTTAAAAAACAATAATATGCTTCCTATGTTCTTCTTTGAAAGTGTACTCTCCACAAATATAACAAAATAAATGCGGTGAAAGAAAACATGCTCTTCTTGAAGATGATGCCATTCTCTGTTAGAAGTGTAATAAAATAAGTAGCATACTAACATGCATGCAGTGGCTTAAAATCTAAAAAAGGCAATTCTGGGAATATTCTTGGAAAACTGAAACTGAGAGTAAACAATCATTTTTCTTTAGTAAAGGACTAGACAACAATAGTTTTTTTTACATAGCATTATATAGAAAATATTGTAATAATACAGGGTGACCCCAAAAAAAAAACGGGCCCACGCGTTTTTTTTTGGGTCACCCTGTATTAATGAAATACAAAAATGCCTGTATCTCAAAAACTAGAGCTGCTACAGACAAGTATATGTGATATTTGGATTGAGCAGGCCTCATTTATGTACAATCAAGAGTAAAATGTTTGGCACCAAAAATTTTTTTTTTTGTTGTGCTGTGCAATTAACACACACTACAAATAACCACCTGACAAGATAATCAATTAACACACACTACAAATAACCACCCCACAAGATAATCCACAAACACATACTACAACATTATTGATTGCTCTAATCAAGTCAAGTCCCCGTGGTAGTCTAATCCCCCTGGTAGTCTAGTCCCCGTTTTAGTCAAGTCCCCGTGGTAGTCTAGTCCCCGGGGGGTAGTTCCCACCAAAATTTCTCTCTTGAGACAAAGAAAGAACAGGATTACTGCTCCCTCAGGCATGTCATAAAAACCTGGCCACCTCGTCATGTCAAACAAATAGCTAGAGGAGCCACCATTGCTAGAATTTGTGCTGTGGTAGAGGTTTCTACAGGGGTCAATTGTGGTGGTGGTTCTATGTTCTATAAGGAGGAGATTATGATGAATAAGGTCGAAATAAGAAAAATGAATAAAACCTAAATGTTAAATGAAATAAGCAGACGTTAAACTAGTAAACACAAAACATCTAGAGACAAGATGTCTCAAATATCCTATTTTGGTTTAAAACAGTGGATCTCAACATGTGGCCCATTTGGGCTATACACAGAATTTGACAACTATTTTTATCAAGAAAATTAAAGGGGTAACTATGATACAGCAAACCTCATTAAGGCAGTATGATGAATAAATGAAGTGTGTGAAACAATGTTTTGTAACATTAATAACACCTGTCATGCAGCTGCCTTAATTTTACAGAAAGTAGGACAATGTAGTTAACAGCAGAGATCTCAGACAGCATCAAATAAATCTAATCTTTATGAGTTTTCTTCCTCTGGACCTCACACCAAGCATTAGTTCACGTAGACATAGTTTCCTCTACTGATGGGATGGCACCTCCTGGGCTTTGTTTATGGGTGGTTGTATTTTTCTTGAAAGCGGCAAACTTTCCTCAAACTCGTGATTGCAAATTCCCATCCCAGTTCCAAGACTACCACCTAGTATTACTGGCCACAGCTTACATTTGAAGAAAACAGCAGATAAGACAATGCCCACACCAACACCACTAACAACATTTATAACGGATTTGTACACGCAGCGGTCAATCTTCCCCCCCCCCTTTTTTTTTTAAAAAGAGATTTTATTTCGTGACAGATACGTTCTTATTTATATAAAAATTTATGTAAGGCAGTTACGCCGTCAAAAAAAGTTTTGTAGTCATGCTACACAAACGTGTGGAGATTCACATCAAGTTATCTGTCACAGAACAGTTTCATGGGTGGATGATGGAGTGAGTGGAAGTTATGTTGTGACTTGGGGCGTGAGCATGGAGAAAGCGTGTTTGGTGAACAAGTCTGGGTGACTGAGAGAGTACCCGGATGTGACTAGTGAGAGTCTGTGCTTGATAGCCAAACTGTATGCTTGAGGCTGGGATTTGTGATCGAGCTGGGTGCTCGTATTATGTGACAGTTGAGATAATGATATAGTGATTATGAATATTGTGATTATGTCTGACATATTGTTGTATAGGCGACGTCTTCCCGCCTAGGAGTGTTCTGGAAGAACTTTGGTTAATGTTCGTGGAGAACATATTAAGGCGACGAGTTGGTCCCGCCTTTGGAGCTACGGTGGAGTAAGGCGTTGAGTATTGTCCGCCTTGTAGCTATATTGAAGTAGAGTTTATATGGCGATGTTGCATGCCGCCAGTCACTTGGGATAAGTGATTTACACCTGTATGGTGAATGGATTCGTGCGAGGGTTGAATGCCGCACATAGAAATGTGTTGTGTGTACTGTTAGTGTGTGGACGGTCAGCTAGTCCGTGGAAGCATTGTTATGAGTTATTTCCTACAGGCAGTGTCAGCCTGAGTGTGATGTAGTGCATACGTGACGATATTATTGATGTTCAGGACTTATGTGAATGTTTTATTAAATGTCATGGAGCTGTACAAGTGGCGTCGTGTTATTCATACCTCTAGTGTTGGTTACCATCTACACACGACAAACTCATAATACCCAGAGCTCCTGACATTATCCCTTTTTTCCTTTTTTTTTCATCTTTATTCGCATTCCATTTGAGTTTACAAAACGTTCATTTTACATATTTTCATCAAGAAATTTCAGTGAAAAGACAATTACACAATGAACAGTTGTATAGGAAAAACAAAAAAAAAAAAAACTTTCACTCCCTCGCACCCACTGATTTACAAAAAAACTCTTTCTTGCCCATTTAAAAAGGTTATACATTGTACATTTTTTTGTAATGATAGTAGTGATTAAAGGGAGACGGGGAAAAGGGATAAAGGAACCATACTATCTTATTCTTGAAATTATAATGTACACTCGTTTTTATAGTGATAACTGGGGGAGAAATAAAGAGGGAAAAAACTGAAGAGACTTCCACTACAATGTTTCAGTGAAGATACAATTAAAACCCTTCTTTCCCGTTTTGCTTTCTAAAGTAACGCTGACTTTCACTTTCCGATTCCATTTTATTTCCTCAATTGTGGTCGCCTTGCTTTGTACGTAAGTAATGGTCCTAATGTCTGTATTGCTTGATTTCCGAGATGCTGTCATTTTCTTTCCAGTCAATAACACTGACAAACAACATTTTTCTTTCTTATATAAGAATAAGTGTTCTTAGGTCAATTTCTTGCGCTGATTTCAAATCTGAAATCCGTTTATCTCTATCACGTCGGGTTCTTAAGATATTTGTGAATAAATATATTTTTGGGAAACCGTTATTTGCTCCGTTTCATTTTTACTATAAAACTTATTAAAAATTAATAAAAAGCAACATAATTCTACTTTTTATACTGCTAAAAGATGCATGACATATGTTACGCGATTTTTCAAATAGTTACTGTATTTTGAAATAATTCTGAGCAAAATATGGCTTCTAGAAGTTGTAGAAATTCGGCTGATCTGTTCTGTTACGCGTGCGGATATTCTACCGATCGTGTTGACCAGAAAAACTTTACACCATTACTAAAGATAGCATATGAACTTTATTTCGATTCGAAAGTTGATGATGCAAATAAATCTTGGAAGCGAAATGCGATTTGTTCGATACATTGGCAGGTTGGTTACGAAAATCGCCGAAGCATAAGTCGATGCCTTTTGGCGTGCCAGTAATATGGCGTGAACATACAAATCACACTACTGATTGTTACTTCTGCTTGACAAATATCCATGGTTTCACTTTTAAAACTAGAAAGTCTGTGGTTTATCCAAATATTGAATCGGTTTCGAAACTAGTGCCTCATGATCCAATCACGTGTCCGATCCAAGTACCACCAGAACAATATCCGTTGGACGTAAATGAACCATCAGAAAGTGATAGTTTACCTGCTTTAGAAACTAATTCTGACTCAGATTACATACCGGTGAATGATGGTGTTTACTTAATTAACCATTCAGAACTTTCAGATCTAATACGTGATCTCGCTCTTACCAAAGGACAAGTGGAATTACTCGGTTCGCGACTCAAAGAATGGAATCTTTTAGCGCCCAATACTCCGATATCTAAATTTCGTCATAGACACAGAGAACTTGTTCAATACTTTGAGATGGATGATGACATTTGCTATTGCAAAGATGTAAACGGTCATGAGCACATAGTCAACGAATGGCGATTTTTCATCGATTCTTCCAAGACTAGTCTAAAAGCCGTGTTATTGCATAACGGAAATTTTTTTTCATCAATTCCAGTCGCCTACTCTGTTCATATGAAAGAAACTTATGACAATATGGCTATACGTTTGGAAAAAATAAAGTACAATGACTACCAATGGCGGATTTGTGGAGACCTAAAGGTCATTGCAATTCTTACGGGCATGCAGACTGGGTATACTAAATTTTGTTGCTTCCGATGTGAATGGGACAGCCGCAACAGACAGGAACATTATGCAAGAAAGGTGTGGCCTATCCGGGATCGTATGCAGCTCGGGCATAAAAATGTAATACGCGAGCCATTAGTTAACAAAGACACCTTCATTTTACCACTGTTACATATAAAGTTGGGGCTCATGAAGAATTTTGTAAAAGCATTAGATAAAACGAGCAAAGCTTTCACTTATCTTCGAGAAAAGTTTCCGCAAGTTAGCGATGCAAAGATAAAGGAAGGTATCTTTGTAGGACCTCAGATTAGGAAAGTTATTGCAGACAAACAATTCGAGAACTTGTTACATGGTAGTGAACTTCGCGCATGGATGGCATTCAAATCGATCGTCGATAACTTTCTGGAAAATCACAAATCTGTCGACTATGTTGCATATTGTTAAGCAGTGCATAGATGCATACATAATTATGGGCTGTAACATGTCCATCAAAATCCATTTGCTCGATTCGCATCTTAACTTTTTCCCTGACAACCTTGGCGAAGTCAGCGATGAACATGGAGAACGATTCCATCAAGATATCGCCGTAATGGAGTCACGTTATCAAGGACGGTGGAGTGTGACCATGCTTGCCGATTATTGTTGGATGCTTCATCGCGATGTACCACACGTCATTCACCGACGAAAGTCGACTGCAAAGAAATTCAAGCCTACATAACTGTTATACTTCTTGTACGAATGATGTTGTAATACTGTATGTGTTGTTAAAAAACTTCAATTGCGTATTTCTAGAGATCCCGACCTGATAGAGAAAAACGGTTTGCAGATTTAAAAACAGCGCATTAAAATTAACCAGAAAAACATAGAAATGTTAGAGAAAGAAAAAAAAAGTTTTTTTTTGTTAGTCAGTGTAATCAGTCTGGGGGGTGTCTGAAGTGAACCCTCTTCTTCTGATGCCGTATTGTTTATTTCCTCATGTGTTAGTGTGGATGTCTGGATGGCTGGACCTGTGGCAGTGCTTAAAATGTTTTCTTCAGTTTGGAAAGTTGAGCTTTGTCTCATTATTGATGAATATGTTGGTGGTGGTTTCACTTGTGGTTTTGTATTTTCTGGTGCTTCAGTGGTAGCTTTTGGTGTTGTAGTGTTGTTTGAGCTGTCTGGGGCCGAGTGGTGTAGTTTCCTATCGTTCCGGTGTGTTACCACTTGAAACCCGTCGTCTGCAATTTGGCGCTGTAAGGGCGTAGGTGTTGTTAGTCGGTTCTTCTGGTGGGCTGTTTGTCGGTGGTCTTGTCAGTGGAACGATTTCTTTTTGTTACATTTGTTGGCCCAGTGAGTATCCTCACCACAATGAGGACATACCGTTCTCCGCCCTTGCATGGTAACTAGGACCTTATGTTTTTGTGCTCCAGTTATTCGGAGCTCCAGATAGTGCGGAATGGTTGTCGTGGCTCTACAGAGTAGACCCCATTTGTCAGGCGCGTTGCAGATCTTAAAAACTTCCGCCCTTGAATCGCCTGTGATTTTAGCCGCAATGGCTTTCACGGCTTCTTTTTTTATTGTTGGTGGAAGCCAGTGGAGAGTTAGTTTGGATCTTTCTTTTTCTACATGTTCTATGGTGATAGTCAGCTCGGGGTTTGGCAGTTGTATGGTTTTGCCATGCAGTTTGTCATAATGCTTTGCATGGGCTTCCGTGGTAAAGTTGAAGTATCAGCGCACTGGATTTTCGAACCGGTACAAGGAAGCTAGTCCGTTTATCGGTAGCCCGCCCGGGCCAAGAAGTGCACTTGATAGAAAGGGAGGGGACGCCATATCAAGAATATTTGACAGACATCTGAATTCAATTGGTGCTAGAGTTCGATTGCAAGAGTTCGATAGCGAGAACGCTGCTCCCCTTCGAAAAATTATGCACCAGAGTCACCTCAGGTACGCACCTGAGTCACCCGCATTTGGGGTGATCGCAGGTATATACGGATCTTTTTTTTTTTCCCTCGCTTGAGGTCGCATATTTTTTCCTCGCATGAGGTCGCATTAGTACCCGCCCAAACCCGGCCCTGTTTCAAGACCACATGTCCCAACACAAGAAGACCCAATGACAAACTGTGTCACTGTAGTGATCTTCTGTGTTCTCACACAAGAGACCTAATGACACATGAATGTCATTGTACCGGTCCCTGTGTCTAGACACATGATCCTAGCCAAAGGCCGGATATTAGGCGTTGGGTTTTCGCAGCGTTATTTGGTATATACGGATCAGAAAAATAATTTTAAAAAAATTTTTTTTTTCCTCGCATGAGGTTGCATTTGCCCCACCCATACCCGGCCCAGACCACATGTCCCAACACAAGAAGATCCAATGACAACATGTGTCATTGTAGTGATCCTCTGTGTTCTCACACTAGGTACCTCATGACATGAAAGTCACTACTGTTTCCCGTGTGTAGACACATGATCCCAGCCAAAAGCCGGATTCTAGGCATTGGGTTATAATCTATGTGCCGTCAACACACCACATAATTCAAGCAAAACACTTGCCAGAAGCTCTCAAGTTCACAGATCAGTACTCGCAGCCATTAGCACTTTTTTTTTTTTTTTTTTTTAAATCCTCGCACGAGGTTGCATAATTTTCCTCGCATGAGGTTGCATTAGTCCCCGCCCAAAACCCGGCTCTGGTCAAAACCACATGTCCCAACACAAGAAGACCCAATGACACCATGTGTCATTGTAGTGGTCTTCTGTGTTCTCACACTAGGTACCTCATGACATGAAAGTCACTACTGTTTCCCGTGTGTAGACACATGATCCCAGCCAAAAGCCGGATTCTAGGCATTGGGTTATAATCTATGTGCCGTCAACACACCACATAATTCAAGCAAAACACTTGCCAGAAGCTCTCAAGTTCACAGATCAGTACTCGCAGCCTTTTTTTTTTTTTTTTTTTTGTTTTCCTCGCTTGAGGTCGCATATTTTTTCCTCGCATGAGGTCGCATTATCCCCGCCCAAACCCGGCCCTGGTCAAGAACACATGTCCCAACACAAGAAGACCCAATGACAACATGTGTCACCGTAGTGATCTTCTGTGTTCTCACACAAGAGACCTACATTATTTTTTTTTTTTTTTTTTTTATTAACCTTTATTGGGTCAATATTTTACAACATAGTATTTACATAGTTTTTACAAGAGTTAAAAATTATATACATTACAAATAATGTAAATTTCATAGTATAAAACTACTCCCCTCCCTTCCCCCCCCCCCCCCCCCCCCCCCCAAAAAAAAAAAAAAAAAAAAAAAAAAAAAAAAAAAAAATCCCAAACAATATCACAATCACTCCCAAAATTTGATGATGAAGTAAATGAGGCTATAAACATCGACACCCTACCGTGAGATGATTGATGAAAAAGTTATTTATAATCACAGCAACTTGCTTGTGAGATTTTAACATTTTAACTTGAAGTATTTTCAATCAAAGCTACCTTGCTTTGCATGACAAAAAAAAGTCAATAAAGGTTTAAGTACACAAAAGTTTTAAACCTGTTCTATTATGTTTTGTGTCATGCGTTCGTATATTTGTGTGAATATTGTACTGTCATAATGTCCATTGTCATATACAGCTCTGTTCCTACATGTCCAAACAAGGTATCTAAAGTTAGCTAACAAAGTCAGTAGCTTAAGTTCTATTTGTCTCGTCATCTGTGGTAACGTGTTCAAGAAGTAACTATTAATCTCCCTTTATTATTTATTTGCACTGCTATGTATTTTATTTCCCTTTTCTTTTCTTTAAAAAAAAGTAGTTTTGCATTGTTTTAGCTATGTGAGGAACACTCGGCATAGACACGAGGTCCGTCGGTTATATTAGGGCTCATGTTCAAATGTACCGTATAACATACCTTTTGTGTCTAATAATAGTTTGCTATATGTTTTCTTGTATTATGCGGTGAAAGAGGAAAATAGTGCCGACAATATTTTTTACATCACATTTATAGCGACAAGTTTTAGTCGTGTTCGGGTAAACGTGTTGACAAACAAACTTTTAACAAATAGTTTAATATCAGTATTTTTTTTTAATTAATAAAGAAAAATAACCCGTTCAACCTCTGATGGTTTATAATAAGGACATATATTGTTTTCAATTCCAAATAATATGAACAACTGCCGATATGAGAAAGTGGCATCACATTTGTCAAATCATTGTAAATAGGGAAAATCACAATTGTGCTTATACGTTAAATAAAAAATAAAACAAAAATCAAGAAGAAACGCTGAACAAGAATAATATTAAAGTGGAGGGGTGTAAAGCCTGGTGGTTCCAATTATATAACTGACTTTAACAGATATTTAATTGACTTTCATCTGTTAAAAGTCATATACATTGTAAGAACAGCATCAGACTTTCACATTCCCAGCCACTAATATTGACATTTGTTCGTGTTAAATATTGATTGACTATATTATGCAGTTCCCTAGGTCTGTCTATTCTCAACACCTCTTCTATACTTATAGGTAAGTTGGATGCCTGCAAATAATCTAATATTGGTATTCTCATTTGTTCATACCTCTTACATTTTAACAAGAAATGTTCTATATTATTGTCTTGAAGACATCCTGCACAGTAAGGTTCTTCTATTCTAAATAGCCTTTTCCCAGCTGTAGTCTGAGAAGTTTTTTATTACTGGGAATTTTTAACTCCCTAGGTATCTGACATTTTCTTGTTGGAGTGTTACAGATAGGAATATATGTACTTTTTATTCTGTGGTCAAAGGGAAACCATTGATTGTATATTTTTTTAGTTCAGGGTGAGATTTAACGGTTATCTCCCTTGTCTGGACAATGTCCATTATTCTGTATGTCTATATTAGGATATCGTTCATACAGCTGGCCATATATGGAACGGTCTTGCTCTGTTTTCACGGAAAGGTCTGGATTGTTCCGTGGCTAGCTCTACTTGGGGCTTACACATGCGCGATGAACTTGCACGGGGAGTTGAAGACCGTCCTTCCGGCAGTCGAGGTGAAGTCTCCGAGCTGACAGAAAGTCAGCGCTCATCTCTGTCTATATTTTTGGGGAATGGAGCCTTTTAGGTGTTAAAAGATATTTAAGTTTTTCCCTTGTGATAATTCTGGCTTGTGTCTGAATAGCCATGGATGTGAAAAAATGTGTTTTGTCTTATTTCTAGACGGCAGTCAGGTAAAGAGACTTTTCGAATCTTATCTTGTCGTCTAGAACATTATTAAGATGGCTTTCTCCGATGGCGGAGATGTACTGAGTAGAGGAGACTGATGTTAGCCATTTGTGAGAACCTTGCCACTTGTACGGCTTATTCCTTTGTAGCTTAGATCTACATGACCTGTCTGGTCGAGAAGTCAAAACTTTATTAAGGTGGTCTTCTCCGAGTGCGGAGATTTATTAAATAGGAGAGACTGATGTTAGCCATTTTGAAAACCTCGCTGCTTGTACAGCTCATGGGTAGCCAAGAACATTACTGCTAAGGTGGCTTTCTCCGAGTGCGGAGATGTATTATATAGAAGAGACTGAGTTTAGATATTTTGAAGCAACCCGCCTTTCGTGCGGCTGATTTTGTAGCTTAGATCTACACGACCTGTTTGGTCATGAGGAACCAAGAACAGTAGTCATTTAAAGCGCGCCATTTGCGCGGCTTATTTGTTGCAGCCAAGGTTTACATGCAAAGTCTCCATGATGTTGAATACTATGAATTGATGCTATCTACATGATTATATGTGCTTACATGACTGTGTAATTGTCCGATGTCAGCGTATGTCACTGTTGTCCATAATAAATTGTCTGAAAAGTCAACGGTCGTTCAACGCTTCCTGACTTCATCATGCGGTGGTACTATGATGTCTTCGTGTATCCATTTATAGTAGCCCTGTGTGGGCGTATATGGCAACAACAAACCTTGTGTCCTATCTAGAAGTCGTCCTTTACTGCTGTTTACTTCTATAGTGTTCGTCAGCTGTCAGTGTGTACCCAAACGACAACCACGTTACAACAAAAGTGCAGTAACATAACACCTTAACACAACTGGTGGCCGTCTCTTCGCTACCAGTAACATGGAGCCTTGAACATCTTATATGCATGTCTTCCTTTCAAATTTTTATCCCACTCTGCTTTCCATTCATCTGTTATTAAATCTTTAATTAAGCTCTTAATCTCTGATTTACTCGTCTTTACATTTATTAAATTTCTATCAGATCTTTAGAATCAGTCCGGTTTTCTGTCTTGTAGCTCGCGTAATCATGCTTTAAAGCAAACAGGTGATTGGCCTGTTGTGCCTTTGCATGGGGGAAGGGCTGCCTCGTAAGGCCGCTATGCAGGCCGCCCTCCTCCTTTTTCAGCAAGGCTGGGGACTACGGCTTATGGAACTTGGAACACAAGAAGTATAAATGGAAAAGAAGAAGAGCTGGTGGAAGAGATGAGGAAAGCAAAATTAGAAATCCTGGCTATAACGGAAACAAAGAAAAAGGGACAAGGAGTCATTGATCTCGATGGCAACACGCTGCTCTACAGTGGTGTACCCACTTCTGAAAGAGCTAAAGAGGGCGTGGGTTGCATTGTGGGAAAAACCAGAATGATAGCATCAATGCACGGAACGTTGTCTCGGAGCGCATTATGGTTGTAAAACTAAAAGAAAGAGAAACCATAGTCAACCTGAATAGTTTATAGGCCAAATAAGGATGAGAGAGCAAAGGTCAAGGAGGAATTCTTCGAGCTGCTTCAAAGGACAGTGGATGACTGCCTAGATGAAATTATCATGCTCGAAGATTTCAATTCCAGAGTTGGAAATGACCATGCTAGATGGGGTGGAGTTATCGGAAGATATGGAGAAGATACTCTCAATGACAATGGAAAGCGACTCCTTAGATTCTGCAGTGAGCAGAATCTGATCATTACAAACACAAAGTTCCCCCATAAGCGCATACATGCATACACTAGATGTGAACCAACAAAGAATGAGAAGTCAGTGATCGACTATGTCATTGTTCGGAGGAGCTCATTCAAATATGTCCGGGATGCTAGAGTCTGGAGGGGGCCAGAGATTGGAAGTGATCACTAACTGCTTACAATCAAAAGAACAACTGAAAGAGTTTCTCGGCCTAGGAACTGTCCAACATCACGCAAGAAACCAAGTAAACAAACGGGAGAAATTAGCATTAAGACCTACAAGCTGAGAGAGCCAGAAATTAAGACCAGATTTCAGGGGCTCATTGCTACAGCGGTGAGAAACACAGAAGAACAACCTGATGACTTGGAAACCCTCTGGCTTAAATTCAAGGACATAATAATGACAGCTGCTGCAGAAGCATGTGGTGAAGTCCGACTCGGGAACAAGAGAAAGAGGACACCTTGATGGACAGAGGAAGTCAAAGAGAAAATAAGAGAGGAAATGGCGTGGTGATGCGTGTTCTTTCTTTTAGGTTTCTTCCTACCAGGGTTTATGATAAAGTAAATTTTGTAGACACCATCAACAGATCACCCAGGCCACCACTGATAATGTTATTTTTACTGCATTTACGACCCACTGGTAAAGTATGAACTGGCCATCACTGATAACGATTACTTGTGGTTTATGGGCAATGTTCAAGAAGAAGGTAAATGTTCTGTTATTATAGGTGCGCTGATGAAGGCAAATCAGCATTCGTCGGGCTTACAGGTTGCCGACCAGGTGTGTGGGTGTATAGACATCAGTGAACGCGAATGCGTGTAGCTCTAACAAAAAGTCAACAATAGTCACACACACCAACGCACATGTAGGAGTCAGAAAAAAGTTTATAACTCCTAATCGTTATACACTGTTTTAATACTCCACAGTCACGAGGACATCACTAAGCACATTGTCACAGGTTACAGTACATAGCAAAATAGAACACATCTCATAAACACCAAATCCATAGGTAGTTAAGTGCAGAGCATAAAAAATCCCAAGCACAGCAGCTGCATAAATACGGCAGCTCATAATGATAACGTTTCCTGGCCCAAACTATCCCTACAGTAAAGGGAACTGCCTATATCATAGTACAATGACATCTATATCGTCAGGCTCAACATAACTCATAGGAGAAACACTTTCCTTATTATAATAATCTGTCGACCTCACAAATCTCCCTCAGTGGAGATATCAACACATTACGGCCTATAATCCATGGCCCGAAAAAAATCTGTAACAACGTATGTTCTGCAGAATATATATATACGCCTTTATATCCACGGCTTTATGAAATCTTCGGAAATATCAAAATCCCTTTCACCAAAACAATTCTCTATATCGGGACACACTGACCATAATCGTCAGTCCCTTCTCTAAGCTCTCTCAGCATTCGAATGTCACGAAAAATCTCCCCGCCTAAAAAACAGCTCAGTAAAAAATTTCATCCCCGCGCAAAAACGCCGCTGAGACGTGAACTCAACTCATCTAGATGATTCGAGAGAATTCTCGATCAAATATTTTTAAACAAATTAGTAGCCACTGAAGGGAGATAACAAAGATCTGGCATGTACATACAAGTATATTAATGTTTAATTCCCCTTGACTAAAATCTGACTTTAACAGTCTTCGCCGACCCCTGGGTGAAAAAATGATATAATCTTTTTTTTTTACAAAATGCATCAAAGAAAAAATATAGAGGTCGATAAATTACTAATCTCGACACATAAGGATCACACTATGTTAAGTCGTATTTACAACATGAACCAAAAAAGGATAGAAGTACGTGTAAAGAACAAACTAAGTGAAGTATAGAAAAGCAAAGAGATAAGCATACGAAGTACATCAACTTCAAAGGAATATGCCGATATATGATGTATAGACTAGCCATGACATCAAAAATCAAAAGTGACAAGAACAGATGAAATACAAGAGGAATGAGCAGTAACGAAAGAGAGCCACGCAATAAGAATAAAGAAAACAATAATATATCAAGGTAAACAATGAGTTTAAACAATGCATTATATCAATGAATACCATTATAGTACAATAGCATAAGTTACAAGAAACAGTGATAATCTACATCAAAGAACAAATAATTAGCCAAGTTAATACGGTCATGGAATACAAATGATGAGCTGATAATGGACATCAAAATATACAACACCATTATACATGGCTATTGCTGACGTACAATCAAGCGTCGGGTGAGGAAAAATACATCACCACCTCAGAAAAAATATCTTCACAAAGTACCAATGTCGTATACAGTTACCTCTAGCGCACAGTCACGCGCCGGGTAAAGAAAAAATATTACAATGGCAGAAAAAATACATTCTCTCATGTCTTCATATTTCTCAAAAAGTACAGTATTGAAATGAATCGCAATGATTAGCCAAGTCAAAATAGTATAATCATTACCATAGTAATACGATCATCATTTCAAAACTCAGAAGTATACGAACAATATAGTAATGCAATAGTGCATAACGATGAACCAACATGTTATCATAAAGAAGTTACATCATATCCTAATATAATACTATCTAATACGCTATATTATAGTAATGTACATATATCTACTATCTCAAATAAGTTCCATATAACGACAAATTCTAATAATCCAGGAGCATCCTGTCTGTCAGAAGCCCAAAAACATCTATAGAGGCGACAAACTGGTTCTACAGGAATGGCAATTCTTGCGAAAATTTCAACGGTAAACATCTCAAACATACAATAAAGTAGCTGAGACTCTCATGGCAAAGCATACGCTGTGAAGAAACACAAATGCAAAACTCTGTTTGGTAAAGGTAAGATGTTATGATATACAACAGCTAATTCTACAGTAAACCTACCAACTGTGGCTGTGTAAACTTCCGGCCCATGTATGGTGATAATCAAACCTTCCTCCATTACACTAGAAAAGGTAACAGAGAAAGTAGTACAAACTAATTTAGAATCATGAATTAAACAGGGTCATAAAAAATGTACTAACAGAGTGTTAATGTATAACAGCGTCGTGGGTATATAAATAACCCCGAAATCTATAAGAAGATCTAGAAAATGAGAGTCAAGTAGAATCATGTGGGCATCGAGACAGTATGTCTGCCATCACATTATCCGAACCTTGAATAGCTCGTACTGAAAAGTGAAAAGACTGTAGAGCAATAGCGTAACGAGTGGATCTTGAGCTCTTCAAGTCCTTACTTTGTAAAGCTGTGAGGGCGTTTTGGTCGGTTTCTACTATGAAATGAGCACCAAGAAGGAATCTCTGAAGTTTAAGAATCGCCCAGACCATAGCTAATAATTCTCTGTCTAGTACAGAGTAATTTCGTTCTGCTGCAGTCAGCTTCCTAGAGACATACATCACTGGATGCAAAGTTTTAGAATACTCTTGCATCAATGCGGCTCCGATCCCTGTGGATGAGGCATCACTGCGAAGAATAAAAGTCTTATTTGCAGTGGGTAGTCTTAAGATAGCATGAAAAGAAAATAGTGTCTTAATCTTGTCTAATGAGGATTGGCATTCTGGGGACCAGCGTACCATATTAGGTGACCCCTTCTTCAATAGGGTTGAGAGAGGTGCCGTGATTGACGATAGATTTGGAATAAATCTTCCATAGAATTGGATTAAACCTAAGAGACTACGGACTTGCTTCTTCGTCTTAGGAGTAGTGATGTTAAGAATTTTAGAAGTGTTGTGGTCCTCCGTCCGCAAGAGACCATGACCAACCCGGTGACCGAAAAAAGAAATGTCGCTAAACCCAACATAGGCTTTAGACGGTTTGGCCGTCAAATTATGAGAGCGTAGAGTAGATAAAAGTTCAGAAAGACCATGAAAGTGATCTTCCCAAGAATCACTGAAAAGGCAAATATCGTCCAAGTACGCAATAACATCTGGACGATGTGAAAGGACTCGACGCATCATGCGTGCAAAAGTAGCTGGGGCATTCATGAGGCCGAAAGGGATGAAGTTTCATTGGAACAAACCCTTAGGTATTGAAAAAGTAGTAAACTTGGACCTACGTCGAAGTTTAAAAGAAAAGCTGTGAGTGCGACAAAAAGTCGTAAAGGACGAAGATATTGAGCTAATTGGCCCAATAAAAAAGGTAAAGAAAGTCATAAGGTATAGATATGTACTAACCATTAAGTCCGTACATGTAATAAAGAAAACGCTAGTCATTGCAGTAAAGAAGTTGCAATCAACTTGACTAGATGTAGATTCAGTCGTAGCGATAAAGTTAGTGTGTGTATCAGACAAAATCGAAGGATCTTCTTCTACAATAGTAGTTAAAGAAGAGTGAAAGTTTGAGTAACGACGTACTGATGTATGTCGAACTGGGCTAAAAGAAGCACCAAAATTAGCATGATGAACAATCGTATCATCAATACTGCAAAATTGCACCATATTAGCAGAATGTATCACTTGAGAAGATTTTGGCATTGTTGTTAAGGTTGTTTTAGTTAGGTTATGTTGCCGCTCCCAAGCATCAATTTGTACCGGCGTACAAACCTTTACACCATGTATCTGTCCGACAATAAGGTCGGCGATAAGTTGCTCTGAGCAAACATACGTGTATATAACCAGTGAAAAACGGTGTGGCAATGTGGACTATGGCAGTAGGAAAAGTCTCAACTGTCCCACCGAATGTCACACATTTCACCATATTACCCGTTGCACAAGTTGGATGAACTAAAGACTGTCTAATTCCAACAGTTGTACACCCAGAATCATAAAGAACTGAGACTGGATTATTATTCACAAAACCCTTATGTAGAGTAAGAGACCCTCTTCCGTCATGCGTGGCTGAGGCAGAAAGAGGAGTCAGAAGAGGATGACCGCAACTCAAGGTAGTTAAAGTTGTAGGTTGGAACAAAGTTGTGCATTCCGGGCACTGAAATGCTCTCTCGAAACCGAAAGCAGAGCAAGCAGTAGCATTAGAGACACTATTATTACTGTTACCTTGATTATTAACATCCTGCGATTCTTGTTGAGGAGAGTTAGCATGGCGTTACGATCTATCCTTTGAAGACCTACCGTCGTATTGCAATCTCTCGCGACTATTATCTCTGTTAGAAGCATTGTTATTAGCACTATTGAAGCTATTGTTCTGGTTTGAACCCCAGTTTGCATTTTCGCGATTACTATTTCCCCTTTGATTAGAATATCTATTAGATGGGTTTTGTTGTCTCCGAGAACAATTATTATAGGATTGATAGTTTCTATTGAAGTTACCCCTACGAAAATTTCCATAATTGTTGGATCTAAAATGTTGAGGACAGTTAAATTGCCTCCAGTTCCTTGAATAAGAATCATTACGTGATGGACCCCCTTGGTTCTGTCCAAAATTACGATTATCCCTCCTAACAAAGTTGCGCTGAGCACTTTGAAATTTACGTCGAAAATTAGGGCCATATGGCATTGCTGAAGCCACGGGTAAACCTTCTTCGACTTTAGAATTGCTAACCGTTACATTTGGATGTGCCGTGACATATTGGCAACAGTATTGTTCCATATCTGTCAAATTTGGAGGTTTTCGCTCATGTAGAAATGAAAGAAAAGATTTATTCAATGACGACATAACTTTGTCACGAAGTAGTAAGTCCATAAGGGCTTCATATGTGTGTTCAGTTTTTGAAAGTTCAACCCAACGTGAAAACGTAAAGCGAATAATTGATATAAAGTCTGAAAATTTTTTCCCTATCTCTGGCAATAGAGACTTAAAGCGTAGGCGATAACCTTCTTCATCCAGTTCGTATTTCTTTTAATAAGGCCGCTCTGACAACATCATACTTATACCAAAGACGCTGCAACAGAGAATGCAGTCAGCGACCCATAGCTTGACTGCTTGCGTCAGGGTCAGCGAACCAGAGCTGACCAAGACCCTACTCCACCTCCAAGTGGTGGTCCTGAAAACAGGCTGCATCACTGCAGTCTGGCTGAGAGAGTAAGGATCGAAGAGGGAAGACAAACCCGGTCCCAAAAAAGTCTTGCTGAAGTCGGATGTGTCGGCCGAAAGGCACAGGTATCGCAGCTTCGCTGTAAACAGACACAATGCAACCAACGTCCTTTTCAGGACGAACGAAGAAGAAGGAAGAAGAAGAATAGTTATACTTGTCAGGACCTTCCATTATACTTATAGAATTCAAAGCTTCACCCTTAAGTATGTTTATAAGTTGTGCAACATATTGCGTCTTGTCTATCTTATGAGATTCGCATGAAATTTCAAATGTATTTAGATAGAATGAGATATTGTCGCTGGCAGGGTTGAAAGCTGGTAATTTAATATCATGAGGTTTAGTATTTGCCTTATTAGAAGTTGTTTGATTGTTTGTCTCATTTTTAGCATTACCCATATTCACTACCTTTATTTTCTCCAGCTCCGTAGCTAAGAATCTTTCCTCGTGTAGTCTTTGGTTTTCTTCACCTTGCATCTGAAGTTTCTGTTTTTACATTTCTACTTTCTGTTTTTCAGCCTCTATTTGCATTTGGATTTTTCTGTCTTCAGCCTCTCTTTGCTGTTGAATTTATCTCTCTTCAGCTTCTAATTTCTGTTTTCTCTCTTCAGCTTCTAATTTCTGTTTTCTCTCTTCAGCTTCTAATTTCTTTTCTTCCATTTGCATTAGAAATTTTCTCTCATCTGCCTGCATCTGCAATTTTATATTTTCAGCTTCCACTTTCTGTCTCTCATTTTCCATTTTCTGTTTCTTTTCTTCAGCCTTTTGCGCCTTGACATATTCAACAAATGCGAAGTCTTTTACTTCCTCATTAGTCATTCCAAGGAATCTCCCTTGTTCAATGAAATAATCCAAAGTAGACATTATGCTGGATTATATGAGATAAATACCTTGTGTAAATATATTACTTGAGAAACTCACTTTATCCCAACTCAATGGGTGACAAGTCCTTGCTCAAGAACTTGTATAATTACCTTACTTATGAATAATATAATTAATCAGCTATATATATTACTGCATTATAATATTGACAGTGTATGACAAAATAGATAATACAAACAAGAAAGACAAAGACAAAATATAAAAAACAAATGACAACATTCGCAGGAATCAACTAAAGTAGAAAGCGGAAATAAAGTGAAAAATATTGCAAAGCTTGCAACGACAGCTGCGAATAGTATACAATACAAGTGACAAAAACAGTGTATAAACGAATATAACTCAAAGATAGAAAGGGGAAGAAGACATTCACAAACAAATTAATCAAGAACTAAAGAACTGAGGAAAATATAACGAAAACAACACTAAGACATCTCGTCACACCTAAACAATGATATCACGAAAGACCAAACACAGTGGACTGAAATACATCAGCAAAAAAAAAAAAAATCGCTGGAAATTTCCACTGCGGGAAATTCGCAATCGTGTCCCTACAGAACGCTTTCATAGGCCCTCGGTGAAGTGAGATATATCCTACGAAAGTCTCCACCCAACCTGACCGTGAAAAATGACATATATAACAAAGAAACGAAGATTTAATAGTGCATGTACTGTGGAAGGCTTAATCAAATATACAGTGGCGCATACAGTTTACAAAAACAAACAGCCATTTATCTTCAACAATGAGAAATCCTGGCCTCCACAACAGCATCAATGATGTACAAAGTAAATCCAGTCTGAAGAAATCCAAAGATGATGGACCCTGGAACTCCGAGGTAACAGCGGCCTACAAACGAAACTCCAGACATCGGGTGCTGACATCATAAATTGGCCCGCAAGAAGAAGTACAGGAACACTGGAACTCTTGAAAATAATATATGACGTCAACTTGCAAAACACTTGTGTACATACGACTCGTACAGGGAACACTGTGAGACTTGGCTTGACATCATGAACTTGTAAAATAATATCCTTCATTCGTTGGTAACACCCCAAAATGCTGGCTCACCACTGATAAAGTAAATTTTGTAGACACCATCAACAGGCCACACAGGCCACCACTGATAATGTTATTTTTACTGCATTTACGGCCCACTGGTAAAGTATGAACTGGCCATCACTGATAACGATAACTTGTGGTTTATGGGCAATGTTCAAGAAGAAGGTAGATGCTATGTTATTATAGGTGCGCTGATGAAGGCAAATCAGCATTCGTCGGGCTTACAGGTGACCAACCAGGTGTGTGGGTGTATAGACATCAGTGAACGCGAATGCGTGTAGTTCTAACGAAAAGTCAACAATAGTCACACACACCAACGCACATGTAGGAGTCAGGAAAAAGGTTATATTTGCTAATCGTTATACACTGTTTTAATACTCCACAGTCACGAGGACATCACTAAGCACATTGTCACAGGTTACAGTACATAGCAAAATAGAACACATCTCATAAACACCAAATCCATAGGTAGTTAAGTGCAGAGCATAAAAAATCCCAAGCACAGCAGCTGCATAAATACGGCAGCTCATAATGATAAAGTTTCCTGGCCCAAACTATCCCTACAGTAAAGGGAACTGCCTATATCATAGTACAATGACATCTATATCGTCAGGCTCAACATAACTCATAGGAGAAACACTTTCTTTATAATAATAATCTGTCGACCTCACAAATCTCCCTCATCGGAGATATCAACACATAACGGCCTATAATCCATGTCCCGAAAAAAATCTGTAACAACGTACGTTCTGCAGAATATATATATATATATATAAGCCTTTATATCCACGGCTTTATGAAATCTTCGGAAATATCAAAATCCCTTTCACCAAAACAATTCTCTATATCGGGACACACTGACCATAATCGTCAGTCCCTTCTCTAAGCTCTCTCAGCATTCTAATGTCACGAAAAATCTCCCCGCCTAAAAAACAGCTCAGTGAAAAATTTCATCCCCGCGCAAAAACGCTGCTGAGACGTGAACTCAACTCATCTAGATGATTCGAGAGAATTCTCGATCAAATATTTTTAAACAAATTAGTATCTACTCAAGGGAGATAACAAAGATCTGGCCTGTACATACAAGTATATTAATGTTTAATTTCCCTTGACTAAAATCTGACTTTAACAGGTTACAATATGTGATACTCAGAACAGAAGCAAAGAACAAGGTGCTAGCAGCAAAACAGAAGTCCTGGGAAGAATGTCGAGAAAGGCTAGAAAAAGATGCGCAAGAAAACCAGAAATTGTTCTATTAGACCCTAAAGAACACGAGGAAGGAAAAACAATGCCCTCTCAAATTTATAAAGGACAAGCAAGGCAAATTGCTTACTGCCCCAAAAGAAGTAATGGAAAAATGGAAAGAATATTTCTCAGAACTCCTTGATGGTGAGCAAGGTCAAGCATCAGAAATGATAACCACTAGCACAGAAGAATAAACCAATAGTGATGAAGATGACATAAAGATGGAAGAACTGAAGGCAGCACTACAGAAAATCAAGATGGGCAAAGCAGCAAGGTGTGATGGTATAACACAAGAAATGGTTAAGTTCATGGGAGCATCAGGCGACCTATTACTCTTAAGGGTCCTACAGGCAGCGTGGTGCAACAAGACCATACCAAAGGATTAGGAGATTGCCATCATAACACCAATTTTCAAAAAGGGTGACAATCGACAATGTGGAAACCATAGAGGCATATCACTTCTCAGTGTCCCTGGTAAAATCTACTCTAGAATCCTAGAGCAGAGACTCCGACGCTGTCGTAGATTTTGGATATGTGATTAAGATAGATTCTGGTCCCTTCTGAATAGAACTGAAAAGGGTGGTAACTCAGTGAGAGATAAGGTACAGAAATAGATTTCACGAGTGAAATGGTGAAAAGGTGGAGTTTGTCCCCGGATTGAGAAGATACTCTAGTCCAGCCTATCGTACGACTGACATTTGTTTATCAGACAGTTTACCTTTCTGTATATATTAACATATATACTATAACCACTCACATACACACGCACACCGATAAGTGACGAGAACTTGAAGCATAAACGTGAAACTATAATAATGGTGTAGGGATATTGGGCTGAGCTGGCCAACACAGGTAATTAAGTTTTATGTTAAGTTTATTTATCATAAAGAAAACTTCACAACATACAGTATCAAATATCAAATTTAAAAAAATTATAGGTTACAGAAATAATAAAGAAATAGACACATAAGTGCAATTCCCTCTGTTGAGACAAGATCCTGTTAGAATAAGTTATTTACCCCCAAAAGGTCAAAAGATTAGCACTTTAGTATAGAATTTGACTATACTGTAAAGAACAGAGTTTCTAATTTAATCTATTCTGGAATAAACAGTATTAGCAAACATAACGAAAGGAAGAAAACCAAGTGAGTACAATGATTATACAATAGAAAAATTATTCACTCCTTCTTTCTCTCGCTTCATACAAACTGTGGCCACGCTTCAGTCTCTCTTACCTATATTGATCAATCATCTGGAACATATTTCCATGGTACACGCAGCAAATCCGGTGTTCGGTTTGTTTAGGCAAAATAACCCCCAGCTCCTGCAAGTTTCATTAATCTTCTTATTTGGGGAACGCTTACTTTGTTATTGTTACTTGGATCTGTGTAGTTCACATCAATTAGTCCAGGTAGGAAAATACTTAAGAGATCTAGTGTTCACAGTGTCATTAGCTTGTAATTCCAATACTTTAACAGAATGTCAGGTATGCAAATCTCTAGGGATAAAATTCCTCGCCACAACACAGTGGTCGGTATTCGGAAAATGTTAATGATTATATTTTTCGCCACAACAGGATGAATGTACATGAAAAAAATGGGAAAAGAATCTGGATAGCTATAGGTCCAGTTGCAATTATTCTTATTATTATTTGGGTGTACTCTCTCTCTATACCTAAACACCAAGACGACCAAAGTATTGACAACAGACAAAGTAAAGACCAAACCAGAAATTGAAAGGATAACGAAGAACTGGAAAGTGTTAATGAATTCGAATACTTAGGATCAATCATCAACAGCTCTGGCAACTGTGCATTAGAAATTAAAAGAAGACTTGCAATTGCATCACATAAACTGATACAGATGAAAAACCTATGGCAAGGCACAAGCAAAGAAACAAAGTTACAACTGATCAGAGCATGTATATTCCCAGTAGGAACATATGGCTGCGAGACTTAGACACTCAATAAAACAGTTGCAAAAAAGATTACATCATTCGAAATGAAATGCTACAGAAGGATGTTGAGAATACCCCGGACAGAAAAAAAGACCAACAGAGAAGTACTGCACTCACTAAACATACAGGAACATTGGCTTTTAAATACCATCGCAATAAGGAAGCTGAAATTTTTCGGTCATATAAAAAGACATAATAGTCTGGAAAAAATAGTGATGGAAGGCATGGTCCGTGGAAAAAGGGGAAGGGGTCGACCTAGACGACGGTGGACCCAGGACATCACAGAGAGTCTGAACTTGTCTTTGGCTGATGCAGGTCGACTTGCCCAGAATCGTGATGCGTTCAGAGCAGCTGTAATGGAGACAACGTTCTGGAAAGAATACGTCACATGATGATGATGACTCTCTCTCTTGTCGCCGGTTGGCCTACTACTGATAACATAGCATCATTCGTGCTATTAGTTATCAAGTATATTAGGAGGAATAGTTACGAGGTTTTATTAGATGGAAACTGGAATTAGGGTGTTTTTTGTTGTTCGTCCATCACGGGTGATGAAGACCACTCTGTTCATCCAATTATTTAAGAATATGTTAGGTTAGTCTATGGGTACGAAGGTGACTGATGAGCCCGATGCGGGCCTGGAAAGATCTTGGACAGTGTGGGCAGGGAATGTTTGCTTCATGTAAAGGTTTTATTAAACGGTCCTTCCTAGCTTTGTCTGTAAACTAATGCCACTTCGATGCCAAACGTTTTTGTATAGTCTGCCAAATGTGCTGCTGGCTTTGGAGATCCTGGTGTTCACCTCATCATCAATGACAATGTTCTGTGATAGTGTGCTACCAAGGTATGTGAATCTGTTCACAACATTCAGTTTCTCACCATTAACCTTGATGACTGGCTCAGTATAAACTGTGCCAGGAGCTGGTTGGTACATGATTTCTGTTTTCTTCGTGTTGATGGTAAGCCCAAAGTTGGCGCAGGCTTCGGAGAATCTATCCACACTATGCTGCAGATCAGCCTCTGAGCCAGCATTGAGGTCACAATCATCAGCAAACAGAAGATCTCTGATGGTGTGTGATTTGACCTTGGTTTTTGCTTGAAGCCTCCTAAGGTTAAACAATTTTCCATCAATACGATAACTAATGTCGATTCTTGTGTCCCCGTCTCTAAAAGCATCAGTCAGCATAGCAGAAAACATGATACTGAACAGAGTCGGTGCAAGTACGCACCCTTGTTTAACTCCATTTGAGACGGGGAAAGGCTCTGATAGCTCACCGTTTTCCTGAACTCTAGCCTGCATTCCATCATGCAGTTGCTGCACTATTGTGATAAATTTCTTTGGGCAGCCGTATTTTGCCATGATTTTCCATAGAACCTCTCTACTGACCGTGTCGAACGCCTTTGTCAAGTCGATGAAAGCTGTGTACAGGTCACAGTGCTGTTCTTGGCATTTTTCTTGTAGCTGTCTTGCAGCGAACACCATATCTGTGGTTCCACGTTCTTTCCGGAATCCACACTGACTTTCAGGTAAAAGACCTTTGTCAAGATGAGCCGTAAGGCGATTCAAAAGGATTCTGGCGAATATCTTCCCAGTGATTGATAAAAGAGAGATGCCTCGATGATTGTTGCAGTCTTGGCGATTACCTTTACGTTTATATAGATGTATAATTGAGGCATCTTTGAGATCGTGTGGGAGGGTTTCACTCTGCCACATTTGCTGGAAGATCATATGAAGTTTCTCTATCAGAACTGCACCGCCATCTTTATAAACCTCAACAGGAATTGAATCGGAGCCGGGGGCCTTACCACTAGACAGTTGACGAATCGCTTTTTTAGTTTCCTCCAGAGTTGGTACATCATCTAATGCTTCATTTGTAGGAATTTGGGGCAGGCGGATGATGGCTTCGTCGTTAATAGATGATGGCTGGTTCAAGATATTATTAAAATGTTCAGCCCAGCGTTGGAGCATTTTTTCCTTGTCTGTAATTAGTGTTTTTTCATCTGCATTAAGGAGGGGAAAAGATCCTGATGATGTTGGACCATAGA